>CM069446.1:76209549-76708985 GCA_035610835.1 Ophiura sarsii
CACCTTCGATTGACATCATATTCGCTGTGTACGCGATACACTTGGCAGGCATATTAACGAGCCGTATCGTTACTAAACTGACGTGCAGTTATGCTTGTTGTAAACAAAATAATTGCACAGTGCCCAACATATTGTGCGGTATATGCGCAATACAAATACGCGAGGTATATGCGCAATACAAATACGCGAGCATTCAACGCGCCGTGGTCATGAGATGTCAGACGCAGGGTGCACGATGTACCTCTGTGTAGAAACATCAGTTAGCTTAGATCTGCCTATGGTGGAAATGGCTATGTTTCAATAAAGAGGTTTTCAGCATAGTTTTTGGTTTATTGAAAAGTTGAAACATTCACGATTGTAATGTGAAATTCAAAAAGTTTGAGTGCTTTTTAAAATCATAAATATTGAAAAACCGGGACTCTTGATCGCATATGAAACACAGATATGTTGAAGAGAACAAAAAGATTATACAAAAAGAATGAATACCCCAGTCAGTGAGGAGGAGCCAGGAGAAGCGATTAAAGACCCCCGATGTATAACACACGATTCGATGGACGTTACTACGGTGGTGTGTATACAGTACCCATATGGGGGAAATACTAAAGATATTTATGAGGGGGTGGGAGTTACAAGGCCTACGGGAAGAACGATATTTTGAAAGTTACAAGAAATTCTTGGGATGCTATACCCTATTATTGATTAGGTATAGGTCTACTAATAAGGCCTAAAAAAAAGAAGGTTTGATTGGCGTAACATGACCAAAACAAATAGGGTAGGTCGGTCGGGATTTTTTTTTTTTTTATAATTTGTTTTATTTTAAATCATCTACTTTTGAACACTTAAAAGACAGCAGTACACACAAATGAAGAGACGGCAAAAATTCCCTTTTCTTTAAACATTTTTATTTTTATTTATAGAAACCACCCGACTCTATTATGAGTACAAGTTTCTGAAGTTTTAAACAATAACAAACGTCAGATTTCAGTTTGTTTTGTTTTTTGGTGGTTTTTTTTGGTTTTTTCCCCCTCAAAATAATAAAAAATATTCAGGGTCGGCGATGTATTTAGGGTCGGTCGGGTTACGCCAATCAAACATTTTTTTTTTTTTAGGCCTAAATGAGTGTATGGTTATTTCGGTCATTAAAAGGAGTGATATGAATAACAAATTTGTTCCACTGAATCACTATGAAAGTGTAATTAAAGTCCAGGATATTACCCAGGGGGCCAGCTTAACCCCCCTGTATCCCCATGCTGTAAAAGGTTGGTGGGTATACAGATAACCATTAGGACCTATACAACATTCCTAGGGTGGACAACCTAAAATATCAGGTGCACAAAGATGGAAAACGGGGGGGTCAAAGTTCAAGGGGGGTCAAATTTGGTAAATTGTGAGCAAACCATATCATGTTTGGTATCAAATGATAGCAAATTTAATTCTGAACATTGACTATGACATTTATATTGTTGTAAAACAATTTGTTTTAATGTTATGACCTAAAACTGATGTACCAGACCTAGAGTCAAACCAGGAAGAGGCAGACACACGTATGTTATTGCATGCCATATATGCTACTCAAAATGATGATGTGAAACGCATTGTCGTGCATGCAAATGACACTGATGTAATAGTTCTCAGCATATATTACTACGCAACATACTTAAAAGATTTAAATTTTCAAGTGATGTGGATCAGAACCCAACAAGATAGCTATCTACCGATACACGAGATGGTTAATAAGCTTGACGATGAACTATGCCGTGCACTCCCTTTCATTCATAGCATTAGTGGTAGGGACATTACAAGCTACCCATACTTTACAGGGAAAAGGTCATGGCTACAGAGATCCAAAGAGGTAGAGCTGGATTTAATTGCCGGGTTTGGTGAGGAGAATGAGTATCATCAACCAGGCAAGGAAGTTACTCATATCGGTATACAGTAAAGCTGGCGATGACTCTCTTTTCTCTTCTCTAGAAGAAATCAGGGCACATAAGTTCTTGAACAAGAATAACACAGT
Organism: Ophiura sarsii; assembly: GCA_035610835.1. NCBI lineage: Eukaryota > Metazoa > Echinodermata > Ophiuroidea > Amphilepidida > Ophiuridae > Ophiura > Ophiura sarsii. The sequence continues at coordinate 76,211,564 of CM069446.1, forward strand.
GCTGAAAATGCTGCATTCGCAACAATCATTGACAAGACAGCGCACCAAGCGGAACAAAATCTCCCCTCAGCAGAAGAATATGGCTGGACTTTGAAAGACGGTATGTTTGTACAGGATATCAACAAGGGAATATCATGCGGCTGCAAGAGTGTGCCTTTGTGCAGCAAGAACTGTGCATGTGGAAAGCAATCAATTGCATGCTACATAGGATGCAAGTGCAAAGGCTCTCCTTCCATATGCAGTCGTGCAATGCGATGACACTGACAGTAGCAGTAATACTACTTGCTTACTTACTTACTTATGTCGTTCTCGAACGGTCTTCGTGATGGCCTGCCAAAATACTCTGTCCCTCATGCATGCTTTCATCTCCTCATCATTCTTCAGTCCTGTGTCTTTCGCCAAGTTGTCCAAGTATGTTAAGGCTGGGCGGCCGACAGATGTGTGTCCGTGTTTGGGTCTCCATAGCAGCAGGTCAGATACAATCTCATTTTCTCTTCTCATGCAATGTCCTCCAAATCTCATCCTTCGATCTGTGATGTTTTCTGATACCTTTTGTAAGTTTCCATACAGCTTTGTTTGGTACCTTATCTTTCCAACTAATGTTGAGTGCAGTTCTCAGCATTCTAGTGTAGCATCCATCTAGAGATTTATTCAGTCTGTTGGTGATGGTCCATGTCTCAGCTCCATACAGTAGAACACTTTGAACAGTAGCTTGGAAAACTCTGATTTTGATTTTTCGACAGAGGCTGGATTTCCGCACTTTGTTCAAAGCATTGCAGGCCTTCCAAGCAAGTGCTTTATGTACTTTTATGTCATGCTGGCTACTACCAACCCAAGCTCCCAGGTACTTGAAGTCCTCTACGTTGTCTAGGTTACTTCCATCAGAGGTTTTTAGCTGTACCGCTTGTGCTTGGTGGAATACCATGCATTTGGTTTTCTTGGCATTCATGTGGAGCCCAGTTTTGAGTGCTGCTTCCTCAACATATTTCAGCAACTTCTGTGCCTGCTCCTTAGTGTCAGAAAGTAACGCTATGTCATCTGCAAAGTCAAGATCAGTGACGTTCTTTGGCCCTATTCTTCGACTTTGTCTAGGCTTGATGGTGAATCCTAGTTCCTCTTCTCTCCCACTAATAGCTATTCTTAAGCAGTAATCAAGGATGATTATGAATAGGTAGGGGCAAGGGTATCTCCTTGGAGTACTCCTGCTAGGATGTCGAACAGTTCCGTGTCACCATCAGGTGATATAACTTTGGCTCTTGTGTTTCTGTAGTAAGTTTCATCAATTGCATCTGTTATAACCTGTGGGACACCGTATGCTTTGAGTATCTTGATCATTTTCCCACGATGTATGGTGTCGAATGCCTTTTTGAAATCAATGAATGTTATGACTGCAGAGAGATTATTGGAATGTATACCTTCAATGATTCTCCTGAGCCCAAGAATGTGTGAGGTAGTGCCTCTTCCCTCACGGAAGCCATTCTGGTTAGTTCGAAGTAATTCATCTAGGTGAGGTCTTATTCTGTTGAGAATCATTCTGTTATATGTCTTGGCCACAATAGAGTTCAGACATATGCCTCTGTAGTTTCCTGCTTGACTTAGGTCACCAGATTTTGGGACTGGTATCAGGTTCAATATTGCCCATTGGTCAGGTTTTTGTTTTGCTAGGAGGGCCTTATTACAGATATCCAGTATTAAATCATCAAGATTGCATCTTGTCAGGAGTTCAGGTGGAATGGTGTCCTCTCCAAAACTTTTCCCCTCCTTGATAGATTTCTTGGCTTTCTGGTACTCAGTGTTATTGAAGGCAATACACTTAATTGGTAGTTCTTCCAAAATCTTTGGGATGTCTTCATCTTTATCAGTCACTACCGGTGGATTTCCTAGGAGTTGCTGGAAGTGGCAGTACCAATTATTGACACGTTCTTCCTTTGTCTTTCCTTTGAGGATACCATTCCTAGAGGTTTTCCTTCCACTTACTTAGTTAATGAGCTCCCAAGACAATCTGTGTTGCATGTTAAGGGTTGCCTTTTCCACTTCTTTTAATTTCTTGTCCAGGTATTTAGCAGTAATGATGAGCATGAACCTGACAACTAAAGATTATGAACAATAAATACTGAGGATGCTGTGCAGGTTGAAAACATGTATGTTTTATAACTCTAGGATATGCAATATGCATATTATGATGCTGGTCATATAGCGTTATCCGATGAAACTTCATGAGTTTCACATAATCCATGTACACAGTACACGTATTAAGATAGGGTTTTGTTACATACATTCAGTTTTTTTGTAATATTTTGAAAAGGAATGGTATGACCAAAGAACTATTACAATATGACATGTTCAGCATCAAATTTGCTTTCATTTGATACCAAACACGATATGGTTCGCTCAAATTTTCACAAAATCTGACCCCCCTGAACTTTGACCCCCCATTTCCCGCCTTTGTGCACCCGATTTTTTAGGTTGTCCACCCTAGAAGTATTGTATAGGTCATAATGGTTATCTGTATACCCACCAACCTTTTACAGCACGGGGATACAGGGGGGATATAAATACTTGATTTGGCCCCCTAGGTATATGTTGGTATTTCCAAAATTATAAGGCTTACACAATTTGAATATGTTTGGTAAGCGCTGTGGTGCTAAGTGTCAGTTTCATTTAGTAGTTTGTTAAATTGGGTTTTTTAAAACATTTTTCAACCTCTCACGGGCTAAACATTCAAGTAATGATATTATCACAATGCAATGCGATATACCTACAGCAGCAAACTTAAAGCACTTTGTTAAACATATGTTATGTCAACACTACAACCTTTTTTTCAGAAAAATGGGATATTAATAAGATTAGTTGTTATCAAGCTAGCCAGGACCTGTGCATAGCGCAGGCACCCGCTATTTATAGATTAATAATGATCAGGGTTCTAGCTACGGTGGGCGCCCGGCACTGACAATATCCGTCGGGACTTGGGGTCAAAATGGGCTGGGTGCCCGGCACTTAAAAATAAAAGGCATTAAACTGCCTCATAAAACAAGAAATTATGTGGCAGGAACCCTCAAAGTGCATTAAAAAACCCTAAAAACACATTAAGAAGGCCTCTGGATCCCATGCCATGATCCACTGCACTTTGTTCGCTACTATTTCTCCGTTCGCCGTCAGTAAATTTACCCGGCACTAAAAAATGGTCCTGGCTAGAACCCTGATAATGATAGTGGTCATTGAATGGGCTAGATGTGGAGAACTCATTTGTGATATAAATGTATGCTACTTACAGGGCCAGTGGAGGAATGATTTGTACAATGGGGATGGTACCATGTTACACAGCTCAGGTATGACGTATGATGGACTGTGGGTCAATGGAAATCCGGCAGGTAAGCACACTGAATGAAAACCTGACTCCCCACCACCACTACTACAAGGCCCCCCAAAAAATTATGTTGTCCTCGACCGCCCGCTCGTCAGATTTAGGGCCGCTCAGATTTTTATTTTTTATTTGTCAGATTTTTATTTTAAAAAATCAGATTTTTATTTTAAAAAATCAGATTTTTTTTTTCTTCAGATTTTTTTTTTTTTCCAGATTTTTTAAAAACAGTTTAAATGGCATTGAATATTAAATAAAGTGTTTATAACATATAAGTGTGACTCTTAGAGTGATTTCAACTTAAAATTTGAGCTTCCGCTGGTAAAAGTTTTTTGTTTTTTTAATTAAAAAAAAATCCACCCGTCCGCCCCTCCTCTCTGAAAGTTGTGGAGGACAACATAACAAAAACAAAAAAATTGTTGGCCCAACCCTACCACATCCCAACCAACCAACCAGCCTGACAACCAACCCACCCACCCAACCACCTACAAGCAAGTTACCTAACCAAACCCTTACAACCAACCAACTCCTTACCCCACCGCCATCCCACCCACATGTAAATGACCTAACCCAGGCCTGCAAAATGTCCCTCCAGCAAGCCAGGATTTCCCACCATATATTATGTATTACTTAATTTGTTTTCCTTACATTCACAAAATTGCCCGGCAAGGAGCTTCCTGAATTCCCTATTTATTTCCCTAACCAAACTCTTACAACCAACCAACTCCCCACACTACACCATCCCACCCGCATGCAAATATCCAAACCAAACCCTCACAACCAACCAAATCAATTCATCACCAACTCAAGTGCACATCAACCAATGCCCACAAGATAAGCAGCGTTACTTCCCACACCATATGTGATGCGATCTGTGAAAACCTGTCAGATGTCGCAAAATGTGAAATAGGGATTATGGGTAAAATAGAAAATAATAATTAGTACAAAAATTAATAAAAAATATAATACCTTTTTTTAATTTTTTAAATATTTTGTTTAGAAATTTAATTTCTTATACTTTGTATCATCACCTTTTATGAAATTTCACCTTCAAAAACTTGCTTAAGTCACTTTTCTAATTAGCCTTATGTTATTCTATTGAACTATGTATCTTTTATGGCCTGTTTTCATGATTTCTTGTTTTGTAGCTTTTTATGACAAAACAACCATCATTCACTCATAACTTTTTTTGTAGTGATCATAGAAAAATGATCAAAACAGTTCTGTAATCAGCACAGAATCAGCTTTCTTATGATATAAATATCTCCAATATGAAAAATCCTGACATGTGGCGGGTTTTCACAGATCGCATCACATATGTTCAACGCTAGGCAGCTCCTGGTAGAACTAATTCCAGAGTTTGTTGTTTAGGTTCTCTTGATTTCTATGACCACCAGATATTTGTTTTCATTTTTTATATTTTGATGTTGTTCCCTATGTGCTTGGGATTTTATCTTATTCTTGTCATTATGCATATTTTCCGTGTTGCAAACAACCAATTGATTGGCCCATAATTGTGCTCTTTGTACAGACTTATAATTACACCGTTCATTAACCGTGTTATAATGTATCCAATCAAACTTCTCAACACAACACAACCCCATTAACCAACCCAAGTTCAAAACCACACAGCTGTCAATACAGTGATTAAACATGATGATAGATCCTTATTATCCTATATAATAACCGTCCACAGTGGAAGCAGCTCAAATAGTGATGCTGGGTGAAACAGACATAGACTTAATACAAGGACAACCATTTGATGTCTTCATTGAGATCCACACATCGGATGGTAAAGTGGTAGACATGGAGCAAGGAAGAGATCTTCAAATCAGCGGACATTTCAGACATTATACACCCAATCAGAGCTCACCACTGTTTGATCTCCTAGAAGAAATGGAGGAGAGTCCTCTGACAACACCATAGTAAGTATGTTAAAGTTATTTCAGGGCAAGTTGGAGTCAGACTTGTAGTCAATTTCATAAAAAATTCAAGTCAAGTCTGAGTTGGCCAAGGCAAAGTTGGTGGACTGATAATAATAATAATAATAAAATATTAATGAAAATTGATTTATTATAGCGCCCAATGCAAAGAGCATCTGGGCTAATCAAAAAACTAAGTACAAAAAGAAAACAACATAACAACCTTAAACCATAACATATTACAATTAATTTCAAATAATTCAAACAAGGAATACACAACAATTTGTGCACCACGTCTCTCTCTCCTTACATACTTGCAAATCCATGATTCAACACATGCAGACAGAAAAGAAATGTCTACACATCAAGAACCAGGATCGTAGACACGAAAAGAGATGTGGGCTACATAAAAGAGCATTATGATATATCAAAACAACATATTATAAAAACAAGTAAAGGTAATTAAGCACCAATCAAAGTAGTCTCATTAATATACAAGCAACAAGAGATAAAAACTCATTATATTACAAACTTAAAAATACTATATGAGAATATACTTGTACAGAAATAATGCGACCAGCACTTTATATTGGACATTGTTAAAATGATATGTACTCCATTCCACCTAAATAAGCCCGGACAGAACTGGTTTGTTATATTGGACATTGTTAAAATGATATGTACTCCATTCCACCTAAATAAGCCCGGACAGAACTGGTTTGTTATATTGGACATTGTTAAAATGATATGTACTCCATTCCACCTAAATAAGCCCGGACAGAACTGGTTTGTTATATTGGACATTGTTAAAATGATATGTACTCCATTCCACCTAAATAAGCCCGGACAGAACTGGTTTGTTATATTGGACATTGTTAAAATGATATGTACTCCATTCCACCTAAATAAGCCCGGACAGAACTGGTTTGTTATATTGGACATTGTTAAAATGATATGTACTCCATTCCACCTAAATAAGCCCGGACAGAACTGGTTTGTTATATTGGACATTGTTAAAATGATATGTACTCCATTCCACCTAAATAAGCCCGGACAGAACTGGTTTGTTATATTGGACATTGTTAAAATGATATGTACTCCATTCCACCTAAATAAGCCCGGACAGAACTGGTTTGTTATATTGGACATTGTTAAAATGATATGTACTCCATTCCACCTAAATAAGCCCGGACAGAACTGGTTTGTTATATTGGACATTGTTAAAATGATATGTACTCCATTCCACCTAAATAAGCCCGGACAGAACTGGTTTGTTATATTGGACATTGTTAAAATGATATGTACTCCATTCCACCTAAATAAGCCCGGACAGAACTGGTTTGTTATATTGGACATTGTTAAAATGATATGTACTCCATTCCACCTAAATAAGCCCGGACAGAACTGGTTTGTTATATTGGACATTGTTAAAATGATATGTACTCCATTCCACCTAAATAAGCCCGGACAGAACTGGTTTGTTATATTGGACATTGTTAAAATGATATGTACTCCATTCCACCTAAATAAGCCCGGACAGAACTGGTTTGTTATATTGGACATTGTTAAAATGATATGTACTCCATTCCACCTAAATAAGCCCGGACAGAACTGGTTTGTTATATTGGACATTGTTAAAATGATATGTACTCCATTCCACCTAAATAAGCCCGGACAGAACTGGTTTGTTATATTGGACATTGTTAAAATGATATGTACTCCATTCCACCTAAATAAGCCCGGACAGAACTGGTTTGTTATATTGGACATTGTTAAAATGATATGTACTCCATTCCACCTAAATAAGCCCGGACAGAACTGGTTTGTTATATTGGACATTGTTAAAATGATATGTACTCCATTCCACCTAAATAAGCCCGGACAGAACTGGTTTGTTATATTGGACATTGTTAAAATGATATGTACTCCATTCCACCTAAATAAGCCCGGACAGAACTGGTTTGTTATATTGGACATTGTTAAAATGATATGTACTCCATTCCACCTAAATAAGCCCGGACAGAACTGGTTTGTTATATTGGACATTGTTAAAATGATATGTACTCCATTCCACCTAAATAAGCCCGGACAGAACTGGTTTGTTATATTGGACATTGTTAAAATGATATGTACTCCATTCCACCTAAATAAGCCCGGACAGAACTGGTTTGTTATATTGGACATTGTTAAAATGATATGTACTCCATTCCACCTAAATAAGCCCGGACAGAACTGGTTTGTTATATTGGACATTGTTAAAATGATATGTACTCCATTCCACCTAAATAAGCCCGGACAGAACTGGTTTGTTATATTGGACATTGTTAAAATGATATGTACTCCATTCCACCTAAATAAGCCCGGACAGAACTGGTTTGTTATATTGGACATTGTTAAAATGATATGTACTCCATTCCACCTAAATAAGCCCGGACAGAACTGGTTTGTTATATTGGACATTGTTAAAATGATATGTACTCCATTCCACCTAAATAAGCCCGGACAGAACTGGTTTGTTATATTGGACATTGTTAAAATGATATGTACTCCATTCCACCTAAATAAGCCCGGACAGAACTGGTTTGTTATATTGGACATTGTTAAAATGATATGTACTCCATTCCACCTAAATAAGCCCGGACAGAACTGGTTTGTTATATTGGACATTGTTAAAATGATATGTACTCCATTCCACCTAAATAAGCCCGGACAGAACTGGTTTGTTATATTGGACATTGTTAAAATGATATGTACTCCATTCCACCTAAATAAGCCCGGACAGAACTGGTTTGTTATATTGGACATTGTTAAAATGATATGTACTCCATTCCACCTAAATAAGCCCGGACAGAACTGGTTTGTTATATTGGACATTGTTAAAATGATATGTACTCCATTCCACCTAAATAAGCCCGGACAGAACTGGTTTGTTATATTGGACATTGTTAAAATGATATGTACTCCATTCCACCTAAATAAGCCCGGACAGAACTGGTTTGTTATATTGGACATTGTTAAAATGATATGTACTCCATTCCACCTAAATAAGCCCGGACAGAACTGGTTTGTTATATTGGACATTGTTAAAATGATATGTACTCCATTCCACCTAAATAAGCCCGGACAGAACTGGTTTGTTATATTGGACATTGTTAAAATGATATGTACTCCATTCCACCTAAATAAGCCCGGATAGAACTGGTTTGTTTTCTCCACTACCTGCCTCTATTTTGCAATAAGTGTAAACCGTTTTTAGTCCAATTGCAAACATTATTATATTTTGATGAATCGAAGTGTAGAACTATAACATTGGATGCTTTACGCCCAATATGTATAATTGGTCTCGCTATGAGTTTTAAAATATTGGGCTTGACTGCATCTTGCCCCAATACTTTAGCTCTACCAATTCATATGGGCTCAATCTATCCAATTTTATACCAAACTTGGTTCATAGCTGCAACATGAAAAAACAACTTTTTTTCTTATCATTTTCCCTTGAAAATGACTGTAAAAATCAAACAAATCATTAAACATCTTGCAATTTTTCGACAAGCAAAAAACCCAATTTAAGCCGGTGTACATTTGCGCTTAAAAAATGGGTCAATAGGACCTGTACAACAGGGTTTCTTTTTTGTCTCCATATCTACCCTCTATAACAGACAACCTATATCAGACCGTGTCTATATTTTTAGGTCATTGTAAAACCGATGAGGGCGTTAGAGTCATTATAAGGCTATATTATAAAAATCTTTTGTCTCAAAGCTCTTCAGTTTTTCAAAACCTAATGCGGAATGCGGTGTTTTTTTAAGTTTTTAAAAAAAAATTATCAATATAAAATATTGAAATCCTTGTAAAAGTGACCTTTTGTATTTGAAATAATGTGATCAATGAAAATCTGAAAAATCGGTGACACTTTGGGATTTTTAAATTTTTTTAAAAATAAAAACCTAAAAAAAAAAGATTTTTTTTCTTCTTACGCGCATCAATTAACTAAGGCGCGCGGAAGCTTTGAGACAAAAGATTTTTTTAATATAGCCTAACATCATTTATCTATTTCTATTTATTACAGTGACTATGAAGTCGTGCCCTCTCCAGAGTCATAACATCCTTTGTGTTACTGTTTATTATTATTTATTACAGTGGCTACGAAGTGGTGCCCTATCCGTTAACAGATTTTTGTAATGTCAGCGACACAATGACGTCTTCCGAAACACCCGTCTGCAATAAGCCTCCTACTTCGTTAAGCGACGGTGCTGCATCAACCATGGGTTCAACTATTCAAGAGGAAGGCATATCACAAGGTAAATAGGCTCAACAATTAGGCCAAAAAACAAAACAAGTTTGTTTCCAGTAGCAAGCCTGAAAAATCAAATGCATTTTTTTCTTCTTTTTTTCCCGCAAATTCATGGAGATTTACTCAAAATGGTTTTATTTAGTCAAATCTGTGCATTTTTGTTACTCTTTTGTCGCTAAAATGTGATATTCGCTGCGGATTTTCGTGTTTGCCATATGGCCAATCTCCATCTTGAAACATGTTGGACACAATTTCGACAAAAGATGGCGCCCTAACAATATTTTTTGCAGTTTTTTCTATTAAAAAAATTGAATGCGCAAGAATCAAGTGTCTCAGTGAAATGTGCGCGCACTACTGGAAACAAACTTGGTTTTTTGTTTGGCCTTATACCACGTTGATTTGCATTGCCATAGAAATGGATATGTACATATGTATTTTTTAATTAGGTAGTTCGGTTAATTTGAAACCCCAATTGTGTGACACAGATTTTGTAGCTATATCAAACCTTTTTTTCTTCTCAAAATGAGAAAAAAATGTACTAAATTGATGGTCTTTCCAGCGACTTGATTATTTTTCAAAAGTCATGCCTGAAATGTTCATGATGCACAAAAAGTCACCGATCTTTCTGACTCGCCCTGTATATATATATGTTAACTAAACTGCTCACAAAAATTATTGAAACACTTAGAAATGAATCAATACATAACGGCTCGAAAGGGTATGCATCAATCGAAGCAAATAACCAAGTGCATAATTTTGTTCTGCGTATTTTGACACCTCGATCGTTGAGATACGATGTTGCAGAGCGGAGTTATTGTCATTTCAATGATCGTGGGTCCAGTTTCAAAAGTGACACTCATCCCTATTGAAAAGCACGAATCTGATCATTCTAAACAGTATTGCAAACCTCTTTCTATAGGATGATTGTCACTTTTGAAACTGGACCCACGACCATTGAAATGACAATAACTCCGTTCCGCAACATCGTATCTCATCGATCAAGGCGTCAAAATACGCAGAACAAAATTATGCATTTGGTTATTTGCTTCGATTAATGCATACCCTTTCGAGCCGTTATATATTGGATCATTGCTAAGTGTTTCGATACTTTTTGTGAGCAGTTTAGTATTCATACACTCTTAGTAGTGTCGAACCAATCAGAAAGCAAGAAACTAAAATATGCAGAGTGCATTAAAAGTGTCTAATGCATCCGCGTGTGCGCCGTTCAATGCACACATGCTTTGTTTTGATTTGTTGTTCGTAAATTGCTGGTTCGCCGCTTTGTATTTATTTTATTCGTTTTTACATAGATCAAAATTATGCTCAAATTGTGAATTTTGATAGTGTCGTGTATAAATAAGATCAATACATGCGTATGTTTTGTTTCTCGAAAAATTAGAAAAATCAATGCATTTGCGCAAATGGTGATATGCTCACAATAGCACTCCCCCTGCGGGGTCGTGCCATTATTCACAAATCAACATCAGCGTGCATTGATTTGTCTAATTTCTCTCAAAACAACACATACACATTTATTGACCTATAAATAATGCTATTTCCTTGAGTATTACACGATACTGCGATAGATATATGCATGTAGCCCCTGCTTTATACATCAAAGTCATCAGGCATTCATGGAACGCTATGGTCACCGAAAAGTTAAATTTTGGAGGGAGCTTGAGTGATAGGACTTGAGTTGTTACTCTGGCAACCAGGGGCTGATACCCAGCCAGACGTGGCAAGCCTTTTTGTCATTACTTGTTCCAATTTATTATGATAGTTGTATTCCTAAAACTAATAACCCATGGGCATTTGGGTTAACTACTGCATGTAAAGGTGTACATTTTTGCACTTCGCATATTTTGAACAATTTCGCTTGTTTTCATTTTTGCAATTTTAAGCTTCCGTACATAGACCTACATACACAATTAATATATTTGCGTGTTTTTATTTTCACGCTTGCTGATCTTAGCGTAAAAAGCTTGAAAATAAATGTAGCACGAACATTTCCACTTTACAGTATTCTTTTTAAATTTAACCATCAGATAATACAAGCACGTCCGCCGCATCTGCACCCACCAATAAATCTGACACTTCCAAAGCAGACAGTCAGTCGGTGTCTGATTCATCCCCTAACCAGCCTAAAGAGGGCGCCGCTGAAGTCAAAGGTGAAACAAGAGATAAAGCATCAAAGAGTGAAACACAAAGTGATAAAACGGATGAGACGACAAAGGTTGCGGGAGACGGAGATACTGATGCTTCTGCTGGAGGTAAAAAAGATCACAATTTAGATCGTTTCATTTGATAGCTGGTAGCATTTATTCCAAGAAAATGTTCGCAAAAAGTATAATTTAGGGTAGAAACCCCTAACAGATTAATGAAATTGAAATGTAAGCATTGAATATGTTATTAGTGCATTTGTTCAGATTTGAAATGCCAGAGGCTTTAAAAGATGTAGGCTACACTCCAATCGTATTACTATTATTTTTGTTCATTATTTCCCTTTTCAAAATATTCCCTTTAAAACCCTAACCAGTAAAGCTAGTTTTTTGTGCGTATCGGGGGGAGGGGGGAAAAAGTGCTATTTTTTTTACCCGAAAAATCACCCAGCACCCCCCGGGATTCGATCGCGGGACCATTCGCACCCAAGTCTGTCCCTCTACCAACTGAGCTAACTCCCTAGCGGCTATATGCGGCCACAAACTCCGTGGCCACATATGCCTGCGGTAGGTGACGTCATCGCGGCAATGCAGCAGCACGTGCCTGGAGATAGTTTCTGGCAGTGAGATTTAGTGAGATTCAGTGCGGTTAGGGATAATTATTGCACATCAAAAATTGACATTTATTAACCCTAACCAGTAAAGCTAGTTTTTTGTGCGTATCGGGGGGAGGGGGGAAAAAGTGCTATTTTTTTTACCCGAAAAATCACCCAGCACCCCCGGGATTCGATCGCGGGACCATTCGCACCCAAGTCTGTCCCTCTACCAACTGAGCTAACTCCCTAGCGGCTATGCGGCCACAAACTCCGTGGCCACATATGCCTGCGGTAGGTGACGTCATCGCGGCAATGCAGCAGCACGTGCCTGGAGATAGTTTCTGGCAGTGAGATTTAGTGAGATTCAGTGTGGTTAGGGTTTAATTAATCAAATTAGTCACATGTATCAGTTTTCTATCTCATTCACCCAGATGTTGCTCAATTGGTCAAGAAAGTTGACAAAATGGTTTGGTGGGCAAATAAAGAATAGTCCCATAATAACCTGGCCTGTCAATTGCTCACGTCGGCGCCAGCTAAATATGACTTATACCATTATATTTATATGTACACTGCATGGGATTTAAAGCTTATTTTAATTAGAAATTATGTCTCAGAAAGTTTTTATTTTAATCATTTCTAATTGCATTCATGAAGTTATCCAACCTGTATAACTGTTAGTGTTACCTTTTGAGTAAGATATTCATGAATGGATTAAAGCTCACCATTCACTTGATTCACCCTAACCCCGGTTTAGGGTTTTTGACCGGGATCACAATTTTGAAGTAAGAACCACCAACTAAATCGCCGGGATTTGATCCGGGGACCATCCGGATCCCAGCCCTATGTCCCACTCACTAAGCCACGGCCCTCAGCTACTCGTTCGCACAGTATACTGCGCTCACTATGTAGGCTCGGTTGACTACTTCATCAAAAACCGGCGGCACAAGCGCTTGGAGAGGGACTTAGGATTAGCATTTTAGCATTCAGGGGGTTCGGGTTAATAAAATGAAGGAAAAAAAAGAAGAAGAACTAAATTGGTACCATAACCCTAACCCCGGTTTAGCGTTTTTGACCGGGATCACAATTTTGAAGAAAAAATCACCAACTAAATCGCCGGGATTTGATCTGGGGACCATCCGGATCCCAGCCCTATGTCCCACCCACTAAGCCACGGCCCTCAGCTACTCGTTCGCGCAATATACTGCGCTCACTATATAGGCTCGGTTGACTACGTCATTGAAAACCGGCGGCACAAGCGCTTGGAGAGGGACTTAGGATTAGCATTTTAGCATTCAGGGGGTTCGGGTTAATAAAATGAAGAAAAAAAAGAAGAACAAAATTGGTACCATAACCCTAACCCCGGTTTAGCGTTGTTGACCGGGATCACAATTTTTGAAGAAAAAACACCAACTAAATCGCCGGGATTCGATCCGGGGACCATCCGGATCCCAGCCCTATGTCCCACCCACTAAGCCACGGCCCTCAGCTACTCGTTCGCGCAATATACTGCGCTCACTATATAGGCTCGGTTGACTACGTCATTGAAAACCGGCGGCACAGGCGCTTGGAGATGGACTTTAGCAATAGGTTTAATCTTGGTGATTTCATGAATACCTTACTCATGGGTAGAACCTAACTTTTATATTATAGAACTTCATCTGGAAAACCTTGACTAATAATAGCTTGTATTAGAAAATGATTATGTTCCTGATATATGATGTGTGTTATCTGTTTATGATTAGTGACAACAGAGGGCGGAACGAGTAGTAATCCAGACGATCTAACATCTCCAGTACCCCCACCAGTTAACAATAGGAAAGCTGAAAATGGCAAATCTGAATTCAAGGTAAGAAACCTATCTCAAATCTTATGGTTTGCATCATATTCTGTGTTGCAATATGTGATGCGATCTGTGAAAACCCGCCACATGGTGGCATTTTTCATATTGGAGATATTTATATCATAAGAAAGCTATAACTGTGCTGATTACAGAACTGTTTCGATCTTTTTTCTACGATCACTACAAAAAAATTATGAGTTAATGATGATTGTGATGTCATCAAAAGCTACAAAACAAGAAATCATGAAAACAGGCCAAAAAAGATACATAATTCAATATAATAACATTATAAGGTTAGTAATAAAAGTGACTTAAGTAAGTTTTTGAAGGTGAAATTTCATGAAAGATGATGACACAAAGTATTGGAAACTGATTCGCTTTAAAAAAATCTAAAAAAAAGAAAAACATTTTTTTTTTTTAAAAATTATATATTTTTTTTGTTTTACCCATAATCCCTAGTTCACATTTTGCGACATCCGACGGGTTTTCACAGATCGCATCACATATGTGCTACCCTACATCTGTGCCAAATTTGTTGTGTGTTTATTTGGTAAACAGCAATATCAGCACAGCAATCTACAAGACTTGCAGTTCCAAAAAAACCCCACCAAAATGGAATATTGCAAATAGTTTGACACTCAATAGATGATATTGTGCAGATTACGAAATGAAATGTTTCATAAGAAAATATACCAAGATCTCCACCACATTTACATTAATTTGAATGTTTTATGCTCAGAGCATAATTCTTCCAGGAGTGCCAGAGAATACCCAACCATACGCCCCTTCCCCGATTAGATCAATGCCCTCGGCCAAATCAACTGGCTCGAGTCAGGGAGGGGGCAAAGATGGTGGGGGAGTCGGCAAGAAGGGCAAAGGAAAATTGAAACCCAAGGGCTCCAAACAGACTGAAGGTGATGTATAAGGTTTTTGTGGTTGCAAGCAGCTGCATTGATGGTGTTATGGTAGATGCCCTGGAAAGGTGATGGTTGATGTGGGTATGGCAAGCCTTCCCATTCCAACATAATTCATAGTATTGAATGCGCGCCATGGTCACAAGCCCACACTTTTAGCAGGCACCCAGCTGTTCAATATTAATATCATACACAGCTGTGCATAGTGCTGGATAGGAGACAACTGTCAGCACGAAACCAACAACTAGCAAAAATGTCTTATGTCAGAATGCACAAAAATATCTTTACACAAAGATATTGACCGTTTCAGTACTTGTACTAGTTGAGAACTGGTTATTATTATAACTTTATCCAAAATGTGATAAAGCATTGCAATGATTCCACAACTACATAGCAACAAAAAGAAATTATCTTCTGTGTATCATCGTCTCTAGTCAGTGATACATTTTGATGATGTTATCAACACTACCTCGAGACAAGAATGAATAGGAAAGAAATCAACACACCACAATGCATTTGTTTGTCAGACCAGTTTGCAAAGATCAAGCTCTGCATGTTGCACAATTATAGAAGTTCATGCAGTTTAATACAATGCTTTGTTTAGTTGTTAAAACAAGTTGACAATTATATTGTTAAATGTATAAGCTGCCACAAAACTTTTCTGTAGTCTTTCGCGAGACAGTGACGTAACTGTGTATTCTACTAATTGCAGCACATAACGCACGCGCCTACTCGAGGCGCTGGCGTATACACACAAGCGTTGAAAGACGGACGAAACATACGTGTGCATAAAAGCTGCGCCTGTTAAGTTACGTCACTGTCCGGAGGAAGCCAAATAGAGTCCAGCATGAAAACTTCATTCAGGGATTTTAAGCTTTATTCCATTATTCCATATAATCCCTAAATGAAGTCCTTATAGACTGACTATGGCACTCTTGCTCGAAGGTAACACCCAGATATTTCTCAATTAGGTTACCTTAGATGATAATTTAGAAAAAGCCGCCTTAGTGGTGTATGGAGAAAATAACATTGGAAATAAAGCATCATAATAAATCCAGAAATCAGTATGGTTGGAAGACAAAAAAGTCAAAGTCTTTGTCTACAAAGAATGTTTAAGGTATTTGATTTTGGTATTTAAAATTGCTACAATTGCATATGACATAGCCATTTGTGGGGAAATATCATTTCTGGTATATTTCTTGAGAGTGGTTACCATTTCTTCTCTAATTCAAAATTACAGATTAAGACTGTGGGTCTTCCACGGTTTTTTATAAGCATCTGAAAATGTGTAGATAGTGCCAGGTATCTGTGCTGCATGGTACAGTTAACAAACATTTTGTTAAAGCTAACCATTAACATAATTATTTTAATGCATATTTATAAAATATTTTGATAGCATTTTTAGGTGCCTTTTTATACAAAGTTTCTAAAGTATTAAAGGGAAGCAGTCATGGTGAGGAAAAGAACCGCTGGCGGCGATTGTTGGTCCAGCTAAACCTTAGCTAATAACTAATACATCACTTATATCACACGATAGAAAATGCGTTCAATCAAATGAAGGATGGTTGATTGAGCGCGCCGTTCACATTGGGTTAAGAGATTGTTGTAGAGTCGCACACAATACCGCTTGCATGTAAACATACGTAGAACAATTACAGACTGCGCCAATGTCCAACTTGTTTAGATTCAAATAGTCGCCGCGCGTTGTTCAATTTTCGTTAGAATCACCATGACCGCTTGCCTTTAACATTGCACAACCATGCATTGCATTTAAGACTAACCTATTTGCATGTTTGCTCTTTATATATTGTTTGCTTTAACAATGTCATTCCATTGCTGCTTCATCGCAGGATTTGATCCTAGCACCGCCGCCCGCTAGCTATCGTCCATTTTCCATTCTTGACATAATGATCGATGAGGAGGCCCGCGCCAAGGTACGCAATTCAAAAACTGCGGGTCTGGCCAGCCAATTGAGATTAGGCGCCAAGCTTGGGCGTACAGCCGGTAAAGTATTGTGTGTTTGTGTAGTGTGTGAGTGATTTGTGATGTGGGATTTTTTACAGAGCACCTGATTGGTTACTCAGATGATGTAATCATGTAAGTAACCAATCAGAATTCACCTTTTCGATATTTTGCTATTTCTCTATTTGGTCACTTACAATCTTACAAAAAGGGACGATGTTAAGTCAGCAGAATAAGATATGATCCATCGACTCTTTTAAAATTAAGCAATTGAAAACAAGATTTTCACAATCCATCAAGATATATATGGTGGACAACCCAGTAATTTGGTCATGCAACGTAAGCTTAAAAGCTGATTTTTGAAGGGAGTTTTCTATTTAGATATCTCAAATCGAAGGTTGACATCCAGAAAGATGTGACTCATATTTTGATGATTTTGAGATATTGGTACCAAAAAGACTTACCCAATACTAAAAATACCCCCATTTTAATGCTAACAAATAGCCCTATATTTGAGTTAAAAGCACAGTTCATTTGTACACACAACTCAATTGGAATACAATACATTAAAAACTAATTTTACTCAGAATGTCCTATTTTGAGTTTACTTTCTGGTTGTCAGCCCTTGAAATGTGAAACGGCTGACTTAACATTCCATTTTTGAAGGATGGTTACAAGTATGACACATCACATCAAAAGGTACCTGGCTAATTGCAAGGTATGATGCGAACAGTGTTGCCAACACCTGTTCAGTCACTGACTTGGGCTACTTTTGACTTATGCGCCAGAGGGGAAAAATGGGTGCTGGTCTCTTTGCAAGCAATGTATTTTTAATGGGCTCAACTAAAACTGGGCTACTTATGGTCATTGACTACAGCTGTGATGGCATTTGAACTGTACCCTGGCAAACCTTTAGTTGGCAAAACTGGGAGTACGAAAAACTTCTAGAACAGTTTACCAGCTTACAGTTTACAACAATAATTAAGGAAATAGAGGATACATCAATATGTTGATCGTATCGTCTTTTTCCTTCAAATTTCCAAAACCATTTATATTGAAAACCATGTTTTGTAGTCCAGGTCAGGTAGTGAAAATCCTTTTGATGTGATGATGTACACACAATTTTCTAATCTTCTTAAAACCACTCGATGCACTCATTGTGCACTTTGAAACCTAATCCCTTCAGAGCTTTACTTACCTCTTCTGAATTAATGAATCATATACCTCTCCTCTCAAATTCCACCTGGTATAGTTTTTCATCCCTTACATTTTATATAGCACTTTTTAACCCAATCAATAGTTGTCAGAGATTGCTGATCATATATCAGCTCTTTTCTATGATTGGTTTAATAAATCATGATTCTCTCATCCCAATCAGTAAACATGTTAAAAGCTGATAACACCTTTTCAATAATACCATTCAAATTGGGTTTTAAATGATTGCTTATTATCCTGGAAGTTCTATAACAGCTTTCATGTAGATCCTGTGAACACAGCCCTTAAGGGGGGTTTCAAGGAAGTGGTTTTTTTTTTAATTTTGTGAGTGCTGTAATTATTTTTTGAAATTTTGACCCTAAAGTGCCAAAAAAGTGAGAGAAAAAATGGAATTTTTGGTGTTGGCACTTTTTAGTCAAAATTTCAAAAATATTAGATTAGGTTAAAAATGAGAAATTCGCCCCTAAGTTAGTGTCTTTACATCATCAAGCGAAATTGGGTCAAAAAAGTGAATTTTGTGATTTTCTCCAAAAAAAATCAACATTTTTGGTCACCACTTGACGCCAAATTTTGATTCCCTGATCCATTTCCTTTCCAAATATGTATGCATTTGATTAATAGTTCAATAATTACAGCACTCACAAAATTCAAGTTAAGCCGAGGTAACTTCAGCACAATTTTTTTCTTTCATAAACTTTGGCTGTTTCAGTTTAGGGAATATCTTCTGATTGAGGGGAGGGAGTGATGACAGTGATTGATCTTATTTTATGCCTTCAAATGGTCCAATGATATTTAGTAATATGTTTGTTTTTTTACATTATACACCATGCAATGGGTAAAATGATATTTGTAACATGTTTATTGTCTTACATTTGATTGACCACGCCCATGTTGTGGATGAAAGTAAACCAAAGTAAGATATGGGTTGGTTTCCAAGTTACCCTGTTCCCCTGGTTCAATTTGCTTAACCATCCACCTTCAATACATCATTTGGCAACTTTTGAATTGAGGTATTCTTCCATTCAATGTGTGCTCATTCAAGTATTACAACACCTGCATAGCTATATGCCCGCTCTAGCGTTGCTGTGCACACATACATTATGTGTGCCAAAACTCGTTTCAATGGAGTAACTCATTTTAAAAATATCAGGCATAATCTAAAGGGGAACTTATTTTTGTTGAACTGTGTACATGATAAACATTTGTGTTATTATTGAAATAATGTTACAGTCTATTTCACTTCCTCTGGACAGTGATGTCACTTTACAAATGCAGCATTTATGCACACCTACATGTATCTTCTGTTTTCTATGTGTGTGTGTAGATTTCACACCACTAAATGGTTTCCCTATACATGTTAAGGGTTGTTACAAAAAGCCCATTTTCTCACTTATAATCCGACTGGATTTTTCAATTTGACATTTTCCTTAAATTTCATGATATCTTTGATCATTCTGAGCAATTAGCCCCCAGAGTTGGACAACTGGTGTAGCACCTTCATTTATCAGAACAAGTTGAGAAATGTTGCCAGAACATTTACAATCAGAATGCATTCAAAATTCCTACAAAATGCATTGAAAATATTTCTTTTTGCACTGTGGTATTAGGTAATAGTCCTAAAATCAGGATTAAACTACAACTTTAATCATTTGGGAGCAATAAGTACCATTCTTGATTAATTCTATAATCATTGGGCCACAGGATGCCCCCAGCTGATAAAAAAAATTGATTAACTTCTGCAAGGACTGAAATTAATTACTGGAGTGAAATCTGTATATGTCAATGCCTCGTAAGGGCGTACAAGTATATTCACTGCAATCAATGAATGACACAATGACGTCACTGTCCCGTGGAAGATAAATAGAATATGTCCCATTTTTATTATTGTTGTGTTTGATATAGATAGATATAGTATAGTGAAAAAGTCTTTGATCTGTTACATTTTTGTGTTTTGAGAGCTGCATTCAACATTTTCTTTTCCCTAATCAATCATGTATGGATATATCTTACATCCCTATTTTGCTCTATATATATTCTATTGTTGTGGTTGATGATAGGTAGTTTAGTGAAAAAGTGTTTGATTTGTAGCATTTTGTCTTATAGTTAGCTGCTTCCAACATTTTTCTCCCCCTGACACATTCTGATACTTTATCTAAAAGTAGATTAAGAGCAATTCATAGTAGAACTCTGAATTAGAACTATATTGCATTGATATTATGAACATCTCTTGAGTCTGATTGTACTAATTTTGCCACTACTAAAAAAATATTTAAAAATCACTGATTTGATGTTTTTGAATATCTGGAAGTGGGTTGTGATGATGAATGCATCAGATCATGATTATTCATACGCTGATATCGGTACACACCTTTAGGGCTCTATTTATGTTCAGTCTTAATTCAGAACATATGTAGGGCAGTTGTAAATGCTGAAGATATATGTAGGACCCAGTGTAGCAGTCACTACAAATTAAATACTGCTTCTGATGTGGCATGCCCAACACCTCCTTGGCTTGATTTTGAATTCATTGTAGTTCGATAGTGTGTTGTGGATGTTTAGTAGCTAGCTATAGTGAGATTGCATTCGTTTGATCTGTCAAAGTTTTCTGTTTTGTGAGCTGCAATCCCCTTTATATGATGCGACACCTGTCTGTTGTTATAATACCCATTGGTAGCTGTGGTACCCAGGGTATGGGACACTTGGTAGGCATGAGTGGTCCAGTGGAACAGCGCAGGATTCATAATCATAAAGTTGTGAGTTCTAGCCCCGCTGTGGCCAACGTGTTTGTATCCTTGGGCAAGGTACTGAGTCTGAATTGCCTCGTCGACCCAAGCGAGATTGGGAGGCTGTTAGGGGATATTACAATCTAAGTGCTGATACATTGTGCACCGTGTCGGCAGCCAGGTAAATGAAGCGAAGTGATTGTGACGATTTCCTAATGGCAGCAAAAAACCTGTGGTTCGGAAGTGATGTAGAAATGGTGGTCCCGTGCATCGGTAGAGCAATACCCGAGCACGTTGAAAGGTTACAGACTCTTTTGTAAAGATTAGGGGATCATCCCGGTCTGTATCTATTCACACATCTAACGGACCCCACTGAAAACAAGCTAAAAAGAGTTATCCAGGGTCGTACTAGGACTCAAATGTAATCAAATCAAATCAAATCAGGTGTTATGCTGGAATTTCAAAGTAAGAGGCATTCATTGAAAGCAAATGTACAAACACATTGGGCATAGAGTGAGTACATGGCTTTTAGCAATTGATGATTTAGCAATTGATGTTTATGAATATAATACATATTCAAGATCAAGGTCATTCATTCAAGCAAATTGTAAAAAATATAGGGTCTTTAAGTGAAAGTCAATCAGGCTTATAGATATGGAGTCTTTGGGTGAGAGTGATGCAAATAAGGGGCCTTAAAAATAACAGCTTAACATATAGGTCATACTATGAAATTGAAGTGCTCTCTTATCCCGCCTGTAGCTAGCTTGGATACTGCCTCCTCTATACTGAATCCACTCTTGAATTCCAAATGTTTTGTTGATGATTTGTAGATAGTACAATCTGTATTATGGGTTTTGAATGTTCTCTGTTGTCTATTGTATTGCATTAGCTAAATCTGTCTCTGTAAAACAAAAGAACTTTGGCATAGAGTAGATATTTAAGTTATCAATGGTTTCATATTATACCATTATAAAACGATTTTTGAATTTGAAACCTGTTTAATACTGAGGCTGCTGCAGTTTTTTGGAAATAGAATAACCTCGATAACAATTGCCTCTGTTCCTGTATTTTTACATGCATTGTTTTCTCCATACAAATATCCTACATTATAGATTCCAATAAAATGTCCTTAGTAGACGTAATTGATCAGGTTATGAGTAAGTAGATGCTACTAGTAGATGTGTCCGAATTCTTCACCCATGCCATCGTCAGAATATGTGCTGTTGTGGTGTGTTGAGGGAAAGTGTTTTGGGTTATCAAATTTGGCATCATTTATCACCCATGCCATCATCAGTGTATGTGATGTGTCAAATGATTTTGCTATCAAATTCGGCATGCATTTTGTATTTGGTGTTGTATATTGTCAGCCTCATACCCATGACGTAGCTACATTTCACACATTTTGTGATTGGCCGGTGAACTTGAGAGGTCATGAGCAAGTCCACATTATATATATTCCACTCATATTGAAGCCATATAAAGGCAACACACATAGTCCACGAATACAGACAACTAGGTCTTCATGAGTGTTCTTGCAATAGTCACATAACAAAGGAAACAGTCTTTTATAGAGACTCAATTTCTTTGCCACAAATGATCTTCTTAATACTTTCCATGCGACTATTACTAGTTTTACAATACAAAATAGATTTTTCAGAAACCTTTCCCAACTTTCAAAGTCTATCTCAAGAATTACTGGGCCAATTCTAGTCATGTTTGTACTTATTTTAATGCATTTCTCATGGTGATTCTAAATGTGATGATGAAAGTCAAAACCTTTTTGAAATTTTGGAACTGTAAACTTAGTTTTACATTGGATACCTGTTAGTTGTTTATATGTGGTTGCTCCATTGACATTCTGTTATTATTGATCTGGTTTGATTTGTCAACATTGGATGCAGTTTTGGTGTCCAGATTTCAACCATATCAGCAAACTTTGTCCCTGCCATGAAACTTGTTTCCTGGAACTAAGCTGTGTCTATCTGTATCCGTTTTGCTCATTGTATATGGTGTTCTTATATATTCAGGTTTGGACAGTTTTTCAGTGTTCCATTTATCAGCATTGTAAAATTGTCATGCATGAACTTGAGCAAAGACACTGTTATTCACCAAAGTCATCTTTGTCGAGTCTTGCGTGAGGTTTAGGGTACAATCCCCATGGGAATTACCATCCCTGAAAGCATTCAGCAATTTTAGTGAAATACTAAAAGATGTAAGATCTTAAAATGTGTAATAGTTATATTGGATACATTTTGCCCACCGCCACCTACCCCTGTTCCCTGCCCGATACCATATATCTTCTTCTCTCCTTTTGCACCAAGTTCTTCCTTTGTCATCTCATCCTCTCTCTCCACCCCCCCCCCCCCCCCCCCACCACCACTGCTTCTCTCCATCCTTCATTTCCTTCTTATCACAACATCCCTCTTTCCCTCCCTCCTTCCTTGCCACCCATCTCCCTTCCCTCCCTCCCCTCCTTTCTCCTTCCCTACCACCTCCCTCTATCCTGCCCTCCCTCCTTCCTTCTTCCTCTCCTCATTTCCTCCATAAATCTACCATCTTTCTCTTTCGCTTTCCTTCATCTCACAGCCTTCCATCCTCATTCATTTCTAATACCCCCTTCTGATAGTTCATTTCACTTTTCTGTAACCTGTAACCTTCTTATTCTTCCTCCTCCTTTATGAAAGTCCATCTTCACTGTACCTTAATTCTCTCATCATCTACCCACTCCCATTGACTTCACTCATACAAATGACCTACTTACTCACTTTCTATTTCATAATCTGGTATCACTAATCATTCTTACTCTGTGAATTTTGCTATTCTGGACACGGAATCTTCATCTTTTCTATCTACCATTCCATCTCTATCATCATCATCATCGTCATGGTATCACCATCATCTCATTATCCTACACAAAGAGGATACAGACAACCCAGATCTGTCCTTTGCTGACGTCGCACATGCGCTAAGTAAGTACGGTCCTCGTTATATAATGCTACTAGGTCTTACTACAAGATAGAAAACGGGGAATCAACATGATCATTCTACCTTTAACTTACGGGTGTATCTATACCTGTGGAGGCTCATCAATACAAAAAGAACAAATGGTCTACACCTGACTTTAAACAATATCGGGTATAGCACCATGTAATAATTACCTGTCGTTAGCAGTGACGTAAATTTGTTGAAAAACATTAGGGGATGATTGGCTGAGACGTCAGGACCAATTGCAAGCACAGGGGGTGGCTGAGGAAGATTTTGTATTTTTGAAACTCCATTCATGCAATTTGGTGAATACTTTTAGTCAATATTTAGATAAACTCCTTTGACCCATTCAAACGCAAATCGCACCAATTTTGGGTCACATATTGATTGATTTTTATTTTCCGTTGACAAATTGCGATGGTAAATTACATCAGATGTTAAATATGCGCTTATTTTAGAAACTTTTGAAAAAATGGCCATTCGTATGTTAGAAAATGGGTCACTGATCATATAATCATAAACATAATGCCTAACATTGGGGGGGGGGGGAGTGGTGGGAGGGGTGATTACATAGGCTATCCCCCCTGGTCAAATGTTGGGGGATCTATCCTCCCCCCTCACTGGGATTTACGCCTATGGTCGTTTGTGTCAGTTCCCACCCAGTCCAGGATTTAAACCAACCACAAAATGTATCAATGTCATTATGAATTTTCCAATCAACTTGTTCCCATAAACTGCTGACATTTGTGCAAGCTCAGATGAGGTAACAGTTGTACCTCCTGAAGATTATGAGGAGGAGGAGGAGGAGGAGGATGAGGAAGAGGACTTTGAGGAGGGTATGTCTTTAGCTTATGGAAAATGGAACAATGTCCTTTAAAAAACGTACTACTATTCATTGTATTTTTATAGCCCTAAAATCCCTAAATATATAAATCTTGAAATAATAAATAATTAAGTTTGTTAACCCTAACCACCCTGAATGCTAAAAAATGCTAATCCTAAGTCCCTCTCCAAACGCATGCGCCGTCGGTTTTCGATTATGTAGTCAACCGAGCCTATATAGTGAGCGCAGTATACTGCACGAATTTGTAGCTGAGGGCCGTGACTTAGTGGTTGGGATGTGGGGCTTGAGAACGGAGGGTCCCCGGATCGAATCCCGGCAGGTTCCCGGAGATTTAGTTGGCGTTTTTTCCTCGTGTATGTGTATGTTACCCAGCCGTAACCAATTACCTCTCTGGTGAATATCACCTAGTTGTGTGTGTATAGCTCCATATGGCCAACTGGTATAACTCCTCCAGCCTTTTTGCCATACCCATCTACTGGTGTACAAAATGTATGTCTCCCATTTGAACCATAATAATCTTTTATCTTATTTCCATGGTGTATATAACCAAGCCATACCGGTAATTATTACCACTGACTCCCATACTTCGCATAGTCGTATGTCTTCTTATAGTATGCTGACTCCCTTGATCATGTACCTCATAAATCCCATAAAACATTATACTCCCAGCCCATAGGCGTGCGTTTCCAGCCCATAGGCGTGCATGTCCAGCCCATAGGCGTGTGCAAAATGGTGTTGACACAGGGTCTTACCATGGCTTTATACAGTCATGGCAGTGGCATGAACAATTCCCTGAGTGACTTGCCTGCCGAGTGAGAAACATGAGAGGGGGGAGGTTGTGGCGTATGCCGCCGAGTGAGAAACTTGAGGCGGGGTTGTGACGTACTTTCTCCAAGTGCCCTGATGCCTCATTTGTTCTTCTGGGGACCGGTGGGGGGCTAGAACCCCCAAAGCCCCCCCCCCCCCCCCCCCCCCCGGACATGCGCCTGGTGTGTACATCACCCACCAAAATACTTCATGTGCACATCTGTCAGCTAACTCCCCTGCTGTACATCACACATCCCAATACTCATTCTTCCCCTGCTGTACATCACCCAGCCCTATACTCCTAACTCCCCCTTAACATGAAAATTACAGGTAAAAGCAATATTTTTAAAACTTAAAGAACCAAATCCAATGTTTGTATGTGCATACTCTCGCCTGTAATAGCGTACAATTATTTTCCTGCCTTTATATTTTTCCATCTCTAGTCTTTTCATATCTTTCCATGCTTGCACTAATTTATTAATATCATATAATTTTAATAATAATATCATATATAAAAACTGATGCAGGATTAATATAGAAAATATTCAAAGGGGAATTGCTAGGTTCTTTGTCATTGACCAGGCACTACAACCAAGTTGAATTTTGTTCAATGCAATTTTGTTTTCATATTCTGCTATTAAAATCTATATAGTTCAATCAGTTCCAAATTGGCAAGAAATATTCAGTTTTTATCTCTCGGCGCACAAAAGTAATCCAAGCGTACGCACGCAATTATGGCCATACGCACACGATTTTGGTTGCACTCACGCATATCATGTAAATTGCGATTGTTGACTTCATGCGCGCGCGCCCACGTCCTTCTGTATTCATTCGCTACTGTAAGGAGGCTTCACCAATTTAGAACTAATCAAACTATAGAGTCATAGAAGAAAATAACAGAAGATAAGTTTATACGATGTATAACAATATTTAATAACAGACGTTTCACCTATCCGGGCTTTGTCAAGGTAAAAATAAAATTGTATATATGATATTAAATTTAATCTTCTGTTATTTGCTTCTATATTTAACCAGCAATGTAACGTAGCACCCATCTTACTTATACTACTAAACTATAGTCATGTTTTGCATGTTGAAGAATTTGTTGTAAATTTGCCATTGTGTGTTTCCGTTAACCCCTTGTCGATAATTGCTAGTTAAGAACAATGGATACCTGATAAAGAATGGAGGGAAAGTCTATATTTGAATGGGTTATTCAAATGATTAGATCTTGTAATTAACCAATCAGAAACACTGTTAGATATGCAGGGGTTTAACAAAGATCTGTATGGCTCTCAGAGAACCTTGTTGTTTTCATATTAATTCTGCATATGCCAAACCTGCGTAATTCCTCATTGGGTTGCACTATCATACTCATAGGTCCGTATGCACAAAAGAGTTAGACCGGGTCCAAAGTTAGACCTGGTCTAAGCGAAATTTATTCATGCCTCAAAATCAGTTTTCCTCTGCATTTTCATGAGATATTTTGTGCTATTTTTGAACTTTGCATCCGAATCTTTACAATTTGTTAGCTTATTTGAGAAGGAAATGTAATTAAAGGTGTGCTTTCACAAAAACTAAAATCCCCTTAGACCAGGTCTAACTTTAGACCAGTCTAACTCTTTTGTGCATACGGACCATAGTGTGTGCATGATACAAAAGCCACGCCTCAATTGAGGGTGAACACTTTTATTAATATTGCATGATTTGTTGTTTTCTGTTTGTTTGTTTTTTGGTTTTGTTTTGTTTATTTTTGACTTCTCATCGAATTTGCATGCTTCCATTCACCTCCTTCATATTGTGTGATGTGGTTATGGTAAGAAAAACAACCAGTGTGTTCACATCACATGCCTGCTATTGGCTATTGATATATGGTGTCAATAAGCAAATTATGAAGAGAAATAAAACAAGAGAATACAAGTTGAGTCGGGAAAAAAATGCGCACTTGTCGATAGCATCACTGACGTTTCAGATGTGTAGAATCAAAATCTTTTATGTTAATAAATAGCATTGATTTATCTCTCTTTCTAAATGAAAATAATGTTGTTGTGCCATTCTACACTCTATTCAAATGGAGCATGATTTCATTAAGGGAAGTAGTGTCAACCCTTTTTGGCGCCAAATTTATGTACATGAAAGTATACTTTTGTGCCCATTCTTTGACTTTACTCACTTAAATTGACGTATTGGCTTTGAATTTCTCAATACTCACTTGTACAAGGAATATCATATTAACCACTCTTTTCCTTATTGGCATCAGTTATCAGCAGCCAACAGTTTCGTGTGAATTCATCTGATATATGCACTTTTTTTTACTTTTTTTAAATATAATCATTAAACCATTTTAAACATATATGGACACCCATGTGTTAACTTTAAGGGGGTATTTAATGGATGTGAAATCACAGGGATGTGTCGCTATAGGGTCCTGTTTTCTCCTGTGTGGTAGATAAATAAACCCTTTTCATTCCTTTTTTGGATAAATAAATGGGTTTCATTTTGTGAGATTTTCCCCAATATATTCATTTATTATCTTAAAAATTGAATCAGAATCATTCAGAAATGCGGGCAAATTATGGATCTTGGGTAAGTATATGGATTCTTTTCCAGAAACTGCTACATTTCAGGGTGAATTGTCCTATTGCTGGCGACATATCTCTACCAAAATGTTATTAGAGTATCCCCTGCCCTCCTGCCTCCCCTGCCCTCCTGCCTCCCCCTCCCCTACAGGGTGAGTCAGAAAGAACGGGCACTTTTTTCACAAAAGTGTCACAAAAGATGTAGGCATGCATATTCCAAATCAATGGTAGCGCTTTCAAGACCTACAATTTAGCTTTCATTCAAAAGAGAAAAAAATTAAATCGACCATTTCATTATCATGTTGCACTAATTTCAGTAAAGCCCCAAAAATCTGAAGCAAATCCACGGAATGGTCAAATTATCAAGCCATTCCTAAAAGTATTCTAATGGGGTTTACCTTCTGAATCAGCAGATATGCCTCCTTTTACTTTTCCTTCTTGATTTCAGGCTTTTTATTACTCATATTACACAGATCTATTTATTTCCAGTCATTCTAAGATATTGTATCCAATGTGCCTTTTCAGTATTTTCACTAGTTTCATTGATCAGTATCTCTGAATCAGGCAATCAACAATACTATGGGTTATTGCCATTCCGTGGATTGGCTTTTAAATACCGGGTTCTACTCAAACGGTTGCAACTTTATGACGCAATGTTCGAATTCAAAAATTCTTTTTTGAATGAAAGCCAAATATGTGTTCTTTGTAACACTATATTTGGTTTTGAATATGATGGCCTAATATTTCTGTGGCGCTTGCGCCAAAAAAGTGCCCGTTCTTCCTGACTCTCCCTGTAGGTGGTCCCCTCTCCTTGAGTAATATCATCACTCAATAGCCTAAGGAATTCATGATATCAACTTTAAGACAGTTATTGCCAGTTAATATAAGCTTTGCATGTAGTCTTTAATATTGGGATGTATATTACCAGTCAATATAAAATGCTCATATAATTCAAAATATTGATAGCTATAAATATTTATACCCGTTTTAAATGCCTATTATATTTTATATTGATTGCTTTTATTACCTGTCAATTTTAATCATGTCATATAATTCACATTGATGAGTTTTGAAAATGGATGCCAACTTGAGTAGACTATGCCACAAGGGATCGTTTGAAATGAAATTCATTTCACAGTGAAATGGCTATTTTTAGTGGGCTCCATATACTGTGAAAGTGGTCCAAACCGATTTCTAGACGACTATAGTAGATTGGTCATAATTTTTAAGCAAAAGCAGTTAAAAAGACCAAATACAATTCTGCTGGTACTCAATGCATCATTTATCACAGATAGTGTAAAAGATTTTGACATTGCATGATTTCAAAAATGAATTGCAATTGTATAAATTGTTTTGTTACAGTCTGTAAAGCAAAATATAGCTTGGAAAAAGGTGTTTAATTTTTTTGTCAGATATAGTCAAAATTTCATATTTTTCAAAAGCAGAAAAGTTGTACCATTTGACATGATGTGTCCCATGTTAAAAAGAAGGATGATTGCAAAATGCATGGGCAAAATAGCGCCATTCTAGTTTACTTTTTTTCTCTAAATCTTTTCTCATCAATTTTTTTTACAGCTACCAATGTCCATAAACCTCACCTTTAAGCAAATTGCCATTTCGATCAAATTTAACAACCCCCTGGAAATATTACAGAATTTGTTCATTTTGTGTCAAAAAGAATTAACAATTTAATTTACACAAGGTCGAAATATGAACATAAGACAAAAACGAATCCATGAAATTCTTGATTATAATGTTATTATTCAGCCATTAGATTAATTTGTCCTTGACAGCGTTGGAATAATCTTATTATATCCTTTGTATAGTTTATATTAAGAGGTTGATTTGATCTCTCTTGTAAAGACGTTTTCAAGCAATGCATCAGTTTGTTAATTTTGTGTTTACAGTAGGGTCGTCACATACCATACACCATATACTATTTTACGAGTTGTAGATATTATGGATGGATTTCATTTGCAAAAATGGCTGAAAAATAAAACCCTCTTACAAAGCACTGATTCAGTATTTCTATGTGCAATATTACTTTTGATTCAATTGAATATGACCTCAATAAGGGCTCGACATTATAACTTAACACTTTCCACGCGGCAGGCGGCTGCAGACGACATTACAAAATGTCACAAAATGTTTAAAAAATGTCAAAATTATTTAATTTCATTACCATATTTAGAATCACCATGAGAAATGCATTGACATAAGTACAAACATGCCTAGTATTGAGTCAGTAATCCTTGAGATAGACTTTGAAAATTGGGAAAGGTTTCTGAAAAATCTGTTTTGTATATGGTAAAACTAATAGCCGTGTGGAAAGTGTTAAGAGACAAACTATAAAAAATATATAATCTCACTGGTATTTTAAACAATTCCTCTTGTTAATGTTCATAAATATGTGATTTCTGCAGATGACGTACCAGACCAAGTTTCGATAAAGGAAAAGGATCCGAAGACCTACAAGGCGAAACGCGAGAAGTTATATGGTGATGAGAGGTTTGCAAGACCAGGTATGTCATTATCAAGGGGGGGGGGGGGCGGTACTCGGGATTTGGTTTGGTCGGGGATGTGCGGCTAGAGATTTAAAACCCCTACCCATTTCTAAGGGCAATTTTTGACAAATTGGTACACATTTCTAAGGATTTTGCATCATTATAGACCTAATTATTGGAAAAATATACCAAATTTTCACCAAGTGACCCCATTATTAGGGATTTTCCAGCTCAAAATCAGACCCCATGTTTAGGGTCATATCCCTGATCACTTCTTAGCCTTGGCTCCCCTTCTGATCACCATTTCTTACCACAGAACAATTGTGCCCCCCCCCCTTACCGAAGTGTCAGGCCTGAATTAAGCCTGAATTTAGTTGTTAAGAAAAGGCCTGAAATAATTAGCATTGCACTAACCAGAAAAAACCCCGAAATATTTAAATTTGATAAGCCTGAAAGGTTTAATTCAGGCCTGAAATATTAGCCAGAAATATCAGCCAGAAATATTAGCCAGAAATATTAGCCTGAAATATTAGCCTGAAATATTAACCTGAAATATTAGCCCGATATATTAGCCTGAAATATTAGCCTGAAATAAAAATTAGCATTGCGCTAACCAGAAAAACCCCCGAAATATTTAAATTAGATAAGCATGAAAGGTTAAATTCAGGCCTGAATTAACAGCCTGAAATATTAGCCTGAATATCAGCCTGAAATATAAGCTTGAAATATTAGCCTGAAATATTAGCTTGAAATGTTATCCTGAAATATTAGCCTGAATTTTAGCCTGAATTTTAGCCTGAAATATTAGCCTGAAATATTAGCCAGAAATATATCATGTGCTTTTACACATGCAAACAGCATGGTTTATAGACGTCAGTTGCCAGTAATTTTCCGGTCTTTTGCCAATTGCCATTGTGGTTTCTCTATGGCTCTCTGTGATGCATCCCTGTAATGCACTTATCAATTGCAAGCCCAGGGACCCAGGACATGGCAGGGACCATGCGGGGACTGTACACGAATATACAAAAAAAATCCGGTGCCCGGCTAGCAGGGGCATGTAGTGGGGACGTACGTTAAGAATACACAAAGCCAGGGATGCGATGCGCTTAACGGAATAAGCCTATAGCACAATAGGGAACATACATACAAATGCATCCCGTTAATGGTTGCAGAAGGAAATCGCATCCCGAGGACTGCAGCCGGGGCGCATCACACTTTGTCCTGGGTAAGGGATCGAGGCAGACTGTACAATTTTTCCCGGCGAAGGGGGGCCGGGACTGTAGTGGGACGTACACAAAATGGTGCCCACCCTGCAGGGACCGTACACGACTGTACCCGGGACCTCACATTGCCAATTTGAACGTCCCGGCCCTAATCCCGTTATCCCTGGGGCCCCTGGGGCCGGGGATGCAATTGATAAGTGCATAATAGCTGCATGTAAATAAGTGTTTCATTGCAAAAGAATGAGAACATATTCACCTTGCAGCTTGCTAAAAATAAAAGGTAAGTCACTAAAAAATCCTGACTTCAATAATTAAACCATTATCTGATAGGCCTATAGGGTTGCTCTATTATTAAATAAACACAGTCATAAAATGTTCAACAACATACAGGACATCATAGGCCTACAAACCAGTGGTTCAAAATAAATCTACAATGTATAAAAGAATAATGCTTCTATAAGCTTATACTTTTAAATTATAGCTTGATCATAACTATAAAAGCACACATACCTGACCAAAGCACACAGCAGCATTGTTAAAAATCACTCAACAACTAATGGTGATCAACTGGATCATACATGCCCTCAAAATAATGCAGACACACAACTCCTTCCTTAAATGTATTCACTTTATTCACACTATAGTTCCAACCATGTTCCAACTGATATCAGCCATTTTTAAATATGATAGCATGACTGTTCAAGGCCTTGAGGTTAAAGGTTATAAAACAGGTCATGTGACATTGTACTCATGTGACATTTTTATTTTGTTTATTATATTATTAACCTGAATACAATTCTGGCTAATATGACTTAACCAGAATATAAACATCTGGCTTATGTCTTAGACAGAATACTAATTCTGGCTAAGGTTGTTGGCCAGAATAAAAATTCAGGCTAATGCCTTAACCAGAATTAAAAATATGGCTTATGTCTTAGACAGAATACAAATTCTGGCTAAGACATTAGCCTGAAATTGGCTTCATGGTATGATTCATGCTTATTATAAACCAGAATTTATATTCTGGTTAATTTATTAGCCTGAACATTATTTCTGTTTAAATTCATGCTAAATAAGCCTGAATCTTAACCAGAATTTATATTCTGGTTTATTTATTAGCCTGAAAGTTATTTCTGTTTAAATTCATGCTAAATAAGCCTGAACGTATCCCGCCCCGCCCCCCCCCCCCCCCCCCCCCCAGCACAACACAAAAGTTGGTAACCATGCATGTTCTAAATATCAAGGAAAAGGGTATATTTTTTACTGTTAGCGCAGACCACGAAATCATGAAAATAAGGGTATTTAGGGAGCACACCACTAAGTCGGGTTTGCGCGGCACTTCCGGCAAAACTTGAGTACGATAATAGTTCCTTTTGACCAAATGAATGTGCAAAATTGGCATCAATTTGAGAGGTAATGATATCAAATTTGTGTTTTATGGATTTTATGGATTATATATTTAATGTTTAGAACAGAAAATTCGATGAATTTAGCTGAAATATAAATAACGGGCCGATTTACACACATGGTGCATGAACGGGAAATAACCGAATATTGACTCGCGTAATCATACCATTTATTTTCGCCGACTTCTAGCAAAAAATCTTGACGATGATTTGTAGTTCATATTAAGATATGTTAAAGATCACGGATGGTTCTAAAACATATCAAAATTTCATTGATCTAGTCACTAGCACTCTGGATTTACAGCGTTTTGAATATGGAGTACTCGCCGTGTAAAGTCTATGGCACGCGACATAGTGTTGTGCTCCCTTTAAGGTAAAATCCTAGATTCCATGTCTCATATGGCTCCGATCCACGTGCATTGCACAATTATATAAATCAAAGTCGGGTTTCACCCAAATCTATGCGTAGCCTTCAGATCTGGCCAGTTTGTTCTCGTATTTAGGCCAATTTAGTCGGGTTTGACAAGGACCAGGGGGGGGGGTGCTATTTTTTATACACAAAATGTGACCTTTTCAGTTGCTATGTTATAGTTCAACATTATCATTGACTGATCAAAATCAAAATTGGTTGGATTTGACTCAAAAAATTGAATTTTCTTGAGCGTAGGCCTAGAACGCCGCGTGGAGATAGGATAAAAAAATCCAAAAATAGCAGAATAGTGATTTTTACGCAAAGATGCGGCCTCCGTAATCAGGGCGTATCTCTAAAACGGAATGCTTGATTGACATAATATTTGGCTACTTTATTCAAAATTTCATGCTGAACAAGTTGATATCAAATTTTTAATGATTCTCAAAATAAGTGGTACCTTGAAGGGAGCACACCACTAAGTCGGGTTTGCGCGGCACTTCCGGCAAAACTTGAGTACGATAATAGTTCCTTTTGACCAAATGAATGTGCAAAATTGGCATCAATTTGAGAGGTAATGATATCAAATTTGTGTTTTATGGATTTTATGGATTATATATTTAATGTTTAGAACAGAAAATTCGATGAATTTAGCTGAAATATAAATAACGGGCCGATTTACACACATGGTGCATGAACGGGAAATAACCGAATATTGACTCGCGTAATCATACCATTTATTTTCGCCGACTTCTAGCAAAAAATCTTGACGATGATTTGTAGTTCATATTAAGATATGTTAAAGATCATGGATGGTTCTAAAACATATCAAAATTTCATTGATCTAGTCACTAGCACTCTGGATTTACAGCGTTTTGAATATGGAGTACTCGCCGTGTAAAGTCTATGGCACGCGACATAGTGTTGTGCTCCCTTTACTGAATCAGTCTCCTCAAAATACAGAAAAAGGGGTATTTACGAAATCCGAAAAAATGTTCGGTTTTGGAATCCTTCTGTTGCATTCCGGTATGGTTTTACTTATTTGATCAGAACACAACCCATCCACCACAGTGGCGTACCGACCGGGGGGGGCAGGGGGGGGCAAGTTGCCCCCCCTGGCTCCAAATACCGGGACGCTAAATTCGCAATCCCGGGACGCTAAATTCGCATAAGAAGAAAAAAATAGGGCATAGGCCGAAAACACTAAGGATTGGGCATTATTTGTTGACTGTTGTGAAATTTTGAGACCTTGCAAAATTTTGCGACCCTGCGAAATTTTGTGACCGTGCGAAATTTTTTGACCGTGCGAAATTTTGCGACCCCATTTGGGGTACATATGGCAATGCCACTTGTTTATCTACTTTCCCTGTACAGTGACTTCAGTACATATTTCAGTGATTGCCCCTTTTTATCACACCCAGGAGGCAAACAAAAAGCTGACTTGTCCTTTAAGGGAGGTGTCAACCCATTTTTTTAAATTGAAATGAGTCAGAGAATTCATTTTTGATATCAAATTTCACTAAAAATAGTGATTTTTACATTTTTGCCCAAAAATCTCTTTTTTGGCGCCAATTTTTTTCAGACAACCTAACAAAAGCATTTTTGGGTTGAAAATTCCAAAATTTCACCAAAATCATCTATCAATTATCTAGGATCGGTGGTTTTTTGGCTTCAAAGATTTTAGTTTTGAAATTATTGACCAAAATGTGCAAACATTTTGTTTTTATCTCAAAATTCAAATTCAAAATTCAAAATTCAAAAACCAACCAATCCTACTAGATAATTGACTTTAGATGATCTTGGTGAAATTTTGCACATTTTAACCAAAAAATGATTTTGTTAGGTTGTCTGAAAAATATTGGGGCCAAAAAAAGAGATTTTTAGGCAAAAAAGGAAAATTCACTATTTTTTGTGGAATTTCATACCAAAAATGGATTCTCCGACTCATTTCATTAAACAAACTGTATATTTTTATGTACAATTGTTCATTACGTTATTAGTTTAAAAGTTACAGTGCTTGATAAATTTCATAAAAGAGGGTTGATACTACCCTTAAGTGCAAACATCTGGGTCGGTCAGTCAGCCAATTTTTTTGATTTTTTTTTGGATTTTTTAGGTGAACAAACAGATACTGTAAAACAACTTATTTCACTAGTGATTTAATTTTGCTAAGAGATCCGATTCGCCAAATTAAATTGCTGCCAATTATATTATTTGTTATGGTTATATATAGGAAGATGATACAAATTAGTGAAATTATATTGCCGCAAAAAGTTGACTAAATCCTAATTCTCTAAATTAAGTTAAAACTGTTTTACAGCACTACACAAGAACAGAGATTTTAAAGAATGCTGAACATGATGCGTCTTTATACTTTCATAAAATGTGTAACTTTTAATATTTATCAAATAAGTGAGTAATTGTCAATTTGATAAGTTTAAGTTGCAGTTAAACATAAACGAAACACATTTTGCTATTAAGTATAAACAATGAATGATATTTAAAATTGTTTAGAAATATCAAAAATCATTTTTGTAAACATTTGAAAAAATAAATTAAAAAAATAATTTTAAAAAAACCACAATCCTATAGGGGAGGCCTGAACCCAAACGATCAATGACGAATCCCAACTCAGGCATAAATGCTGCACTGGAATCCATACCAGCATCACTGCACAAATGGTAGATGAACATATAGAGATATAGGTTGAGATACATGTTGTAGTGACTCTGCCAATTTACTGGTTTTAATACACGTTAACACTTTCCACGCGGCAGGCGGCTGCAGACGACATTCCAACATTTCACAAAAGGTTTCAAAAATGACAACATTATTGATTTTCATTACCATATTTGGAATCGCAATGAGAAATGCATTGAAATAAGTACAAACATGTCTAGTATTGGGTCAGTATAATCCTTGAGATCGACTTTGAAAATTGGGAAAGGTTTCTGACAAATCTGTTTTGTATATAGTAAAACTAGTAGCCGCATGGAAAGTGTTAAGATTGAACATTGGTAAATTGAATGAATCCAACCTTAATATCCCACCTCCAGGGAACTACCTTCAAAAATCTAAAGGAGATCCCTAATTGTCGCAGCTAAACATGTACTGCGTCAATGTATCATTAGTTTTGTGACCATGAATCTAACCTTAATATCCCCCCACCAGGGAACTACCTTCAAAAATCTAAAGGAGATCCTTAATTGTCGCAGTCAAATATGTTATACTGCGTTATACTGCGTCAATGTATTGTGAGTTTGGTGACCATGAATTAGTACATTAACAACAATGCTTTCAGGAAGCCTCCTATTTAATAGATATTTCTGCAGCTTTTTTCGTGTACACACTCACAAGTCTTTCCATTTAAGGCAAAAAAAAGTGTCTCAGAAGAAATCTGAAAAAGGCTCTGCACATTTATTTTTTTTCATTTATTTTTTTTAAAGTAACAAATGCTATACGAAAAGCGGTATATTTTTCCTCTTTATTTAAACATGAGACAAGCTCTGTGAAATGTATATTTTAATTTTAACACTACCATAGTAGGAACAAATCCCAATTTGTTGAACTGTATTTTTCTTCTATCGGTGGCAATTTTGCTCTTGTGAGCAAGAAAATGAAGCTGATATGGTACCTTTTGAAGAAGCATCATTTTCAAAAGTTCTAGAAAAAAATGGGGGTCTTCTGGGACAAACATGTTTTTATACGGCCTATAAATACTTTTGATTATCTACAGGGTGTGTCAAAATATTCAGGTCCCGATTTTACCAATTTCGTTTTAAACAAGTTAATATGCAAAAATTAAGATACTTTTTGATATGCACAGTAAAAACGAATTGTTAGGTATAACATGAATTTTATTTCATTCAAATCGGTTATTCCAAATGGAAGATATGTGCATTTTCCCCAATTCTGTGAAATTTAATCTGTTTCAGCTTTCAAGGTACCTTTATGAATGCAAAGGTTTAACACACACATTTTAAATGTGTCAATCAATGCCTACAATGGGAAATGGGGGTATATTTGGAACACTTTGGATTTCGCTCTTTTCTGTTGTGTAATTATGGCCTGGAATAAGGTATTTTCTTAGAAATGTCAAGTATGGAGAAGTATTTCGATTCCTATAAACAATGAAGAAATTTGCCCATTTTTAACAAAAAATATTTTTCCTGATTTTCTAAAAACGGGACCTGAATATTTTGACTCACCCTGTATTGATAGACATACCTTAATTAAATCAAGGTTTGATAGACAAACCACAATTAAAGCAAGAGCTGGGGAAATTGTATCCAATGATTGAAAAGTTTCTCTTGGATTTCATGGTAAATTACTTCACAGCATTCAATGAATTGTTCACATTATGTAGTATATCATAATGCGATCTTTGTATTGGTTCGTCTTAAGTTGGGGCGATGTTAGTATACTGTAAAAGTCAATATTTTGGCGATAAGATATTTTCACGAAAATGGTCATAACAGGCATTTCGCGATTTTTTATTTTCACGATTTTCAACATTTGTGAACAAAAGTCAATGGAAGTCAATAATTTTCGCGAGTTTATATTTTCGCGGATGAGGATTGATTTGCGAAATTCGCGAAAATAAAAACATCGCGAAAATTTCTACTTTTACAGTAATACGGCATAAGTAACTCTTATTTGATTGAGTTTACACCCGGATAATGAATAATGACCATTGTCCCTCATCACGTGACAGTTGTTCTCCCTGGAATAGATGGAGTAATGATATTGCCTATAGTTTGATCAGTTCCAAATTGGCGAAGCCTTCGTACAGCTGGGAATTAATACTGAAGGACGTGAATGAGTATGAAGGCAACAAGTGCACTATGCATCACATGTGTGATGCAAGCGTGCTGCCAAAACCATGTGTGTGGCCATAATTGTGCGTTTACGCTTAGATTACTTGCCACGTAGGGATAAAAAACTAATATTTCTCAGCAATTTGGAACTGAATAAACTATAGCATGGGGTGACAGTGTATAGAACACGTCCATGCTGACATCACACCCCAACAACTGAAGAAGTACCATTGGTGTATTGGTGTTATGAACATTAATAAGCATCATGTTATAGCATAGGGAGGAGAGGGGATGGGAAGGGGAGGGAAGAAGATGGGGAGGGGAGGGAAGGGGATGGACACAAAGTAAACCGAGAAATGGGGAGGGGAGGGGGAGAGGATGGGAAGTGAGAATATTGGGAATGGGTGGGGAGAAGATGGGAAGGGGAGGGGAGAAGATGGGGAGGGAAAGGGAGAAGATGGGAGGGGATGGACTGGACACTAAGTAAACCTAGAAATGGGGAGGGGAGAAGATGGGGGATGGGAAGTGAGAAGATGGGGATAGGAGGAGAGAAGATGGGAAGGGGGGAGAAGGTGGGGAGGGGAGAAGATGGACACAAAGTAAATCATTTTGTGTACCTCTGTCCTCAGCTTATATAAAAAAACGTTCACAAAGAAACATGTTATTATCAATGACTAAATGTTTATTTTTCATGCGACCTTTTCATTTTTCAGCTGAATATGTTATAATGGTGAAAGATGTGACCAGTCCACCCTTCCTTGGCAAGACACTACCCCCTGCCTTCATGCTGGTCAAGATCGCACACCCAAAGAAATTCAAGAAAGCAAAGACACCTACCAAAGGATCCAAAGCCAGCTCTAGAGCTTCCAGTAATACGGACTGAAGTACAATTATCAGGTTGATATTGACACATATTTGATGATATACCAGATGACTCTAGAGAGATGTGTTTATGCTCAAGGCATTGGATTATGTAGACACGGACGACATTTGTGTGTGCACAGATGCTATAAGTACAAAGTCACACCAGTCTTCAGGAAGTGGTTTGGACTTCCATTTATAGTTGTGTGCTATTCATTATGAAATGTTTAAAATTTATTACTGCTCCATTACAGCTGCTTTTTATAAATATGATGGAAACCTACGAACACTGCTTCCCCCCTCCCCACCCCTCGTCCCTTTAAGCTGTTCTCAATGCACAAGCTACACCCCACTAGTAAAGAATTTTTTTAAAAAAATGAAAATTCCATTATTTCACTTTTAAATGACATTTTGTTGTTGTTTCGAAATAATCATAACATGATACAAACATACATTACCACAACTGTTTTTAGATGACATGATAAAAAAAAGCATGGCTGTATAATAGTGTGGTTTTCTTTGGTTTGGAAGACAAATTTGCCTTCTGCCTTAAGGGGGGACTCAATGAAGTTTTTTTTAAATTTGTGAGTGCTGTTATTATTGAACTATGACTCAAATGTATATACAAGTATACATTTTTGGAAAGGAAATAAATCAGAGAATCCAAATTTGGCATCAATTTTGACCAAAAATGTTGATTTTTTGAGAGAATCAAAAAAATATTGGATTATTTTAAAAAATGAGAAATTCATCCATAAGTTAGTGTCTTTACATCATAATCAAGCGTTTTGGGCATTTTTTACGCAAAAATATATTTTTGTTAGCTTTGTTCCAAAAAATTGGGTCAAAATAGTAATTTTTGATGTGTAATGTTCTCAGAAACAACAAAAAATGGGTCAAAATTGACGCAAAATTTGGATTCTCTGATCCATTTCCTTTCCAAAAATGTATACTTTTATATGCATTTGATTAGTAGTTCAATAATTAATACAGCACTCGCAAAATTCCAAAAATCAAATAAAAACTTCCTTGTTGAAAGAGAGCTAGAAATGTGTGTACATTTGTGCTAGTGTATTTGATAAGTATTGTAATAACTAATTTGTAGTACTATCAATTACAAGTAAATGTAATTAAGAGAAGTACTTCATGCTATAATTAAGAGAAGAACATTATTTATACTATGGTTGGAAATAATGTCAGTGTAACATTTGACACCAGTCAGACTCATGAACATTGAACCAAGGCAAAAGGACACCTACATGTAGTCCTAAACGCATTGAGCATTGATATGAGCATTCGAGTGCTTGGAGCACAGATGTCTTAAGTGCATTTTGTTCATTTTGAGATAAACGTGTTTGAAAACTAGAAACTCTGTGTCAGGGAATTTGAAGTTGCCATCCAATTTTCACCACCAAAAGATACATTTGCACTTAGCTTTATGTGTGCACTAACTTGAGAATGTCAAAGTGTTTTCATGTTATGCAAAATCTCAAATTCATCAAAATGCACTTTTATTAAGACATCTGCGCTCCAAGCACTCGAATTATGTATACTGGGGACCAACAAATACAACTATGAGCCATTGTGTATCTCTCTTTAAACTTGGCATTCTATGCTCGTTATTTAATACTCATTAACAGACAAAGTGTCGTCAAGGTCTTAATTGATTGAATTTGCTGTCTAACTATTCTGTCAAACCTTAACAACCAATGCTCATCAAATTGCAATTAAGAGAAGTACTTCACGCTATAATTAAGAGAAGAACATAATTTACACTATTGTTGGAAATAATGCAAGTGTATCATTTGACACCAGTCATTGTTACTCATGAAAATTAAACTTTTTACTAAAGGCAAAAGGATGCCTAGTCCTAAACACATTGATCATTGATATGAGCATATGTATAATGGGGACCAAAGTACTACTATGAGCTATTGTACAGGGCGAGTAAAAATATTCATGTCACGATTTTACTGGTTTTTTAAACCAGTTAATATGCAAACAAATAATATTTTTATTGATATGCACAGTAAGAATGCATTGTTAGCTATAAGTTAAATTTTATTTCATACAAATTGGTTATTCCAAATGTGAGATATGTGCATTTTCCCAATTTCTGTGAAATTTAATCTGTTCCAACTTCCAAGGTACCTCTATGAATGCCAAAGTTTATAACGCACACATTTTGAGTATGTCAGTCAATGGCGTGTTGGTATTCACAATGCCTACAATGGAAAAATGGGGGTATATTTGGAACACTTTGTATTTCACGCTTTTTCGTTAATATGTTGTGATGGCTGGGAATAAGGTAGTGTTTTTGAAATTTCACCGAAGAAGTATTTTTACTCCTTATGACAATGAAGATATTGGCCAATTTGTTAACATTCCCGATTTTCTAAAAACGGAACCTGAATATTTTGACTCACCCTGTACAGTCATCAAAAAAAGTAACTATACAGGTAATAAATGGGCTTCTAACTGTAAAAATATAAATCCTACCTAAATATATTAAATTATAAAGTTGTTGAAAAATTCATCTTCTTTAATATGCACGCTAGGATTGGATGATTATTGAGAAAATGACACTCCCAATTGAAATGTAAGGTGAAGTCCAGTTTTCATTTTCACATTTTTATTTTCTACACACGGACCCATCGGGTACCTTATTGATTACCCATAGTGCAATTGGGAGATGCATGCGCAGGTTGGACAGTCAGCCGTATTGTTCCGATGGATCAATACACCACACACACACCCCGTCATACTCTCCCCCGTGTTGAAATGTAAAATGTGAAAATGAAATTGTGAGTTTACCTTACATTTTGGATTGTCACTTCTTCAATATTCAACCGATCCTAGCGTGCAATATTACATATTAAAGAAGATAAATTTCTCAACAACTTTATGATTTAATATTTTTAGGTAGGATATATATTTTTAGAGTTAAAAGTCCATTTATTACCTGTATAGTTACTTTTTTGATAGCTGTATATATCTATTATAGATTCCATGTTATTACTTAAACTTGGGATTCGATACTCGTTATTTGGTATTCAGTAACAGACAGAGTGTCGTCAAGGTCTTAATTGATTGAATTTGCTGTCTTACTAATCTGTCAAACCTTTACAGCACAAGATCTTAATTGACGGAATTGCAATTCACTTCTTATTTTACATGCCTTTCCACACATGTATTGTACACACCAAAGATCCAGTGTTGTTCGGACTTTAATAACTATTTTTTGAAGACTTCACTTACTCGAGTTACTGAGAGAAATTACTTGAATAGTGACTTGGTTTTGAAACCTTTCAAATGACTTTACTTGACTCGAGAAACTCATCTGGCCTAACAGTGCACAATTTTATTCTGTGTGCAAATTGACATAATAATAATAATAAAAGGGCATTCATTCATGTGCCTCACATTGTGAGCACAACCCTGAGGCGCATAACATATGACAAAATACAAGAACATAATGAAGAAGATACATCATAGATAACACATTAGAAATAACTTAAAATACAAATACAACAACAACAACTTATCTTAAAAATACAAATCATTAAAAACCACAGAACATTAAAGGTGAAAGATGCCAATATTGCCCCAAGTTTCTTCCCATAGACGGTGTAAATACCATATAACATTTCGTAAGTTGTTCATTCGGTGGAGAGTTTTCAGTTGCAATATAAGCGAAGAAAAAAAACCTCACAAAAATAACCTCTTTCCAGTGCAGCATGTCCCAAAAAGGAAGTCAACATTTGGTATTTTCAAAATGGTTAGTAAATTGTTATAGA
This sequence comes from Ophiura sarsii, assembly GCA_035610835.1. NCBI lineage: Eukaryota > Metazoa > Echinodermata > Ophiuroidea > Amphilepidida > Ophiuridae > Ophiura > Ophiura sarsii. The sequence continues at coordinate 76,254,782 of CM069446.1, forward strand.
GAGACACACTAGTAATTGAGACTTGTGATTTTTATACCAAATATAACACTACAAAACGTATTTATTATTTTAATACTTTAGTGTGTGGACAACATAATGTGTATATTTTGTTGTTTATATTGTATATTATTATGTATTATATGTAAAAGAATATAGTATCGTATAAGTTGTTCCTTACCGATAGGCAACGGAAAAACAACCCTGCTCTACAGGCCCGACCGATCCATTGTTTTTAGAAATTGGTGGGAAAAATTCACATGCAAATGAATACAGACCCAAAATTAGAAAAAAATTGGCTTGTCAAAATATAGCAAGATTTTCACAGATTTGTTAGATTTTAAGGTCGTTTTTCAAAAAGTTTAAAAAAACACAAAAAACACACACAAAAACATTCGACCAACCGACCCATCCTGAGAAGTCGGTTTGCCCGAAGAACAGAGGTTTTCTTTTCTTTTTTGCCTTACAGGTAAATGTAGAAGTACTTTTTCTCTGACAAATTATTGAACGGCAGTAGGGTAAAGTTGCCTATTTTCGATCAGCGCCTATTTTCGGTCACTTGGCCCAAATCGTGTAATAAAAATGACTTCATCGTTATAAACTGACGACTAAAAAACCTCCGCATAGTTGATGCCCGGTATTGCTTTTAAAATAGCGATGACCGATGCAATTACACACGATTTTGACCAGTGACCGAAAATAGGCGCCGACCGTAAACAGGCGACTTTACCCTATTTCTTCATGAAATACTGCTTAAAGTTATATATCTGATTATAGATCCTTTGACTACCCCAATCCAGGAAACTAGCTGTATGCCAAATGTTGTCTATGGATTGTACTGCCCGTTCCACATACCATCGTATTCCATGCACTCATCATGCCTATTACAGTATGATCCGTATTACTGGTTGGTCCAGACGGCTGGTCAGAGGGGTCTACGGAATAGACCTCAGTTTAAAGTTTCAAATACTCCACAAAATGTTTTATATCATGGGAAACATAATGGGCCGTATTCTCGTACGTAGTTAAACACGGTTTTAAGCTAAACGCGCGTCTAACTTTGACTTTAGACACAGCTAGTGTTTAACTAAACGCAATTCTCATACATTTGTTTTACTTAAACACGCGTCTATCTCGCCGAAATGTGTCTAACTTTAAACATGGTTATGGGGATGGGGTAGTTTAATGCGTGTTCAACTAAACTCGCGCACCAACTGTATGCCTTGAATGATCACTCATCCGTGCCCGGTGCAAGCTGACGTGCGGATCGCATAGTCTTTAAAAGTACCGTGTATTTAAGGTATTCGGTCGATATTTATTGTACTTCATTAGGGCCACAATGAATTAAATACTTGTATACAATCAACACAGGACCACTCTGGGAACGAGATTTGCCGAGTTTAAAATCGTGTTTTGTTAAACACGTCGTTTAAAGGATAAACTCACGTTTAAGTTAAACACGCGTTTAGTTAAATACGGTTTTAAGCTAAAACCGTGTTTAGTACGAGAATACGGCCCAATATGTTCGAAAATGTAGTTCTACATTTCTGGAATAGGATGTAGTAATCTTTGTGACTGGGATCTCATGAAATGAGAAGAAAATAAATTATTTCTGGGTTTTCTCCAGAGTTTCATCAGTTAGTTTATAGTCTTGACACTAATTAACAGTTATCATTAATTAGAGAATAAAGGTATTGTTTTTAAGACCCTACCCATGTTATATTTCCCAAAATAAATGCAATCCTTATACAGGGTGTCCCAGAATGATCTATACAGTCTTGACATTAATTAACAGTTATCATTAATTAGAGAATAAAGGCATTGTTTTTAAGACCCTACCCATGTTATATTTCCCAAAATAAATGCAATCCTTATACAGGGTGTCCGAAAAGGATCTATACAGTCTTGACATTAATTAACAGTTATCATTAATTAGAGAATAAAGGCATTGCTTTAAGACCCTACCCATGTTATATTTCCCAAAATAAATGCAATCCTTATACAGGGTGTCCCAGAATGATCTATACAGTCTTGACATTAATTAACAGTTATCATTAATTAGAGAATAAAGGCATTGCTTTAAGACCCTACCCATGTTATATTTCCCAAAATAAATGCAATCCTTATACAGGGTGTCCCAGAATGATCTATACAGTCTTGACATTAATTAACAGTTATCATTAATTAGAGAATAAAGGCATTGCTTTAAGACCCTACCCATGTTATATTTCCCAAAATAAATGCAATCCTTATACAGGGTGTCCCAGAATGATCTATACCGGGTTTCAAAAAATATGTAAAAAATATTAAACAAATATATAAACACTTAAATATTTAAACACTTGCGATATGATGGTGGAAATGTTTCCTTATTATTCCGTTAATTTCATTGAGATATCTCGAAAATCGATGAAAAAACATATCTCTAGCACAACCAGCATTTCAAACAATGAACCTCATTAGTTATATTCAAAACTCCCGCCAAAGAAAGGAAGGTTAAAACCACTCACGCTACACAATTCCTGCCCAATTCAATCAATAACAATCAACAACAATCGACAGCACTTGATTGTTATCAAAAGCTAGTGTCAATAAGAAGAGGGTGCAATAATAATGCGAATAACATTTCAGAAATAATTTAATGTTTTAAAGGGTTACATGTAGGGACTTTATAGATTTTCATAATGAATCATTTTGACAAAAAGTTGAAATCGACTATTGTTACAAAAAAGTATTAATTTTCCATCAGAATCAAAATCTAAAATTCCTAATAAAGCTGGGCGTTTGAGGAAGATATACGTATGAAAACGGTTTTTACAATACCAATACAGTTCATACCTCGGTATATATCATTCTTGGACACCCTTTACTTTGTTCATCTAAGACAGGCCATGTTGGCTCTAAACTTTGAATCCCCCCATCGGTATAAACCAGTGGCGTAAAGTTGTGGACATGTGGGGGATAATTGGCTGAGGCGTCAGGACCAATTGTGCTTGCGCACACAGGGGGTGCGGTGCCATTCATGCATTTTTGTGAAAACTTTTAGTCAATATTTAGATATCTCCTTTGGCCCATTCAAACACCAATCGCACCGATTTTGGGTCACATTTTAACCAAAATTAAATTAACTATATTTTCCAAGGATTTTGGTGGTATATTACATCATATGTTAAATGTGCGCCTATTTGGGCCCAAATTTGGAGGAAATTTTCAATCGCTGTAACTTTTGAATTATTAATGTGATGTATATAAAGGTTTACATTATTGGAAATTTAGGAAATGAGTCAGAAAATCCATTTTTGGTATCAAATGTCACTAAAAAGGCCAAAGACTAAAAAAAAATCTAAATTTGCTGCAAACAGAAAAATTAGTTTTTGGTAAAAAATGCTGAAATTGCACCAACATCTAAAGACACTTCTCTAGGGACTTTTTGATTACTTTTGACATACAAATCATGTTTAGATTTTAAGTTTGTGACTAAAAAGTGATTTTGTGAGGTACAAAATCACTGTTTGGCACTTGTTGGTAGTTTGGTTATATTTACCAAATGAAATGAGGAAATCCCATAAATAAAGTGTCAAGTTGTTAAAATAAACTGTTTTTCATCAAATTTAACATGGTTAAGAACGTGTGTATCGTTTCGGTTTGACGCTTTTATGCCTGGTCCTAAATTAACTATCTAAATTAACTATCTAATACTAGCGGGATGCCGTCCGACGCTAGTACTACTGTACTAGTGGTACGGTAGGAGCTACTAGATAGACCACCTACAATTTCTACAAAACGAAGCAACACTTAAGGTATATATTATGTGATCTTTTCCAGGGAACGTCCTTAATCCTCAAAAAATAATTGAAAGCAGGTTTTCTTGCAGATTTGCATTTCTGATCATAAATCATTCATTCATTCCAAGTTACAGGGCGATACGATTCTTAATTACTTCAAAATCATGGTTTTAGATTGAAAATAAACTGTTGGAGTCTGCGTCGACAACTTATTTTTACTCTAAATTCACTCTAAAACCATGATTTTGAGGTAATTAGGAATCGTATCGCTCTGTCACTTGGAATATATTCATGATTTATGATCCGAAATGTAAATCTGCAAGAAAATCTACTTTCTAAAAAACATCATGAATAGAGGGCGCTACCTGGAAAAGATCACATAATATGCCTTTAAGTGTTGGAAAATGTATCACGACATGACTCTCCCCCTCCCGCTCCGGCGCCTCAACTAAGACCCCTACTGAATTCCCTAATACCTGGAGTCTGGACATAGTATGTGTACACGGGGTAGGCCTGCCTGGTCCTGGATTATTAAGGTCACCATGACGACTTCTTTCTTTGAAGAAGTTGACTTGGCAAGATAACATTTGTCACCAGGGTAGGGTCAACAAAATTTGCACAGTCAAAAAAATTCGCAAGGTCACAACATTTCGTACGGTCACAAAATATCGCACGGTCACAAAATTTCGCAGTCCAAAAAACACAACAGTCAACAAATAATGCCCAATCCTCAGTGTTTTCAGCCTAGGCCCTATTTTTTTTATGCGAATTTAGCATCCCGGTATTTGGAGCCAGGGGGAAACTTGCCCCCCCCCCCTGCCCCCCCCCCCCCCCCCCAAGTCGGTACACCACTGGTCAACATCCCCATTTTGGTAAGTCGACTTGGCAAGAAAACATATCTCGTCATGTCTACTTCCACGTGTTGGTAAGTCGACTTGTCATGAAAACTTATCTCATCATGACAACATCCTTATTGTGGTAAGTAAACTTGGGAAGAAAACTTATCTCATAATGTCAACATCCCGATTTTGGTATGTCGACTTCTCAAGAAAACTTATCTCATCATGACAACATCCTTATTTTGTTAAGTAAACTTGGGAAGAAAACTTATCTCATAATGTCAACATCCCGATTTTGGTAAGTCGACTTCTCAAGAAAACTTATCTCATCATGACAACATCCTTATTTTGGTAAGTAAACTTGGGAAGAAAACTTATCTCATAATGTCAACATCCCGATTTTGGTAAGTCGACTTCTCAAGAAAACTTATCTCATCATGACAACATCCTTATTTTTGTAAGTAAACGTGGCAAGAAAACTTATCTCATCATGTCAACATCCCTCTCATGAAAACTTATCTCATCATGACAACATCCTTATTTTGGTAAGTAAACTTGGGAAGAAAACTTATCTCATAATGTCAACATCCCGATTTTGGTATGTCGACTTCTCAAGAAAACTTATCTCATCATGACAACATCCTTATTTTGGTAAGTAAACTTGGGAAGAAAACTTATCTCATAATGTCAACATCCCGATTTTGGTAAGTCGACTTCTCAAGAAAACTTATCTCATCATGACAACATCCTTATTTTGGTAAGTAAACTTGGAAGAAAACTTATCTCATAATGTCAACATCCCGATTTTGGTAAGTCGACTTCTCAAGAAAACTTATCTCATCATGACAACATCCTTATTTTTGTAAGTAAACGTGGCAAGAAAACTTATCTCATCATGTCAACATCCCTCTCATGAAAACTTATCTCATCATGACAACATCCTTATTTTGGTAAGTAAACTTGGCAAGAAAACTTATCTCATAATGTCAACATCCCGATTTTGGTATGTCGACTTCTCAAGAAAACATATCTCATCATGACAACATCCTTATTTTGGTAAGTAAACTTGGGAAGAAAACTTATCTCATAATGTCAACATCCCGATTTTGGTAAGTCGACTTCTCAAGAAAACTTATCTCATCATGACAACATCCTTATTTTGGTAAGTAAACTTGGGAAGAAAACTTATCTCATAATGTCAACATCCCGATTTTGGTAAGTCGACTTCTCAAGAAAACTTATCTCATCATGACAACATCCTTATTTTTGTAAGTAAACGTGGCAAGAAAACTTATCTCATCATGTCAACATCCCTCTCATGAAAACTTATCTCATCATGACAACATCCTTATTTTGGTAAGTAAACTTGGCAAGAAAACTTATCTCATCATGTCAACATCCCTGTTTTAGGAAGCCTACATGTTCGGAAAACTTATCTCATGTCAACATCCCATTTTGGTAAGTCGACTTGACACGAAAGCCTTTCTCATCATGTCGTCATGGTGAGAAATGTTATCTTGTCATGTCAACTTCTTCAAAGTTAGATGTCGTCATGGTGAGAAATGTGATCTTGTCAAGCCAACTCCTTCAAAGAAAGATGTCGTCATGGTGAGGAATGTTATCTTGTTATGTCAACTTCTTCAGAGTAAGATGGCATATTGGTGAGAAATGTCATCTTGTCAAGCCAACTCCTTCAAAGAAAGATGTCGTCATGGTGATATATGTTATCTTGTCATGTTCACTTCCTAAAATACAATGTTGTCATGGTGAAAATTATCTTGCTAAGTCAACTTCTCGAAATTATGAAGTCGTCATGATGAGAAATGTTATCTTGCCAAGTCAACATTTATCATGAAAATGTTGACATCTGTGATAGCATATCGTCATGTAATGAAAATGATCTGGCTATCTTGACAAATGTATTGGCACCTTTCTGCTTCCATACAAATTGCTTCTAAGTTGGCATGACACATCATTGAATTATTGTATGGTCACCAAATTGCCTGGACTTATGATAACAATAATTAATGTTGTAATGGTCTGTCTATAATAACACAATTGCCTTCTTTAAGGGAGTGTTCATAAATACTTTGGTGGGGGGGGGGGGGTTGGAAACAATTGAGCCATGGACATCTTTTTTGTGTGGACCCCCCCCAAATAGGGTGGGGTTTTTTCTTGACCCCCCCTTTCAAGAACCTTTTTTTGTGTTGACCCCCCCCCCCCCCCCCCCCCCCCGTCTGTTCACGTTATATAACAGAAACAATAACAACATTCTATATAAACCTATAGACATAGGCCTAGTCACAATCACTTTTATTATGGTAGGTGGGTTATATCAAACTATTTATTAAAGATATATAATATAACACAATTGAAAAGTCAAACAAAATCAGTGTAGGTCTTCTTCTTTATAATCCTGCCCGACACTCGTGATCGCTGTGGTACATGTATGTCCTCCTCTTCTTCTTTATCTGCATCCTCTTCATCTTCAAATGTTTTAGGCTCCAGTTGCGTAGCTATATAGGTTATTGATATTGGGGGGCGGGAAATAAAATGAACCAACAAGATTGTTATGAGTGAAGATACGCGCGCGTAGCGCGCGAATTTTTTTGACTTTACACCTATTTTTGTCACGATTGAGATACATTTTGGCTGTAAACAATACCAACCTTTTCTTTTGGACCCCCCCCCCTATACAAGCACTTTTTTCCTGACCCCCCCTTTTAAGAACCTTTTTTTTGGTTGGCCCCCCCCTCATATTTTCCAACCCCCCCCACCAAAGTATTTATGAACACTCCCTAAGTGCATCATTGAAAGTCAATATCGTACGGTAACCAAATGCCAGACCTTAAAGATAACAATAATTAAAATTGTAATAATTATCTATAATAACACACGTTGCCTTCTTCAAGTTCCGGGCGTCATTGAACGCGAAGTGAATGTTGTCTTGTCACCGAATGCCATGACTACGATAACAATAATTAAAGTTGTTGACAAAAAAGGAAATAAGGTTGACCAATTAGAATACACATTTGTGGCGGAAATTAGAAATTGTTACCTTTGTGATTTGTGATTTATTTGTTCATAAATTCGATAGATTTCATACAATTATATAGCTCTAACTGCTTATATATAATAAGGAAATAAACATTAAACTGATAGAAGAGGTAATATTAACTCATCAGCGCATTTCTGTTACCTTGTTCATGGTCACTGCTTACAGTGTAATTATAATTTTCTTGCATAGGCTATTTTTAAGTTGTCCTTTAATTAGTATATTTAGTATATTATAGATTTGTTCATTAGTAGATTGCTTGTTATTTTTCTGTAACGAAGTGGATATCATATTCTTCTGCAAGCCGGGTTAGGAATAACACGCGGTCAATGCTTCCAAATGCCATTTATTCATTTTAGCTGAAAAGTAGGCCTATACGTCCACCTTGTGGCCAACATTTGACCCCGTTTTTAAGTTTTGTGCACGATTTGACTACTCTATTTTAAGAGTGTACCACTTGTTCGTCTGTGCATATAGTTTGCCCTACATGTATATACGATGCTGCTGTGGTACCGAATTATCACGCAAAACGTAAAAAAGTAGTTGACCTTTGTATATTAGAGAGGTCATACAAGACTAAGTGGGAAAAAGACTGTGCCAACCTGATAGTAGCCGGCTCCGTTAATCTCATTCTCCATTCTGATTACAGCATTCTTATTCAATTACATTACTATCCATCCACAGCAGCACTACAAACCAATACATCACAAAGATGAAATACGGTATCAAGCTTAACAAACTACAGAATGTTTTCAACTTAATTTTGCGTTAAAGAATCGCAATCGCTGGGACTGTGATGACTGATTGATTGGGTTCATATGTCATTAGGGTCAACAACCTACGCGATAAAAGTTGTATTTAGTTCTTCTGTCTAGATTTATAAACTTTGGTCACAGCACTATTGCAGGACAGGTAATTTCCTAAATTGAGGGGCAGGGTCTTAAATAAAATCTTAATATGTTCATTGACACATTATGGTTCTCTGCTTTTTAGCTGCGTCTTAAATCACATCGTAGGTAGTTCATATCCAAAATAGTGACAACGGTCTCTCATGCCTTCTTGCGAATTGATTTTCTTTCGAATTTTTTCCTCATCTATACAAGAAGGATTCAACTCCTACGAAGAAATGATTGCCACTTTGTGTCACTTTGAGTGTTATAGTAGATGGCACGTTTGAATATACATACAGGGTGAGTCAAAAAAAAGTGTACTCAACTTCAGCGATTTTTTTTAGAAAAAGTATTCGTTTGTTTTCAAAACAATATACTACGGTATAAAGACAAATCAATTAGCTTTAATATGAATTTTATCTGGTTTAGATTGGTTGAGGGAAACTTATTTTACGCTGTTTTGAATAAAAGTGACCAATTTAACTTCCGAACACGCTTTCCAGATCTTGACCATTATATTTCATAAGATACGACCAATAAAAAATTACAATACCGACAGCGAAAGGATCAATTCCTTTGTTATGAAATGATTAAAGTGTGGTAATTGTGTCATAAATAGGCCTTGAAGCTGTCTATTGTTTTAATTTATTAGGAGACAATTTTGAACAAGTGTATTGTCTACTTAATTCTTTTAATAAACAAGATGTGTAATGCTTTACATCATAATCCTAGTAAACATTATTAAGCTCGTTAAGCTTGAAATTAAAAACCGTGTTTTAGGTGAAAAAACAGCTCCTGTACAGAAATAGTCATATTTACTTAACGGTATCATCAAATAGCGTGATTTTTTTTCCAGATGGTAGCGAAGAAATGGCGCAATCATTTAAAGTTTTGTTTGCCTTGATTTTGTGGTCAAACATTTTTTTTTTTTTTTCAATTAGGGTACACTTTTTTTTGACTCACCCTGTATATAGCGTGCAAACTACCCGTGAAGTTTAAGCTCGAGATCCTTCAGACGACGATGGCCACGCGAATCCTAAATTTTGAATTCGTATTGGAATAACCCCGGGGGGGGGGGGGGGGGGCCAGTCAAACATAATGGTGTACACATGCGTGACCAAATTTTTTCCAGACACCCCCTAAACAAGTTTTACCCTGCAAGCAAAATTACCCCCTAAACAAGTTTTTAGCGCGCTTTCCTTGCAAATTTTGACCCCTAAACAAGTTCTTGCCAGAATATGACCCCTAAACAAGTTTTGTCTATTTAACGGGGAACAAAATGAGTTACCCTAAACACGTTCGACCTGTATTTTAAGCCGGGATTTTAAGCCACCATTTTTCTTGAAAATCAGCGTTTTTGATACCCTTAACGCGTCACGCGCGTGACGCGTCCAACACTGAAAAAACACCCCTTTTTACGCGTTTTTTTGGTCACGCATGTGTACAACATTATGTTTGACTGGGCCCCCCCCCCCCCCCCCCCGGGGGGAATAACACGTAATCGCGAATGTTAATCTTATCATTTTGAAAAATTCATTATAATTAGAATAATTTTTTTATAATCCAAAACGGTTGGAGTTGGCTAACCAACTCCATTGTAAATGCTATTTTTAAATTATTTTCATCGTTAACCGGGCGATGACTGTTAAAATATTTCAAAATGGTGCACTCCCGTTGCCATATTGGAACGATGAAATCGCGTGGCCATCGTCGTCTGAGATCCTTGACTGGTCCCCGCGTCCCTATATATTACCGCCATCTATCTTTAAAAATGGCGGGAAAAAGAGGTCCCCATTCCAGCACCCTCGTAGAGGCCGTGTGTGAAACAGGGATGACATGAAGGATCGAGTGTAGTCGAGATCCACTCGTCACTTGTAGATTGAAATGTTGGATTGAACTGTATATGTCCGTTTTAGTTGGAGCTCTAAGAGCTCTAAATTCGGCTTTAAAATGGTTTGACCCCTGACCTCCGAACATACTCCAAAATAAATACTTTTATGATAGATTCATATCTTGTCTACAAGAATAAATTGTCCTGCTCTTATGATTCTCTTGCGAATTAATGTTACTGGCAATAACCTGTATTCCCCTATATATTCACATAGACAAAATGACATAAAACAACTCGTGTTAGGGGAAGGGGTGGTAGTATGGCCATACAAAGTTGAAATAAATGTTCAAGTGTGTATCACTATACATCATATCTATGGGAAAGAACTGCTTCACAAGTTGAGATAGTTATTCATAGTTATAATGTCAATGTTACAGGTAACATAGCTAAATAGAACATTGGAAAAAGTCAGAAAAGGGTCAAAAATGCTTATTTTTCGAACTTTTTTAATTGTTCCATAACATATTGTACCGATATGTGTCAAGTAGTTCTAATTTCTTTAAATTCCTACTGATTTTATGTTGTTTTTAGATTTCCTTGCAGTGTTATGGTCAATATACTAGTGAAACTCATACGAGAGATTCTATTACTTCATTTCTGCTATGTGAATACATGGGGAATATGATTATCGCCATAGCAACATTTCGCAAGAGAATCTTTAGAGCAGGATCAGAGTAAGGTGCTATATTCAGTATATAGCAAGTCTATCAGAGTAAGTTGCTATCTTCAGTAGATAACAAGTATATCTCTTTATTCTTGTAGATAAGATATGTATCTGTCATAAAAATGTAAATTTAAGAGTGGAGGTCAGGGGTCAACTCCTAAATTTGAGTCGTAGGGCTCCTACTCCTACTATTTCGCTCACACCTGATGACTAGCAGGTTTGAAAAGTACGGTAAACAATATGGGTATTGATTGTCAATTGCGGCAACTACATACATTAAAGCTGTTTGGATGCATAAAAACAGTTTGATAACTGAAGCAACGGTGAAAGTTTAAATACTGCTAATATTTTAAACATATTAAATTAAAACACGCATTCACCTATGCGATTGAAGTAACACTTAAACAATATGCTTATCTTAATAATATATGCTTGGACGGACCCTGTTCACGCGTTTGTTGAAATCCGGAGCGTAAAGTGCGATTTTCGCATGGGGTGACAACAATTCGCTAACACCGTTTAAAAATATGTCGAGTTCTTTGACAATATTTTGATTATCTCTATCAGTGTCTATCTACAAGAACCGCTCAACATTTTCTTCAGCTTCTTACGGAATTGTAAATTGGTCATCACATAAAGAAATGGATTGACGACAGAATTCAACCACAGTAAATACTCTGTAAAAGAAGAGACCCATTGCACAACACTACCTTGGGAAAGAGTCTCCATAATAATCACAACATTGTACGGTGCCCAACAAATAGCAAATGTTACCACTAATAAAGTAAGAGTCAATGCAGCTTTGCGGTCTTTTCGATGCCTTCTTCGAGATTCTATGACCGTATCGCCAACGCCTGCTTCTTGACTGACGCCATGCTCTTGTAAGTCATTAGTTGGGAACGCTTCGACAGTGTGGTTTACCGGTGGCATGTCTTCCGCTTGATTCCCATTTGGATTGGAATTTGCTTGCTGAGACCGCCTGGTTACCAGGACAATGTCATTACGATTTGTTGTTGATGGTGGCACGCCAACGAGTGTATCCTCTTGCGTCGAGATAGTCGAGATCCCCTCGTCGCCTGGACGGATCCTATTCGCGCGTTTGTTGATGATGACAAAAACGCTGATGTTAATATAAGTCAAAGCAATCACTGGTAGTACAAACTGAAAAATCACTTCGTAAATTGTATAACCTAAACTAAAATTAGGCGGGAAATCGCAGTCGTTACTATAATCTATGTTCCATACCTGGCTAAGCGGCTCCCATAATAACACTGCAATGAAAAAATGAATGTAACATATTATCCAGCTAGTAAGTATCACCCCGACGGTTCTTCTCCTGGTTTGATAACGTACGTAGCTTTGAATATTTCTCACCATCCACAGTCGATCCCAGCCGATTAACAGCATCGCTATCATCGATTCTGTGCAAGCTGCGAAGTCAATAATCACCCAAAATTTGCAGAGTTTTTCGCCAAAAATCCAATCGCCGTAGTGCCACCATAGGTTAAACCACGGCAGAGATACGACGCCTACCTTTAGGTCTGCTACTGCCAGGTTTAAGATGAATAAGTTGGCGGGTTTTGAGTAGATCGATTTCTCTTTCAGAAAGACTATTATCGTCAGTAAATTGCCCCCCGATGTCATCAAAACGTTTAACCACATCAAGACATAAACCATCGGGTGAAGATTTGACGACTCTAAAGGAACGTTGTCGCTATCGGTAAGGTTGAACCACATTGCGAATTTGTCTAACCTTGTCGCATGATTCCTAGCACACTACTACAGATGATCACAATGGCACGACCACGTTCTTATTATATGAATAACACAAACATGGCATTGCTTGGACTTCATTTGGACATGATGAGATATATAGATAGTGTCTTTAAAATGTCGTTTACTAAAGCAATAATGAATGCTGGGAGAAACCAAACTAATTCCAGTGGTTGCTGTGTTGACGTGCAGAGCTTGGTTTTACGTTTCATAGAGCGTTTCTGTCATGCACCATATTATAATATACATATTTATCCATTCTGAGATGCAATATATGTAAGTGTTGAATTATTCTCCTGTAGAGCTGACGTGAAAAATCCCTGCCATTTCAGAAACGCCCACCTTGTTCAGTTACGTCAAAGACACCAGGAATAGTTCAATAGATTAAAGCTGTATGAATATCATTGTATTCCTGCACCATCGTGCTTTTTAAAACAACGCTTTATTATTTAGTGCTCTTTATGGGCCCCTCACATGTATCCGGCGTGTGAGCTGGGCGGCCCCTTACCGTGTGAAAAATGGGTGCGGACGGCGGCACACACGGTGGGCCGTTTCCCGTCCGTTGAACACGTTCAGGGGACTTTGCCGGCCACCGGAGTTTTGAACATGCTCAAAACTCCTGGCGCGTGAATAAAAGCGGCGGCGAACGATGAGAGCCCGGTATAAATAAGGACGGCGCACCCGTTTCGCACCCGTTTCGACCATCTTAGCGATGGGCTGCGAACGCCGCATGTAGCCTGGTAACCGTTCGCGGAACGGACTCTCGGCAGGCATGTTGTATTATAATTCAGGGGCATAGCAAGGTACCAAAATGTCAAAGTCAACTCAGCACTCCTCACATATGGCCTCCGCTATCATTTACTATATGTTTTTAAGCAATACCAGAATACTTGAACTCGAACTCGAACTCCAACAAACTACAATTTAAACGAGAACTCCTATTTCTTCAACGATACTAATACTCCTAATCCCCCGTCTAATATCCTAGAGTCCCAAGACCTACGCTCACCGCACCGTCATCTCGTTGCTTCTGTATCTGTTTGGTAAGGGAGCACGTCCAACCAGGCGTAACCGGCGGTTGCCGGGCGGTCGAGTTTTGATGTGCTTCCTTATCCTTTCAATCACTCCCAATGGCCAAGCAATGTTCATTATTCCTTCTAATCAGATCGTTCACGCCTTGGCGGTTATGCACCGACGAATCTGCTTCAAAATTCGTCCACCTTTTTTCTTCTGCTCAGCCAGCCCCTCCACTTTTAATCTCGCCACCACCCGATCCCGATTACTTCGATCATCTACTCTCGGTCCAAACGGTTTAGTCGGTCATAGTACTGACACTGCCAACCGTAACAACCTTCGCCGGCTGCCTGTACGTATATCCTCCGCCGTAGACTGGATAGACACATTTGTCGCCGTGGCTCCCCCTACATGCACAGTCTCTGCACCCGGGTTCAATTTGCCTCCATTCATCTTGTTCTCCTGCTCCTGTTTGGCCAGCTTCTCTTCCTCTTTCTGCTGCTCCTCCTCCCGCCGCAACTTCAGCTCTTTCCTGCAACGAGTATCCTCCTCCCTCTTATTAAGCGTCATTTCTCCTCTTTTATCTCTTCCTTTCTTTTCATACGCTCCTCATCCTCTAGCGCCTTCGCCATGCTCTGACGTGCTTGTTTCTCTCTCAACAACCTCACCCTCTTCCAAAACTCGTACGCCTTCTCTTCATTGCGATGTTCCTCTCGCATCCTAATTCTTTCATCCCCATTCCCACTCTCCTCCACCCTAACCTCTCGTTCGAGACGCCCCTTCTCCTCTTTAATTTTCTCTCTTTCGAGACGCTCCTTCTCCACCCTAACCATGCTAACCTTCTCTCTTTCGAGACGCTATTTCTCCTCCTTAAGCTTCTCTCTTTCCAGACGCTCCTTATCCACTCTAACCTTTCGAGACGCTCCTTCTCCACTCTAACTCTTTCCTTTTCCTTCTTACGCTCCTCCTCCACTCTAATTCCCCCTCCCCTTACCATGATGATGCTCCTCGTCTCTTCGACACTCCTCATGCCTCACTTATCCTCTCTCCTCTGACGCTCTTTCTGCTCTCTCCTCCGGCGCTCCTACTCCATCTCGACCGTACTCTAACTTCCCCTCTCTCGCCATTCTGACCACTTGTCATTTCTGACCTCCTAACCCACGCCGTTCTCTTAGCGACCCACATCTCGTGTTTAGCTTGTAAAACCGGGCGTTTCCAATGCCCCGATTCCGTACAATAACGGTAACAATTACTATCTGGCTGCCATCCACTCAACGGCTGACAACTCTCCAAACCATTCTGACTGTGACCTCCCCCAGTTCGACTAATATCGCCCCCACCTGGACACTGCTCATCCGTGCCGTAGATCCTTCCATTACCACCTGTGACCACTTCCCTTACTACTACTATCCTCGCCAGCGATTACAGCAGGACCCTTAACCTCCATCTTCTGCTTCTGGACATCATCCACTCGACGGGGTTTTGCTCTATTCGCTTTACGCGTCACTACGTTCTGCATGACGTAGAATCTCCCACAACGTACCAGATGCCCTGTCATAGCGCTGTTTCCGAAGTACCGGATCAGCAACAGCATCTACACATTGAGTCCGTGCCACCATATCCCTACCTTCCTCATCAATACGCAGCATCGCCCGAGTGAATGGACTAATATATTGGGCCAGGTCATAATAACTCTCCCCTAACTCCTGTTTCCTTGCCGTCAACTCCAGGAAACACTCATCAGGTTCCTCCCGTGGCCCAAACAATCGCGTCATCACACGAACTAGCTCGCGATAGTCTATCGTGGATCCACCTCAACAACCAGTTTATTCAATGCACAACCCTGACAGCATGTATATAACTGTAGGGCAGCCTCCTCATCCGTCCACTGGTTGTACAACCGACAGTGTTTATGAAATGCACCAGACAACATTTCCGTCATATTTGAGCGTCTCCATATATCCCGGGCATATATCTCGCCTCGACACTGAATGTCGCGGACGTTCCACCAAACACGGCTTCTGTCCTGCAACCACTTTTCCACAACTCTCTATTACCTCTGGCTCTCTGACCTCGGTCACTTCATTTCTTTCAACTACCTCACAAGCCCTTCGCTCCCGCAACTCTTTGGTCCTCGTTTTAATCTCCCCGTCGTAACACGCATAGCTTCCGTCACCTGACCAAATAACTCCATGGTTTTCTCATCCCGCGTTGAAGCCAAAGCCAGTCTCGTACGCGTACTCACTTCGTCACACAACCGCTCGTACTTTTGTTTCTGCTCACTCCCTACCTCTCCTAACAGTCGAGCCCTATCGTCGAGATCTGACTGTTTCCTCTCATATTTACGTTTCTTCGACATTACTTCTTCATAAACCTCCTCATTTCTTTTTTTCCCTCTGCCCTAATTTCTCCCTATCAGACAATTATTTTAGTCTACTCTGCTGCTTTTTATCCTCTAATCCTCTCGCCACATGTGCTCCATTCTCCCCACTAACCAACAACTGTGTCTGTTGCTCCAACTCGAGCTCATGCTCCTTCACCTTCGACTCTCTCCGACTCAACTCCTGTACCTCGGCCTCCAACCGATCCCGAAGCATTTTCACCGCTTCCTCTTCAGATACAAGTTTCTCTTTCCTTCGTTAAGCTCAGCACCGATCGCAACCTTTCAACCTCCAATACTCTATGGAGCAACTCATCAACCAACGTCCAGCAAAACAGTTCCATCTCAAAACGTACGTACTAAATCACCTTCCCGTTGGTCATATTCCTCCAATTCCAGCAGCATCCCCACCTTCACTTCACTCAGCCGTTGCTCTGCCAAAACGTCCCTCCGCATCAAATCTGTCCCCTTTGTCTCCAACCTTCCAATCCGAACTGTCCCTTTCCACTCCTCATAATCACCTACGGTGACACGTGATGCAATCCCAGCGGTATAGTGTTATATACAGTCAACGATGAAATTGATAATACGCTACAACGTGTCGAGCCTACAATACAAGGGCATAATGCATCATGACATCAGAGTGACAACAGATTATCGGGCACTGAACAAACAGAGTTTTTAACCTATATACTATCCCTAAGATGAGGTAGAAAATGCAAAATATATAAGCATTTTGGATTTGTTTTGTATTGCTATCTACTGACAATAGCAATGTGTTGCTTTCATTGTATTGCTATCTACTGACAACAGCAACGTGTTGCTTTCACTGTACTGCTATCTACTGACAATAGCAATGTGTTGCTTTCATTGTACTGCTATCTACTCACAATGGCGATGCGTTGATTTAATTGTATTGCTATCTACTGACAATAGCAATGCGTTGATTTTTCAATGAGTTTTCACCCATATACTATCACTAGGATGAGGTAGAAAAAGCAAAATATATAAGCATTTTGGATTTGTTTTGTATTACTATCTACTGACAATAGCAATGTGTTGCTTCCATTGTAATGCTATCTACTGACAATAGCAATGTGTTGATTTCATTGTATTGCTATCTAGGCCTACTAACAACAGCAACGTGTTGCTTTCACTGTACTGCTATCTACTGACAATAGCAATGTGTTGCTTTCATTGTACTGCTATCTACTCACAATGACGATGCGTTGATTTCATTGTATTGCTATCTACTGACAATAGCAATGCGGTGATTTTTCAATGAGTTTTCACCCATATACTATCACTAGGATGAGGTAGAAAAAGCAAAATGTATAAGCATTTTGGATTTGTTTTGTATTACTATCTACTGACAATAGCAATGTGTTGCTTTCATTGTATTGCTGTCTACTGACATTAGCAATGTGTGGCTTTCATTGTACTGCTATCTACTGACAATAATGTGTGCAACTTTCATTGTACTGCTATCTACTGACAATAGCAATGATACAATGTGTTGCTTTCATTGTATTGCTATCTACTGACAATAGCAATGCGTTGCTTTTATCGTACTCCTATCTACTGACAATAGCAATGTATTGCTTTCATTGTATTCCTATCTACTGACAATAGCAATGTGTTGCTTTCATTGTATTGCTATCTACTGATAAGAGCACTGCGTTGCTTTCATCGTATTGCTATCTACTGACAATAGAAATGCGTTGCTTTCATTGTACTGATATCTACTGACCAGAGCCAAACAGCAATGCATTGCTTTTCATTGTATTGCTATCTACTGATAAGAGCACTGCGTTGCTTTCATTGTTACTGATATCTACTGACCAGAGCTGTTTTCATTGTATTGCTATCTACTGATAAGAGCAATGTGTTGCTTTCATTGTATTGCTATCTACTGATAAGAGCACTGCGTTGCTTTCATCGTATTGCTATCTACTGACAATAGAAATGCGTTGCTTTCATTGTACTGATATCTACTGACCAGAGCCAAACAGCAATGCGTTGTTTTCATTGTATTGCTAATATACTGATAAGAGCAATGCGTTACTTTCATTGTATTGCTATATACTGACAATAGTAATGTGTTGGTTTCATTGTACTGCTATCTACTGACCAAAGAAATGTGTAGCTTTCATTGTATTGCTATCTACTGACAATAGCAATGTGTTGCTTTCATTGTACTGTACTGTTATCTACTGACGATAGCAAAATAGCATTGCGTTGCTTTCATTGTATTACTATCTACGGACAGTAGCAATATGTTGCATTGTATTCCTATCTACGGACAATACCAGAGCCAAACAGCAATGCGTTGCTTTCATTGTACTGCTATCTACTGACAATATCAAGGCGCTACTTTTATTGTACCGCTACCTACTGACCATAGCAAAATAGCAACGTGTTGCTTTCATTGTATTGCTATCTACGGACAATAGCAATGTGCAATGATTTCTTGTGACCAATCATCCTAACTGTGAAAATCAATTCTGCTTGATCACTAAAGCACTTCAACTACTCTTGTTTCTGCATGATGGCTTCTGTACAATATTCAAAGGACATGCTTATGAGTATTGGGAGGACTACTGCTATAAACTCTGCTACTAGACTAGAACCCAACGTATGGCGCAATATCTGTACCCTGGGTATTTGTGCTACTAAGACCAAACGCGGTTGCAGAGGAGGCAGAAACAAACAAAGACTAATTAAACTGACTACTGGCAACAGACCGTGCAACAACCACTACATAGATAGACAACAAAATACAAATACTGCAAACGTATCAAACACTACCACACTACCTATCCACCACAACCAGCAGAATGCTTTGACTATTGTTAAGCTCTCAAAATCGAAACAGCATCATAAATGTTGGAAAACCAAATTTGCTTCTTGGAATGCCCGCTCTATAAATAACAAGGTTCCATCAATCTGTGACTTTGTAATTAATGAGAAAATCGATGTATTAGCCATCCAAGAGATTTGGCTCCATGGAGACGACCGTGATGACTGTACTATCGCTGAACTTAAAACCTCGCTTCCAAACTATGATCTTCACCAAGTTCCTAGAAAGAAGAGAAGAGGCGGCGGTGTCTGCCTTCTGCTAAAACGTGGCTTCAAAGTTGTCAAAAACTCTGCCAAATTGTTCAAGTCCTTTGAAATGCTGGACATCACAATCTCCCATCGCTCGACAAACCTCAGGATTTTCAACATATATCGCCCTCCAAGATCCACTGAGAACAAGTGTACTCCTACCATGTTCTTTGATGAATTTGAGACACTGTTAGAGACGATCGTGCCAATCCCTGAGCAGATCTTTATTGCTGGAGATTTCAACTGGCATGTGGATGAAATAAACGATAGATCTGCAATCAAGTTCCTTCAACTTCTTGAGACTGTGGGTTTTCAACAATATGTGCATACAACAACACACGACTCTGGCCACACACTAGATCTTGTAATCTCACGTCAGGACTCAACGCTCGTCTCGGTTGTTAAAGTTGTTGGCGGGCTACCATCAGATCACAAGGCAGTTACTTGTCTACTGAATCTACAACCACCTGCTGCTCTCAAGAAAACACTGACTTATCGCAAATTTCGAGAAATAAACATTGAAGATCTGAAAGCTGACATCAAACAATCTTCCCTTTATCGTGATCCTGCTAACAACCTAAACGATCTTGCTGTTCAATTTGACACTGTGTTACTTGAGCTGCTTGACAGTCACGCTCCACTTGTAACGAAAACTGTTACTGTGCGATCAAGTGCCCCCTGGTATACTGATGAGCTGAGGCAAGCAAAACAGGAAAAACGCAGAGCTGAACGGAGATGCATCAAAACACAACTGGAGGTAGATAAACAGGTCTACAAAGATCACTGCAAGTCCTATAAGAAACTGCTGGACAACGCAAAGACTGACTATCATAGGTCACACATCCTTGACAGCAGTACAAAAGATCTTTTCAGGACGGTAAAGCAGCTCAGCAATCCTAACTCAGAACGCACTCTTCCATCTTATAAATCTGAACAGGAACTTGCTGAACGTTTCGCTGACTACTTTGAAGAGAAGATTAACATCATTCGCTCTGATATAGACTCCTGTGATCCACCTGTTCTATCAGTGACACTAAATGAATCTTGTACTACCTCCTTAAATGGATTCAAGGAGCTAACTGCAGAAGAAGTCAGGAAGATCATCATTGACTCCCCAACTAAGAGCTGCCCCCTTGACTCTATTCCAACATGGCTCCTCAAGAAATGTCTTGATAGTCTCCTGCCAGTAATAACCTCAATGGTGAACATGTCGCTCTCTACGGGTACAATTCCATCATGCCTTAAAATCGCTCATGTATGTCCCACTCTCAAGAAGCCTCGACTTGATAAGGAGACACTCAAGAACTATAGACCTGTATCACAGCTTAAGTTTGTTGCAAAACTCATTGAGAGATGCTGCTTGCAACAAATCCAAAGCTATATGGACTCCAACAACTTGCTTATAAGTGCTCAGTCGGCTTACCGCCCCAACCACAGCTGTGAAACGGCATTGCTCAGAGTGCAAAATGACCTACTCCGTGCTATTGATGGTAAACAGGAAGCCATCCTTGTTCTGTTAGACTTCAGCGCTGCCTTCGATACGATTGACCATGACATTTTCCTTCACAGACTATCACAGCGTTATGGTATCGGAGGCACTGCCCTTAACTGGTTCAAGTCTTACCTGCATGAACGATCCCAATCAGTCTCTGTAGGAAAGGCAGTCTCAACTCCGCATCATCTTCAATTTGGAGTCCCTCAGGGTTCAGTTGCAGGTGCACCTGGATTCACCTACTACTCTGCTCCGCTCAGTGACATAATCAACTTACATGGATTAGACCACACCATCTACGCGGACGACACACAACTGTATCTGTGTTTTGACCCCTGTGATCGCGACTCCAAGATAGACCGCCTTGAAGGTTGTATCAAAGACATCAAAGCCTGGGCAGTTCAGAATAAGATGAAGTTCAATGATGCTAAAACTGAAATTCTACACTTTCACTCCAAATTCTCTGCTTGCAATCCCCCGACCTCCCTCACAATTGGAGACTCTTCGGTTGATCTATCTCATGAAGCTAGAAACCTGGGCATTCTATTTGACGATACCCTAGTAATGGAAAAGCACATCTCAACTATTTGTCGTGCCGGATGGGCGTGTATTCGCCGCTTAGGAAAGCTCAGAAAATATCTTGATGAGGCTGCTACAGAGAAGCTCGCACACGCCTTTATTACTTCAAGAATTGACTGCTGTAATAGTCTTCTTCTATGTCTTCCGGATAAACTCATAATGCAACTTCAACGACTGCAAAATGCCACTGCTCGCCTCATCTGTCGCACTAAACGATCCGAACACATCACCCCGGTTCTCCTCAAGCTCCACTGGCTCCCTGTACGTCAAAGGCTCACATACAAGACTCTTCTTCTAACATTCAAATGCCTCCACGGTATGGCGCCTAAATATCTGTGTGAGCTGATATCACCGTACAAACCAACGCGCACTCTACGTTCGTCTACTTTGACACTCCTCGCTGTCCCCAAA
Source organism: Ophiura sarsii (assembly GCA_035610835.1). Lineage (NCBI taxonomy): Eukaryota > Metazoa > Echinodermata > Ophiuroidea > Amphilepidida > Ophiuridae > Ophiura > Ophiura sarsii. Next base: position 76,276,660 of record CM069446.1, read on the forward strand.
TCACCAAGGACAAAGACATATGGGGCTCGGGCCTTCGCGGTACAAGCTCCAGCGCTATGGAACAATCTACCAGAAACAATCCGAAGCATCAAGTTGATCAATCGTTTTAAGACATCTGTGAAAACTTATTTGTTTAACCAATACTACAACTGATTTTTAGTACTTTATTAAACTGTATGGTATTTTTGAGTGTATATTTCTTCCGTATTTTATTGCAATTTCTTATATTTCATACTGTGCATAATTTTTAATTTTGTAAATTTTTATTGCTGCTCTCTTTTATCATATTTGTTAGTTGTACGGCGCTCAGAGGCTTTTTGTATTAAGCGCCTAAGAAATGTCTTGTTATTATATTATTATGTGTTGCTTTCATAGTGCTCCTATCTACTGACAATAGCAATGTGTTGCTTTCATTGTACTGCTATCTACTGACGATAGCAATGTGTTGCTTTCATTGTACTGTTATCAAATGACGATAGCATTGCGTTGCTTTTATTGTACTGTTATCTACTGACGATAGCAAAGTAGCAATGTGTTGCTTTCATTGTATTGCTATCTACTAACAATAGCAATGTGTTGCTTTCATTGTACTGCTATCTACTGACGATAGCAATGCGTTGCTTTCATTGTACTGTTATCTACTGACGATAGCAAAATAGCAATGCGTTGCTTTTATTGTATTGCTATCTACTGACAATAGCAGCAGGCAATGTGTTGCTTTCATTGTATTGCTATCTACTGACGATAGCAATGTGTTGCTTTCATTGTACTGTTATCAAATGACGATAGCATTGCGTTGCTTTTATTGTACTGTTATCTACTGACGATAGCAAAGTAGCAATGTGTTGCTTTCATTGTATTGCTATCTACTAACAATAGCAATGTGTTGCTTTCATTGTACTGCTATCTACTGACGATAGCAATGCGTTGCTTTCATTGTACTGTTATCTACTGACGATAGCAAAATAGCAATGCGTTGCTTTTATTGTATTGCTATCTACTGACAATAGCAGCAGGCAATGTGTTGCTTTCATTGTACTGTTATCTACTGACGATAGCAATGCGTTGCTTTCATTGTACTGTTATCTACTGACATAAGAACGTTTGGAGTTTATTTGAAGTTGGTCGGGATACATGCGCGTACGTACGTTGCCGAGAAATCTGATATTTTGAATGTAGCTATAATGTATAGTATAACTTCTTTCTGGCATAGGCCTATATAAAAAGCCAATATTGATCGGAAATAAAATGATTGCTTTTCAAAAGAGTATTGCTCAAAAGTACATACCAAATCGCACCAAATAAGTTTGGAAATTGAAAAAAAATCCAATTCTGAGGCGGCAAAAAAAGAATAGACATCTCATTCAATGTGATATAAAATCATCGAAGAAATTGATAATACGCTACTAACGTGTGTGCATAATGTCTCACCCATTGTAGTACCAACACCAAATGGGAACATCAGAGTGACAACAGATTATCGGGCACTGAACAAAACAGAGTTTGACCCATATACTATCCCTAGGATGAGGTAAAAAAGCAAAATATATAAGCACTTTGGATTTATTTTGTATTGATAATACGCTACGTTGCTAAAGTAGCGCATCGCTATCGATGCGCTACTTTTATTGTACTGCTATCTACTGACCATAGCAAATAAGCAATGCGTTGCTTTCATTATATTGATATTTTCTGACAATAGCAATGCGTTGCTTTCATTGTATTGCTATCTACTGACAATAGCAATGTGTTGCTTTCAATGTATTGCTATCTACTGACAATAGCAATGCGTTGCTTTCATTGTACTGTATTGTTATCTACTGACGATAGCAAAATAGCAATGCGTTGCTTTCATTGTATTGCTATCTACAGACAATAGCAATGTGTTGCTTTCATTGTACTGCTATCTACTGACAATGGCGATGCGTTGATTTCATTGTAATGCTATCTACTGACAATACCAATGTGTGGCTTTCATTGTACTGTTATCTACTGACAAAAAGCAATGCGTGGCTTTCATTGTATTGCTATCCACTGACAATAGCGATGTGTTGCTTTCATTGTATTGCTATCTACGGACAATAATTTGTGCAACTTTCAGTGTACTGCTATCTACTGACAATAGCAATATGTTGGTTTTATTGTACTGCTATCTACAGACAAAAAGCAATGCGTTGCTTTCATTGTATTGCTATCTACGGACAATAGCAATGTGTTGCTTTCATTGTATTGCTATCTACTGTCAATAGCAATGTGTTGCTTTCATTGTATTGCTATCTACTGACAATAGCAATGTGTTGCTTTCATTGTACTTCCATCTACTGACAATATTTGTGCAACTTTCATTGTACTGCTTTCTACTGACAATAGCAATGTGTGGCTTTCATTGTACTGCTATCTACTGACAATAGCAATGTGTTGCTTTCATTGTACTTCCATCTACAGACAATAACAATGTGTTGCTTTCACTGTATTGCTATCTACTGACATTAGCAATGTGTTGCTTTCATTGTACTTCCATCTACTGACAATAGCAATGTGTTGCTTTCATTGTACTGCTATCTACTGACATTAGCAATGCGTTGCTTTCATTGTATTGCTATCTACTGACAATAGCAATGTGTTGCTTTCATTGTACTGCTATCTACTGACATTAGCAATGTGTTGCTTTCATTGTACTTCCATCTACAGACAATAACAATGTGTTGCTTTCATTGTATTGCTATCTACTGACAATAGCAATGTGTTGCTTTCATTGTACTGCTATCTACTGACAATAGCAATGTGTTGCTTTCACTGTATTGCTATCTACTGTCAATAGCAATGTGTTGCTTTCATTGTACTGCTATCTACTGACGATAGCAATGCGTTGCTTTCATTGTACTGTTATCTACTGACGATAGCAAAATAGCAATGCGTTGCTTTTATTGTATTGCTATCTACTGACAATAGCAGCAGGCAATGTGTTGCTTTCATTGTACTGTTATCTACTGACGATAGCAATGCGTTGCTTTCATTGTACTGTTATCTACTGACATAAGAACGTTTGGAGTTTATTTGAAGTTGGTCGGGATACATGCGCGTACGTACGTTGCCGAGAAATCTGATATTTTGAATGTAGCTATAATGTATAGTATAACTTCTTTCTGGCATAGGCCTATATAAAAAGCCAATATTGATCGGAAATAAAATGATTGCTTTTCAAAAGAGTATTGCTCAAAAGTACATACCAAATCGCACCAAATAAGTTTGGAAATTGAAAAAAAATCCAATTCTGAGGGGGCAAAATAAGAATAGACATCTCATTCAATGTGATATAAAATCATCGAAGAAATTGATAATACGCTACTAACGTGTGTGCATAATGTCTCACCCATTGTAGTACCAACACCAAATGGGGACATCAGAGTGACAACAGATTATCGGGCACTGAACAAAACAGAGTTTGACCCATATACTATCCCTAGGATGAGGTAAAAAAGCAAAATATATAAGCACTTTGGATTTATTTTGTATTGATAATACGCTACGTTGCTAAAGTAGCGCATCGCTATCGATGCGCTACTTTTATTGTACTGCTATCTACTGACCATAGCAAATAAGCAATGCGTTGCTTTCATTATATTGATATTTTCTGACAATAGCAATGCGTTGCTTTCATTGTATTGCTATCTACTGACAATAGCAATGTGTTGCTTTCAATGTATTGCTATCTACTGACAATAGCAATGCGTTGCTTTCATTGTACTGTATTGTTATCTACTGACGATAGCAAAATAGCAATGCGTTGCTTTCATTGTATTGCTATCTACAGACAATAGCAATGTGTTGCTTTCATTGTACTGCTATCTACTGACAATGGCGATGCGTTGATTTCATTGTAATGCTATCTACTGACAATAGCAATGTGTGGCTTTCATTGTACTGTTATCTACTGACAAAAAGCAATGCGTGGCTTTCATTGTATTGCTATCCACTGACAATAGCGATGTGTTGCTTTCATTGTATTGCTATCTACGGACAATAATTTGTGCAACTTTCAGTGTACTGCTATCTACTGACAATAGCAATATGTTGGTTTTATTGTACTGCTATCTACAGACAAAAAGCAATGCGTTGCTTTCATTGTATTGCTATCTACGGACAATAGCAATGTGTTGCTTTCATTGTATTGCTATCTACTGTCAATAGCAATGTGTTGCTTTCATTGTATTGCTATCTACTGACAATAGCAATGTGTTGCTTTCATTGTACTTCCATCTACTGACAATATTTGTGCAACTTTCATTGTACTGCTTTCTACTGACAATAGCAATGTGTGGCTTTCATTGTACTGCTATCTACTGACAATAGTAATGTGTTGCTTTCATTGTATTGCTATCTACTGACAATAGCAATGTGTTGCTTTCATTGTACTGCTATCTACTGACATTAGCAATGTGTTGCTTTCATTGTACTTCCATCTACTGACAATAGCAATGTGTTGCTTTCACTGTATTGCTATCTACTGACATTAGCAATGTGTTGCTTTCATTGTACTTCCATCTACAGACAATAACAATGTGTTGCTTTCATTGTATTGCTATCTACTGACATTAGCAATGTGTTGCTTTCATTGTACTTCCATCTACAGACAATAACAATGTGTTGCTTTCACTGTATTGCTATCTACTGACATTAGCAATGTGTTGCTTTCATTGTACTTCCATCTACTGACAATAGCAATGTGTTGCTTTCATTGTACTGCTATCTACTGACATTAGCAATGCGTTGCTTTCATTGTATTGCTATCTACTGACAATAGCAATGTGTTGCTTTCATTGTACTTCCATCTACAGACAATAACAATGTGTTGCTTTCATTGTATTGCTATCTACGGACAATAGCAATGTGTTGCTTTCATTGTACTGCTATCTACTGACATTAGCAATGTGTTGCTTTCATTGTACTTCCATCTACAGACAATAACAATGTGTTGCTTTCATTGTATTGCTATCTACTGACATTAGCAATGTGTTGCTTTCATTGTACTTCCATCTACAGACAATAACAATGTGTTGCTTTCATTGTATTGCTATCTACTGACAATAGCAATGTGTTGCTTTCATTGTACTGCTATCTACTGACAATAGCAATGTGTTGCTTTCACTGTATTGCTATCTACTGTCAATAGCAATGTGTTGCTTTCATTGTACTTCCATCTACAGACAATAACAATGTGTTGCTTTCATTGTATTGCTATCTACTGACAATAGCAATGTGTTGCTTTCATTGTACTGCTATCTACTGACAATAGCAATGTGTTGCTTTCACTGTATTGCTATCTACTGTCAATAGCAATGTGTTGCTTTCATTGTACTTCCATCTACAGACAATAACAATGTGTTGCTTTCATTGTATTGCTATCTACTGACAATAGCAATGTGTTGCTTTCATTGTACTTCTATCTACTGACAATAGCAATGTGTTGCTTTCATTGTACTTCTATCTACTGACATTAGCAATGTGTTGCTCTCATTGTATTGCTATCCACTGACAATAGCAATGTGTTGCTTTCATTGTACTTCTATCTACTGACAATAGCAATGTGTTGCTTTCATTGTATTGCTATCTACGGACAATAGCAATGTGTTGCTTTCATTGTACTGCTATCAACGGACAAAAGCAATGCGTTGCTTTCATTGTATTGTAATATCTTTGCTTATTGTACTGCTATCTACTGACAAAAAGCAATGCGACAATAGCTACTGTCAATAGCAATGTGTTGCCTTCGTTGTATTGCTATCTACTGACAATAGCAATGTGTTGCTTTCATTGTATTGCTATCTACGGACACTAGCAATGTGTTGCTTTCATTGTATTGCTTTCTACGGACAATAGCAATGTTGCTTTCATTGTACTTCCATCTACTGACAATAGCAATGCGTTGCTTTCATTGTATTGCTATCTACTGACAATAGCAATGTGTAGCTTTCATTGTATTGCTGACAATAGCAATGCGTTGTTTTCATATTACTGCTATCTACTGACAATAGCGATGCGTTGCTTTCATTGTATTGCTATCTAATGACAATAGCAATGTGTTGCTTTCAATGTATTGCTATCTACGGACAATTATAGCAATGTGTTGCTTTCAATGTATTGCTATCTACGGACAATAGCAATGTGTTGCTTTCATTGTACTTCCATCTACTGACAATAGCAATGTGTTGCTTTCATTGTATTGCTATCTACTGACAATAGCAAAATAGCAATGTGTTGCTTTCATTGTACTGTTATCTACTGACAATAGCAATGTGTTGCTTTCATTGTACTGTTATCTACTGACAATAGCAATGCGTGGCTTTCATTGCATTGCTATCTACTGACAATAGCAATGTGTTGCTTTCATTGTACTTCCATCTACTGACAATAGCAATGTGTTGCTTTCACTGTATTGCTATCTACTGACAATAGCAATGTGTTGCTTTCATTGTACTTCCATCTACTGACAATAGCAATGTGTTGCTTTCATTGTACTGCTATCTACTGACAATAGCAATGTGTTGCTTTCATTGTACTGCTATCTACTTACCATAGCAATGTGTTGTTTTCATTGTACTGCTATCTACTTACCATAGCAATGTGTTGCTTTCGTTGTATTGCTATCTACTGACAATAGCAATGTGTTGGTTTCATTGTACTGCTATCTACTGACAATAGCAATTGCTTTCAATGTATTGCTATCTACGGACAAAAGCAATGTGTTGCTTTCATTGTACTGCTATCTACTGACGATAGTGATGCATTGCTTGTATTGTTACTACTTATGAGATCATCAAAGAGCATGTCAGAAACCATTTGCCTCATTTATAGGGAAAAAACCCAAGCAATGCATATGCCGTTCGGGTTTTTTGACTTGAAAGTGCATGTATTCTGTTTAAAAACATTCAATTACTGTGATTTCTTTTAGGTTTTATTTGTGCATTATGTGTATGATTTGTGTTAGAAATGGTCTTGGATATTTCTTAAACTGATAAAATCCCACTATCACAATCATTGTTGGCTAGCTCTTGATGGAATCCTGCTATCACAATCTTTGTTTCTTTGTTAATGACATTATAATTCTCCACCCAAAGCACATGTGACAGGTATATAAACATTACAACAGTCTGCAATACTACACTCAGGCATGATAATGGGCTGTTGTAAAAAAATCTACAAATTGGCCGGGGGTCTTTAATCGGAATTCTGATAAAAATCTAGAAAATATCATGCCTGATCCACTACTGGCATTTCATAAACATCTCAGTTTCCTCAAGTCTAAATTTAGTGTACTACAGGGTGTCCCAAAAGTTCTAGAAGTTTGTGTAACATTTTTATACAATTGAAAGACTAATCGCTTAGCTTTCGTCAATCCTGATATATGTGTGGTGGTATGGGAAAACCCGTCGGAAGTCGCTAGTGTTAATATTGAGATATCTGGGTCATACAAAAATATTCCTAACATATGAGTTCAAAGTCAATTTTCCAACTTTGGTCCCAAGATAGCGATTATACCTTGAACTTTAGTCTCCAGAAGTTTTTTATGCACAATTCCAGATGTAAAGTTTATTTTAGTACTTTTCTGAACCTTGTTTATCAAATTTTATGTGTAAAATGCTATGTTTACGTAAAATGACATTGTTACCATGGTAACTACTTGTAAATTCTGACAATGCATTGTAAAGATTTTGAAAGTGAAGAACTTATCATTTTTAATATAATCGCAAAAAACTAGGTTCATATCAAAAGTTCTTTTCATATGACAAGCTATTCTGTGTGATATAGCAATGTAGTTTTATTATTATAATAGCATTCAAAAGATTTTGTGTACACCTTTGAATTGCCAGTTTCATTTTTGAGCGTTGTGTTTAAACTAGCCGACTTTAAAATACTATAACTGTAGTTCTAGATGGAATTTCTGAAGAATTTAAACAGTCCTATACTCAGAAGAGTATGATGCACTCTGCCAAAGAAAAAAATCAAGTTGCTAGAAAATGACCATGTGAAGGGTTTTCCCATGCCACCACACATATGACCAATTAACTAAAGCTACCTAAAAACGATGTTGTGCCACTCTACAGTTTCAATGAATAGAAAATTTTACTCCGGAGATACAAATATTCCACCTGTTCGAGTGGTCTTAGCAAATGTTATGCAATCATAATTTGTTTGTATTGCGATTGAATAGGTTTAAATAATGGAATGCGTGTCAGTGTAGCCAAACAGAACTGAATATTCTTTTAAATTCAGACCGAATGCCTCCACCATCCCCTAATGTTTCAAGACGGATTGATGCCCATTCGAAGAACAAGTTAGTATCGGTTTGATGCTTATAAGCATTCTTTCTGTAAAAGTGGCACAACATCGATATTAGGTAGCTTTAGTTAATTGATCACATCTCAGGAACGACAAAACCAAATTAGATGAAATACTAGTAAACAGCATATGAAAGCTAAGCGTTTAGTCTTTCAATATGTATAAAAAATGTTACACCAACTTCTAGAACTTCATGGTCAATAAGTTCGGTAAACATGTGCACTTTTTTTGGGGGGGGGGAACACCCTGTATATAGTATTGTTCAATTGGTTTCTGCCTCTATGTATAAATTATACAATATTACAGACGCGTCACCTATGGTGATTTGTGCAATATCTGTCATAAAATGTTCAGTTCAATGGATTTTTCTCAAAAATGTGACACAGATTTCCCTCAGTTATTTCCCTTTCAGATTCCTCAATATAAAACAGTTGTTTGCTTTAATTTAAGCAAGATATCATCTCTTCCGTTTTTGGACCCAATGTTTTGGGTCAATCTGTGCACAATTGTCCGGAAAAAAAGAGAAGAACATGTTCTAAAATTAGGGGAAACACACTTTGCTTATGTTTTGAAAATGCAAAAAATTGAAATCAAACAAAAAATAGTGTGATCATACTGTTGGTTGGTCAGTAACACAATCATACCACAAACTGCCTGAATATCAGGAACAATGACCAGTGACAGACACTTGCTGATAATTCAATAGTAACTCTTTTTAATATTCATAAATAAATTCTTATCAAACTTCCTGATATCAAAATCATATAAAATAATCTGTACATAACAATATTATACAAACATAAATAACATTATTAATATGTGACTGTTATTTAATTAAGGTATAATTATCTACTTAAATGAAATAATCTGGAATGCAGTGGCGTAGCCCGAGGGGGGCTGACAAAAATTGAGCGAAAAAATCGGTAAAGGCAAAGAAAAGGAAAGGGAGAAGGAAAAGGAGAAAAGAGAAGAAAAAAGGGAAAGGAGAAAAAGGAAAAATACACAATGCGTTTACCGGGCTATTTTACCCAAAGAAGCATGTTTACCGGGTAGAAAGAAAGCAGTTTCTCAGGGCAATTCTGGTCGGTTTCTGCCTGGGAAATGAGGCTTGCTAGCTCGGGCCTCCGATCAAGCCCAGCCAACCTCCCCCCTCCTAAAAAATTGACAATGTTGACGTTTCATGTCAAAATTACATCCAAATTAGCTTGAAATTAATTAATTTCAAGCAATTTTGACATTAAAATCCAAAATTGTCGATTGTTTAGGAGAAAGTTTTTGTGTGACATATGTACACACAGTTGTGTGTCAAAAGAGGTAAAAAAACCCTTGCATTGATTAACCTAAGATATGATCTATACTAAATGAAATATCTGAAATATTTAATATGTAATCAAACCTTTCCATAGCCTTGATCAGGCTTCTAAAATTATTTAAAATAAGGCAGTCCAAGATTATCAAAGCCATCTGGCATTTCTAACACTGAAATGCCACTCTTCCATCTTTCACAGAATTGAATACAGCTTGCTGGGGGGGGGGGGGGGTAATATTACCATAGCACAACGATAGCACAACGACACTAGTGGAGGTTGGTTAATTGTAAAATGAATACCAATCAGTGACATCGTACATAACTAAATGATATTAGCATGTGTTCCAGTCAATTACAATTTGTACAAAGCTTCGGGGCATCAGTTGAACTTCGTTCTCTAGCGATGGTATCTCAATGGCGATCACTTGGCAGTTTTCAACGGCCGGGGTCCGATTTAAATAATTAGAAGCCTGATCAAGGCTAACCTTTTCAATAAATTGCAACCTCATTTGTACAAAAGAATCCCACGCGACTACTGGTTTAACCATATATCAAAACAGATATCTCAGAACACTTTCCCAACTTTCAAGGGTTACAGAACAAATACTAGACATGTTTGTACTTATTGCAATGCACTTACCATGGTGATTCCAAATATGAAATATAATAATTTGGAAATTTTTAAAACATTTTGTGAAATTCTGGAATGTCGTCTGCAGACATACTAGACATGTTTGTACTTATTGCAATGCACTTACCAATTATGGTAATGAAATATAATAATTTGGAAATTTGCAAAACATTTTGGAATGTCGTCTGCACACATACTAGACATGTTTGTACTTATTGCAATGCGCTTACCATAGTGATTCCAAATATGGTAATGAAATATAATAATTTGGAAATTTTAAAAATATTTTGTGACATTTTGGAATGTCGTCTGCAGACGCCTGCCGCGTGGAAAGTGTTAAAGGATATCTAAGGCTGTTAAATAAGACTAATTATGGTGAGGAACTGAATGAATGTATGTGCATACTTATTTAACACTTTCCACGCAACAGGCATCTGCAGACCACATTTCCAAAAGTTCACAAAATGTTATAAAAATCAAAAATGTCAAAATTATTGAATTTCATCACCATATTTAGAATCACCATGAGAAATGCATTACAATGAAACAAACATTTTTATTTATGCTTTATTTATTGAGGGTAAGATACTTCAGTGTACTACAAACACTGCTTTCCAAGTAGGCCCTCATTTTATGCATACATAACAGATTATTTACAAAGAAGAAAGAAAAGGTATACACATAAATATATAATACTATACTAAATAATTATAATTTAGTTTGAAGTAGTGAAACATGACTTAAATTGACTTAGTGACATATTCCTTAACTCAATACGTATTTTGGGTGAAACATTGTTCCAAAGAGAAGAAGCTCTGGCATGAAATGTACGTTTACCAGAATTGCTATTAGATTTGGGAATCAATAGAGTATTTGATGTATGATTTCTTGTTGTATAAGTATGACTATTATGTACAAAATCAAATTGGCATGATAAATAATCTGGACTGATATTTCTTAAACATTTGAATACAATGGCAAGCATTTGTTTTGTCCACCTTTCATTTAGTTTTACCCACTTGAGTAAAGTCATCATATCATTAATAGGTGTTCTAATATCAGCAGATAAAATTGTTCTAGCTAAACGATTATGGAGAGTCTGTAGTTTAGTTTGGTACGTCTGAGAACAGTTAGACCATACTTGGCTAGCATAATCAAAGTGAGGCATTACAAGAGCATTTGATAACATCAAAAGAGTATTATGTGGGAGAAAATGCTTAACACGTCTAATAATACCAATTCTTTTTGAGATATTATTAGATAAATAATCTACATGTGATGACCATGACATATTCTTATCAAATTTTACACCAAGATATTTGAATTCATTTACCATTTCAATAATTGAATTCTTGTAGGAGAGAGTAACATGACTAAATCTATTTAAAATGTAGGTGGTACCAAAAAGCATTACTTTAGTTTTGTTAACATTTAGTGTTAGCTTGTTAGCCTCCAACCAGTTTGCTATAAGATTGTTGCCTAGTATCGGTTCAGTAATTCATGAGATAATTGACTGGGAAAGGTTACTGAAAAATATGTTGTGTATGGTAAAACTAATAGCCGTATGGAAATTGTTAATATACTGTGAAATATCATGAAATATCATAAATTTATGATACAGTTTTATATGTGAAACAAAATGATCGTTACCGTATTCTCAATTGATCACAACTTCTATTATCATCATCGGATGTCAATGATTATATGATCATTATATACATATTGGCTGTAAATCAGGCGCTTTCAAAATACACAAAAGGTTAAAGCTGGCCTACCACTTTGGTAGTTCATCACAGACAAACTGGTCATACACCTGCTTACTTGATGACAGACTGTACAGAGTTAACATGGAGACTGAATTGTAATCTTGTCAAATTCCCAAGAGAACGGGATGTGGCTAGTTAACCCAGAGTGGTAGTTCGCCTTTAATTTCCTACATTCAAATATTAATTTGTAAATACAAGTTCAAATGTTCAACAAATTTACAGGTTTTAGCAATATCTACTGGAGATCACCAATTGTATCATTAAAAAAGAAGTTAAGATTCATCAAAACATTTGTTTTACAAGTGATAGTAAAATAAAGCAATGGAAATTCAATATCTGGGATGATTTTTACACCATAATGAAGTGTCCAAATACTTTTGTTTGGGAGTGTATTAGGCTATATTCAAAAAATCTGTTGTCTCAAAGCTCTTCAGTTTTTTAAAACCTAATGCGGAATGTGGTTTTTTTTAAGTTTTTTTTTTTTAAATATAAAATATTGAAATCCTTGTAAAAGTGACCTTTTTGTATGAAAATCTGAAAAATCGGTGAAACTTCGGGATTTTTTCTTCTAACGCGCATTAATTAACTAACGCGCGCGGGAGCTATGAGACAAAAGAATTTTTAATATAGGCTTATGCGTAAATACTGTTGAAAATGTTATTCTTTTACCTTAGTGGGAATTGTCTTCTTGTATTGTAAGTTATCCTACATTCCATTCAGAAAAAACACCCCTAACTACAGTGGAACCTTGTTAACACAAAGTTGCTTGGGCCCCGCAATTCAGTTTGGGTTAACAGGAATTTTGTGTTATCAAGTTTAATAGTAATGTAAAATATAAGCTTGGGACTTGAAAAACACTTTGCGTTATCAGAAAATGTGTGTTAACAGACTTTGTGTTAACGAGGTTTCACTGTATGGTCATCACCACTGATACCATCTTACATCTTTTGCTTGTGAAGTATCTAGGAAAATATATGAGGGTCATTCAATAAGTTCTACCTCATAACTTTTCTATAACAGAAGGTATCTAGGAAAATATATGAGGGTCATTCAATAAGTTCTACCTCATAACTTTTCTATAACAGAAGGTATCTAGGAAAATATATGAGGGTCATTCAATAAGTTCTACCTCATAACTTTTCTATAACAGTAGGGTTGGGCAAATCACCATACTTTTTTTGAAACGAGTTGTTTCTATGGCCAAATTTTGCGTAGAATCCAAATCTGTTAAAAGAAATGGCCTCCAATGACGTTTTACGTCGCTACTGATTAAAAAATCAAAATGGCCGCCAAAATGACTAAATTTGGCTTGTTATTGGCATATTTAAGGCTTTCAGTGTGTCTTTTTATATGTTTCAGGGTCTAGAATAGTTGAATTGGATACTCTAAACACTAATTGGTGTGTATGGATGACATTTGACCTACATACTCATTTCTAAATTCAAAATGGCCGCCAAAATGACGTAATTTTGCCTATTTGTGGCATATTTTGACAGATATACGGCTTTCAATATGTCTTTTTTATGTTTTCAGGGTCTGGCAGTTGACTTTGATGCTTTAAATACAAATTGGTGTATATGGATGACATTTGAACCTAGACTACTGATTTAAACATTCAAAATGGCCGCCAAAATGGTGTAAATTTGCCTGTTAATTGTATATTTTCACAGATACATGGTTTCCGCTACGTCTTATGTTTTCAGGGTCTGGGAAGTTGAACATAGGTTTTCATAGTCAAGGATCACAAAGTTGACATGTGTAACATGATTAGCAGTACCTATTAAAGACATTCTTGTACCTATAAGACATTCTTTAACCCTAACCCTAGAACGTGGCAGTGGGGATGGAACGAAGAACAGGGGGAGGGGGTTAAATAAAAAATGGGAAAAATTATGTCCGCCGGCGCCGGGAGTTGAACCCGGGTCGGCCGCGTGACAGGCGAGATATACTAACACTCAGCCACGGGGGGAGGGCTTCACAGGCTAAGAAATCGGAGACCATATATACCCGTAGTTTAGTGCTACAGGAGATAGAACTTGTGCGCGCGCAAGCCACGTGGTGCTGGCTGTGAGGTGACTGTGAGACGTAGTAGCGTTAGGGTTATAGAAATGCACTGTGTGGTGTCGTATTAACCCTAACCCTAGAACGTGGCAGTGGGGATGGAACGAAGAACAGGGGGAGGGGGTTAAATAAAAAATGGGAAAAATTATGTCCGCCGGCGCCGGGAGTTGAACCCGGGTCGGCCGCGTGACAGGCGAGATATACTAACACTCAGCCACGGGGGGAGGGCTTCACAGGCTAAGAAATCGGAGACCATATATACCCGTAGTTTAGTGCTACAGGAGATAGAACTTGTGCGCGCGCAAGCCACGTGGTGCTGGCTGTGAGGTGACTGTGAGACGTAGTAGCGTTAGGGTTATAGTAGTAACAGTGGGTCTTGACGACACAACCAAAGCTGCAGGTCATAAACTGTATGATGTAAAGGCCGACCACATCACCATTCAGGGTCCAAACGTACCTCGGAAAACAATGACCCAGTGTACAGTGAAAATGTCAGTCATTCAGGAGCTGATGGTGCTGCAGCATATGAATTGAAATTGAAATGTCTAGCGGTATTGGCTGATTGCGACATCGATGAGATAAAAAGCTCAATTGATTTCTGGATGTCTGATCGTGCTGGTGACTGTGCTTCGCTTCTAGAAAAACTTGGTGTGACCGAAGAGAAGATTCTCATATGTACTGCTCACATCATATTAGGTGCAGATCATGCAGTAGATAAAGTGTTCAGAAACCTTGAACAGAAAATCGGAGTTCAGAAGCTGCGCTACACGTGACTGCTGGCGAGAAGGTATTCACATCACCGGGAACGAGTGTCCACACATTGGCCCTTATTGCAATTGCGAAGCTATACTATCTCCAAGTCATGCTGCTCACTCCATACCCTTCTTCAATAAATACACTTCATGGATGGATACGCAGGGCATTGGCCATGATGGCTTCAAAGGGTTCACTGCAAATAGATTTGGCAGAATCGCTGAGATTGCAAAGGAATTCCTATGTCGTCGGCAGTCAATCATAGACTTTTTCGATGCCATAAACTCAAATAAGTTAGTTCTGGCTGTCTCAACATACATACAGAATGATTGGTTCCTGTGTTGTGCCGAAATCTATTCCCAACTGGGTGACGCTTTCATTTTCCCATTGATGGACCTTCTGGGAATAGATGACAGAGGCAGCGATGTTGACAAGAGTGAGCGCAACTGGGCAGGAGTACGATCATTCTTTGAACAAAAGTTGCCTAAACTGAAACAAGTGAGAGATGGCGCAACGATTGCAGATGATGGCCAGAGACAACTTTATGCAGCGGTACTTGATGAAGTGATTGATACGTTGGAGACACAGTTATCCTAGATGGCATTTTTCAACATTAGCGATGAGCGTAGTGCAGTAGACATGGATGAAACCAAGGTGAAATTTGCCCCTCTGACAAATCTAGGGTGCGAAGCAGAATTTGCTAAACTGGATGTTCGCATTATGGCAAGTGGTGGATCTACAACAGTTCGAACCCACTCTCGTAAAAACATCATCACAACGAATGGGTTACTGGCTGATCCCTCCTTCACAACACTAAGCAGCACCGAAAAACACCAAAGATGGAAATGGGCAAGAACGTCTGAAAATGTTTCAGATGTTAAGGAAATAGAGTCAAATTACCTGCTGACAGTCAAAATATCACACCGATTGGCACTTGCAAAGAAGGCAGAACTAAAACAGGAAGAAACTCACCAGAACAATGAAACCTTTTGAAGCATGTAAGGACCACCAGGGTTCAGTGACACTAGATTGCGTCGCCTTACTTGAGCAGTTGACTGACAAAGACCTTATCTGTGAGATAGGGTATCTGAGGGCTACAGTAGCCCCAAATATTCGGCAAATGCGACAAACAAAAGTAGATGGCAGAAACAAAATGGTTACATTTTCTAATGATGAACCAAAACAATCAATCCGCAACGCTGTGATATTGATGCTCTGTTAAAGAATGTCTTATAGGTACAAGAATGTCTTTAATAGGTACTGCTAATCATGTTACACATGTCAACTTTGTGATCCTTGACTATGAAAACCTATGTTCAACTTCCCAGACCCTGAAAACATAAAAAGACGTAGCGGAAACCATGTATCTGTAAAAATATACAATTAACAGGCAAATTTACACCATTTTGGCGCCCATTTTGAATGTTTAAATCAGTAGTCTAGGTTCAAATGTCATCCATATACACCAATTTGTATTTAAAGCATCAAAGTCAACTGTCCAGACCCTGAAAACATATAAAAAGATATATTGAAAGCCGTATATCTGTCAAAATATGCCATAAATAGGCAAAATTACGTCATTTTGGCGGCCATTTTGAATTTAGAAATTAGTATGTAGGTCAAATGTCATCCATACACACCAATTAGTGTTGAGAGTATCCAATTCAACTATTCCAGACACTGAAACATATAAAAAAGACACACTAAAAGCCTTAAATATGCCAATAACAAGCCACATTTAGTCGTTTTGGCGGCCATTTTGATTTTTTAATCAGTAGCGACGTAAAACGTCATTGGAGGTCCAAAATTTTGATAGATTTGGATTCTACACAAAATTTGGCCATAGAAACAACTCGTTTTGCATCAGTTTTGTAAAAAAAGTCTAGATTTGCCCAACCCTAATTAATAACAGAAGGTAGCCATTTGACATTTCCCATGATTGTAGCTCTCAATCTCGGCTAAACATTAGTTAGTACCTTGCTTAGTTTTGTGCTACTGAACTCCCAATTACAACAAAATTGAAGGTTTGTCTCAGAAACATTTTGCAAAGCAAAAAAGCAAAGTACTTTGCAGGTTTTTTTGTTCTTATTTTTTATAAAAAAAAGCTGAGGTATGCAATTTTTGTTGTTGTTGTAGATCCAAGCTTACAGAGAACTTTTATGCGCCGAAGCTTATTTCACATACCAATGCGCGCAGGCTTCTGAGACAAAATATGTATAATATCTCAAATGTGTGAATCACTTTAATTTGTCGAAATGTGATCCACCCACCACCTTCCCTTTGGATGCAGGTATTTCACATCTACCCAACCTTCCATTGCCCACATGAACGACTATTTGGAACATAACATAACAATTCGATGAAATTACTTCAACCCTTACATGACCAAAATACCACAAAATACCACAACCCACAATCTCCAAGTGCATGTGGGGACGGTTTTCCATGACATAATCGACAGAACGTGTATATAGTGAGCGTATATAGTGAGCGCAATATCGAGGGCTGAGCGCCAGAAGGTCGTAACTCAAGAAATGCTTTTTTGAGATAATCGACTTTCAAATATTTGGGACTCATTACAATACACTGTAGCACCCAACTTAAAACTCTAATTTGAGTCAAATTCAGTGTGTTTATGAGTTATCGCTTTATGGTTCTGAAAATCTAGGCTATATGGATTTTTTTTGTACCAAATTATCAATTTGCTCAAAAGTTGAATTACGGCCTTCTGGCGCTCAACCCTCAATATGCGTCTATTTTGAACATAACATAAAAAATTGATGAAATTACTTGAACCCTTACATGATCAAATACCACGACCCAGACCTATCTCCAAGCGCATGCAGGGACGGTTTTCCATGACGTAATCAACTGAGCCTATATAGTGGGCGCAATATACAGCGTGAAACGTGAAGCTGATAGATGTAGTTTGTCTATGGGTGCGTGCGCTTAATGTGCGGAGGGTCCCTGGATCTAATCCCGGTGGGGAGCTGCAATTTATTTGGTAAAAATACTCCGAAATATGCATTTTTGTTAAAAAACAGGCTGGTAGGGTTAGGATAAATGATTTTTTCCCCAACATTTTCCTGAAGTTTTTGCATTAACCCTAACTTGACCAAATCCCTCTACCTAGACCTATCTCCAGCCGTATAGGTAAATCCAATTTAATATAGATAGATATGTGTAGCTAAAAAGATTCAGATCTTGATTTTATTTGTACAACATTGTAGCTAAGACTTCATACTTTTACAATGGGTTTAGAACACTATTCATGGTGGACGCGCATAGTTTGTACACTGGTAACATTGTATGTTTTACTGTTTATATTGTACAAACGTTGAGAGAAATTTGTCGACGTCCATGTTTGTTGGAAAGCTCCTTCTCCTTGATCCTTTGCCTTTCTTCGGCTTCTTGGCTTTAGGCTGTATGGAAAGACAAAACAAGTTTATGATTACAAGACAATGATAAACTTAATGATAAACTGAATTAATAATTTAGCTCCTAAGTTTCTGTAGGCATTGATAAAGACATGCATGTTATCTGCCCCATAAGGTAGGACATCCAACACTACCATATTGTTCAAGTGTAGGTACCACAATAATTTGATTGTATCCATAAGCTTAAAAAGGTCATGACATGTCTGTTTTCATACATTAAGATCACATTCACAGCCCTATGCTGAATCTATGCCTTTTGTAGATCCTTGACCAAGTTTTGCAAACTTGGGAGTGGAGGCCTAGATGTCCTTGTTTTTATTATTCGTTCATTTTACACCGTCCACCATTTAATTAATAGGAGAGCCTGAAACTGGAATCAGATTGAATGAAAGTATTGCATTATTTCACAATGTCTCACTGCATGATCAGTTATATTGTGCAGAGAATCAAACTAGTTACATAATAATATGGAATAGTCCCATTCAATGCGGTACCAGTTTAAGGCTCTCCTCCCCTGCAAATGGCGGATCCGTGCAAAGATTGAATAGTGGAAAAACCAAATATTTATTAAAGACTAAATTTCTTGAGCAAAAACGTTATCTTTCTACTGGTGCTATCGACCACATCCATATCAAATTCTCGGAAGATCTCAAAAACATCACATTAAAATTTGGTATACATTTCTAGATTTCAAAATCAAATATGGCAACTTTAATTCTTTTCTCCAAAATCAGGTGATTTTCAGTTCTGTTTTTTAAACTTGCATCACAATTTTGCACCATACTTTATATACTAGACATATTTTAGGGTTTAATTGTTTATAAGTAGGGGGGTCACAACATTGCTCTTTACATTCTTGCAAGTTACTGTACACAATTACTATATCAATATTGTCAATGTAATGTCTATAAACAGCCTTCTTCAAATTGATTTTAGGCCCATAGCACTACTATTTGGGACTTTGTTGTCCAATATGAAAAGTGTTTGTACAAAGCAGATCTATATTTTGAGATTTATCTCCAGGGGGTCACACTCCTTTATAACAAGGTTATGCTAAAATTAAAGTTTTAACTCACTTAATATCAATGTTTTGAAGATACCAAGTTTAATAGCATTGTATAATTTCGAAGCTTGATATATTACCATTGTATTGGAAACAAAAAAAATCACCTAATTGTAAAGGCTACATGCCGAAATTATGCAAATATAATGCAAAATTATTCAATTTTACTATAAACTGGTATTTGCCACAGACCCATCTGAATTTTGATTGAAAAAATGAATTCTACGCCAAAAAACACATTAAAAGGGTAATTTACACAGCTCAAATCTGTTAACTATCGCCATTATAAGGCTTTTACTATTTCATTATGCAAATTAGGCTAATTAAATATGCGAAAATCTGAAAGGTGCATTACCGAAGAATAAGCACTATTTTGACCTTAAAAATGAATTCTACACCCCAAAAAACCATATATGGGTCAGGGATATGTTTCAATTCCCTGATTTTGTATGAAATATAGCCTTCGCATATTTAATGAGCTGGACTTATTCAAATTTATTGGAGGAATGTTGGTTGACAGAGGCATTTTCGGACATTTTGGGGCTTTTTTGACATGCTCTCACACAAAAACACTGTAATTTCAACCTTTCATGTAAGCAGAAATGTAAAATATTCAAGTTATAATCCTAATATATGTTATTTTCAGACTTGTAGGGTACCAAGACTTGATTTTATGACATTTAAAAAAATAAAAATCTGCAAAACTGCCAAAATTTGCCCTTTTTCGCAAGAAATTGGGTCATTTTCCGAAACACATTTTTGGTCACAACACAAGAAATAATGCTCCGATTTTGACGATTTAAACAGTATTTTTCATTTCTGCACAAGTTTTAACCAAAGAAAACAGAATGAGGCCCCAAAAAGCATTTTGAAATTTTCCTTTGACCCCCCTATTATAAGCCCTTATAATAGTCCTCAAAATAAGTAACTGACCAGGAAATAATTAGACTCTTAATTCCAAAACTAAAGCTCCTACGTAAAATATTAAAATGTAAAGTTGTAAGGAAATCTCTATTCTTCAATATGAGGCATTGTTCATGAAGATCGGTTAATTATTGAGAACACTACATTGATAAGGATAGAACAAAGTGCAGTTTACATTTTCACACTTGGGTTTTGAACATGCAGGGGTTTGTGACAGGTATGTGTATGGGCTGCATTGATCAATTGAAGCATCCCCAATCCTCATCTTACTATCAACCTGTGAGTTATCGCTACCAGTTAATCTGCCTGTTGCTAGTCCGAGGCTGTGTGTCGACGAACAAAATGATAAAATGAAAAACTGACTTTGGTTTGGTTTTGGGCACATAACTGAGTTAATATTCATTCAATCTTCATGTGTAATAATAATCCCCCGCCTCACGGATTCCATTCTGTTTTTTAGCTTTGTATATTGTGCTGTCATATTTTGTGTATGTATACGCGTATAGGCCCTTTTTACTTTGTACAGTATAATAATATGTTGCAATAAGTTTGAGTGTTTTTGTGTATTTTAAGATTTTACTATTTTGTACAGCGCTTTGACCACTTTTGATTAGGCGCTTAATAAATGCTGCTTTATTATTAATATCTCAAATTGAAGAGCAGAGATTTCCTTACAACTTTATAATAATATAAAATTTGTACGTAAGAGCTATAGTTTTGGAGTTGACAGCATATTAGTTACCTGGTCAATTACTTATTTTGAGTATATCAATCATACCTTGTAATATGGCAAGTTGAACCCTTAAGCCTTTAGATGTATTTCTAGTGCTTCGATAAAAATTGTTCTCGTTCGCTCAGTTCAGGAGGTCCCGGGTTCAAATCCCGGTCGAGAAATGAATTTTGAACACCACGAGGGAAATATTAATTCTGCTCAATCCTACCTTATCTGCTGACATCTCGTCTCTTGATCTCTTTCTTGTATTCATCTGTCCACTGTCTCCATCTGTTTGCTTCTCTTGTCCATTGTCTGATAAAGTTCTGTGTTCAACATGACTGTTGCCATTGGTGTCTCCATTGACTGTATGTTTTTGTCTCGAAGATTGCACAGTTGTGTTGCTGCCTCCTGATGCCTGACTTTGGGTTTTGTTTTCACCCAACCTGTGTGATGGGGTTTTGTTTACTCCTGATATCTGCAGTGTTTGTTCTCCCGACTCACACGTTTTAGTATTGTTCTCACCTAACGTACATGATGGGGTTTTACTTTCTCCCGACGCTGGAATTGTTTTGTTTTCTCCCGACACACAAGCTTTGGTTTTGTTTTCCCCCGACCTAAATGATAGAGTTTTGTTTACGCCCGATATTTGATGCGTTGTAGTTTCCCCACCTGGACCATCGGGTTTCTTTGGCATCAATCTCTGTGAGGAATCTTCATCACTTCTATTTGCTTGTTGTTTTAATCGTGGCCTGCCTCGTTTTGGAACTCTATCTTGTGGTTGACCCTGTGTAGCATTGTATTCTTTGCCGCTGCTGGAGTAGTTGGCTTTCTCATGGTCAGCCATGAGATTACGCCGGGGAGAATTCATCAGATTACGAAGGATACTAGCCTTCTGAATGGCAGTGAACCGAGAAGGTGGGCTATTAGAAAGACTAATGAGTGTCTCAGCAGCCCTGCTGATCTCTGAAGAATCATCCGTCAAGACGCGCATAATCTGCTTGATGGGCGTCTTCTTCGGTGAACAACTTGCCAGAACTTCTGCTGCTAAATCAACCTCTGACCCGATGTCTCTCCCCACTGCTCTCAAACCCTGCTTTCTTGGTGTTCTCTTCCTAGGAGTGACTTGTTTTGTTGCAGAGCTTGGTGGTGTCTTTTTTGTTACAGATCTTCTTTTATCTAGTTCAGCTAAAAACCCTGTAAATGTTGTAGGTCCCTTTGGTGTTGCCTTGTTAGTCGGTGAATTGCTACTGGTGTCCAGACAATCCAGTGTACGCACCACATAAGCACCTTTAGCTCCTTTGCTACCTCCGTGTGGTAGTATTATTCTAGGGATGGTTTTCTTCCCACTACCAACATCCAAAGATCGTACCACTATGCCTTTTTTGCCCAGGGACTGAGGAGTACTGGTCTGTACACATCGTCTCAAAGGCGGTCTAGTCTTTGAAGCCTTAGATGAATTAGTGCAGCCAGATTTATGGCACGGAATACCAACTGATAGCATTGCTTGACCAAGAATGCCACCGCTGGGGGTGTCAACTCTAGATGCCGGGGGGACAATTCTGTTTGTAGGCGTATCCAATCTAGGGGTAGGTATGTTGACCTTGGTTGTAGAGGGTGTAAGAGACTTAACTTTGGGTGAAGGGGTGACGACCTGTGATGTAGGAGTGTCAACCTTGGGTGTAATGTTGTTGACCTTTGGTGTAGTGGTGTTTATACTAGGAGAAGGGGTATCAACCCCAGGTACTTTTGCGTCAACCTTTGGTGTAGGGATGTCAACCTTGGGTGATGGAATGTCAACTCTGGGCAAATGCACGGTGACCCTTGGTGACAGAGTTCTGTGTGTTTCTTTACCGAGTACACTGTTGGTTGTCTCCTCTGATTTCTGAACAACAGTTCTAGTCTGAACAGGGCTGCTGTGAGAATCGGTGGGAAACACAGAAACTGGCGCACCAGGTACAGCGGGTGATACAACGGTAACACTCCTGCATCTTTGTAGCATACTATTTGGCAGTAATGGACGTATACTATCAGGCAGTAATGGACGTATACTAACAGGCAGTATCGGACGTAATCTACGACCGGGTATGACATTACCCATTGGTATTCCTATTACAGAAGAATCAATTGTTTGCAATGGCTTCTTTATCACATTACTGGGGCTATTAACCGTGATGTGTCCTGTCACAATTGGTGACTTCAGTAGCATCTGCATCGGTCCAATTGAATTACGGACTTCATCTGATATGATGCTCGGCGTCTGCTCTTTTGTTGGGGTCTGAACATGTGGCAGAATTACAGGGGCCTGCAACACTGCAGTTGGTACCATTCCACCGCTGATAAAGCATGGCACAGTGACAACTTGAGCATCCTGTGATTGATAATCTTTTCTTGTTGGATGTTCCATATCATGTTGCAGTGATTTTTGTTCTTGTTTAGATGCATCTTTCCCGGTTTGATCCATCTTTTCAAGGCCACAATTGCTAGTCTCAGTCTCCTTTTGTTTTGTATCATGTGTGCCCTCACTGCCATTAGATATCAAACGTGTGTTGCTCAAGGATTGTGATGCAGTTACATGTCTTGTAGAGGTGTCATCACCTGCTGTAGTCTGTTCAGTATTACTTGATATTGTTCTCTCAGGACTGCTGTATACCACCTGAGATGGTACTGATGTGTCAACAGCTATAGTCTGTTTAGCACTAGCACATCCCACTTCTCTTTCTATTACCAATGGAGAATGATCATTTGCTATACGTGGTTCAGGGTGTGATGACATCATGCGTGGTGTTTTGTTAGCAACACTCTGCTCAGCACCACCTTCAGTCTGTCCTATATGATCCGATGACACCAATGTCTCTGTCTCAGTGGATCCAGGTTGTTGTAATGAATCAAGATGTCCCGCTGCAGTCTTAAATGACACCAATGTGTCCTGTTTTCCCCCTGTTACATTACTTGTGCTGTCTTGTATAGCATCATCAGCTGCAATCTCAAATTCAATTTCTACAGTTCTCTCCGTCTCTTCCCCTATCACGTTTTTGACACCATCTGACACAACTTCAACAATCTGTGCCACCTGAGGAGTATGGGGATGGGTGGGGGATGTTAGCTGTGCCGCCTGAGGGGTCCGGGGATGGGTGGGGGACATAAGGGCTCTTTGTGGCGTGCTAGGCTGAGATACAATATGCATTTGTGGTGTATCCGGTTCAGAATCCATATCATCGTGGGGATCGTCAGATAGGTTAGAATCCGACGTAGTCTCCTCAGCAGATTTGTTTGTATTCTCAACCTGTCTGGACATATCAATTGTAGTCTCCTCAGGAGATTTGTTTGTATTCTCAACCTGTCTGGACATATCAATTGTAGTCTCCTCAGCAGATTTGTTTGTATTCTCAACCTGTCTGGACATATCAATTGTAGTCTCCTCAGCAGATGTGTTTGTATTCTCAACCTGTCTGGACATATCAATTGTAGTCTCCTCAGCAGATTTGTTTGTATTTTCAACCTGTCTGGACATATCAATTGTAGTCTCCTCAGCAGATTTGTTTGTATTTTCAACCTGTCTGGACATATCAATTGTAGTCTCCTCAGCAGATTTGTTTGTATTTTCAACCTGTCTGGACATATCAATTGTAGTCTCCTCAGCAGATTTGTTTGTATTCTCAACCTGTCTGGGCATATCAACTGTAGTCTCCTCAGCAGATTTGTTTGTATTCTCAACCTGTCTGGACATATCAATTGTAGTCTCCTCAGCAGATTTGTTTGTATTCTCAACCTGTCTGGTCATATCAACTGTAGTCTCCACTGCAGATTTGTTTGTATTCTCAACCTGTCTGGTCATATCAATTGTAGTCTCCTCAGCAGATTTGTTTGTATTCTCAACCTGTCTGGTCATATCAATTGTAGTCTCCTCAGCAGATTTGTTTGTATTCTCAACCTGTCTGGTCATATCAATTGTAGTCTCCTCAGCAGATTTGTTTGTATTCTCAACCTGTCTGGTTATATCGATTGTGCATTTTCCATCTGAAGCCTTTGGTGATATTTTTTCCTGTAGAGAAACTGTTTGCTGAATCCTTGTTGAAATACCTTGATGCAAAGATGACACCGTCTGATTTTGATCAGATTTATCCTCGTTTTGAGGTTTAGTCCTAGGTGATAATTGATTTGATTGGGGCACAGGTGACTTAGAAGTACATATAGTATTGATATCGTCATTACGTGATGTGTCTGATGCCTCAGCAGCAACATAATCAGTTCTTACAGGTTGCTCATATGTTCTAGCGTCCTCTGTATCCATTGCATTTTCGGTGATTGGTTTATCTTTTGGCAACAGTGACACTTTGAGATTAGGGGAAGTCACCGTGGACAGTTTGTCTTGACCATCTTGAGATGAGGAGGAAATAGAACTGACATGTGGTTTGTGCCGGTTCTCTTCAAAATCGTGCACCTTTTGTGGTGTCTTGAACCCTGATGACTTCTTAGGTGTATGGCTCTCACTCATTCCCAAGGTGACGGCTGATGGTTTCGCCGGTGATGCGGTATTCCGTCCCTTCTGCGGAGACGAACTCGGGGAAAATCGTTTGGGAGATCTTGTTATTCTTCCAGAAGTACGCCGTGTCTGAGGTGCTGGGTCTGATGGAGGGGTTGTCTTCTTCTCTTTACTCTTCACAGGAGATGGCTTTGGAGGAGGGCTAAAGAGTTCCCGTTTGGCTTGAGCGACGGCTATAGAAGGGCTAACCAAATCAGGCTGTCTAATACCCAATATGGGAGATTCTGATGGTATCGTTGTTGTCCTACCATCCACTGACACATCTTTTATGCTTATATGATCATTGGATGCAATTGGCACAGCAAATACAGAATTATAAGATACAGGTAATGCTGTTGA
Source organism: Ophiura sarsii (assembly GCA_035610835.1). Classification (NCBI taxonomy): domain Eukaryota; kingdom Metazoa; phylum Echinodermata; class Ophiuroidea; order Amphilepidida; family Ophiuridae; genus Ophiura; species Ophiura sarsii. The sequence continues at coordinate 76,302,541 of CM069446.1, forward strand.
CATGCGGGATGCACTGGCGTCATATGACCTCTTTTTCGGGGGTATCGTACACGGCGCACGAGAAGAAACCGTCAGATTCTGAACTCTGCTCGGAACACCGTCGTTTGTTTTACTCCGTGGTGATGCTGCAGTCACTGCAATCGGGGACATGATTTGTGGATCTGAACCATCCAGTGATGGTAACACTACTGGCTCCATTGCTATTTGTGAATCCTCATTAATATCAAGCACAGTTGATATCTGACCTAGTATGCCTGATGATGAGGGTAATGCATTGTGTGATAATGCCGTTGCTGCCTCATTTGATCGCCTTGTATTCGGTGATGTAACATTGTTATCTGTAGGTGCTTTACCGTATATTACCATTGACGGAGCAGGTGTAGATGTCTTATTGTATTCATTTCCACCAGGAGTGGTTGATATATCAATTTCCATAGGGTCTGATGACGGTAAATCCATGGGATGAGATGCACTGCTGGAACCTGTAGAAGAAAATATCAAATATATCATTTATGATGCGATCTGTGAAAACCAGTCGGATGTCGCAAAATGTGAACTAGGGATTACATGGGTAATTTTTTATTTTTTTTAAAGATTCTTTCAGAAAATTAATTTCCAATACTTTGTGTCATCATCTTTTATGAAATTTCACCTTCAAAAACTTACTCAAGTCACTTTTCTCATTAACCTTATGATGTTATTCAATTGAACTATGTATCTTTTTGGCCTGTTTTCATGATTTCTTGTTTTGTAGCTTTTAATGACATCACAATCTTCATTCACTCATTAATTTTTTTTGTAGTGATCGTAGAAAAATGATGGAACCAGTTTTGTAATCAGCACAGTATCAGCTTTCTTATGATATAAATATCTCAAATATGAAAAATCCAACCATGTGGTGGATATTCACAGATCGCATCACATTTTAGGATTTAGTCTTGTACAATGTAAAATGTCCTTGTGCTATAGTTTGATCAGCTCCAAATCGACGAGCCTTCTTACAACAGCAAATTAATAAAGAAGAGTGAGGGCTCACATAATTAAAAGCACACTGTGCATCATATGAGTGACGTTTATGTGAGGCCAAAACTGTGTGCGTATGTCCAAAAATAGCTTATGTACGTGAGGATTACTTTGGAGCACGGGAGAGATAAAAATGCATATTAAACACCAATTTGGAACTGGCTAAGCTATAGCAAAACAAGCTGACGTAGGCGTAGTGTTTTATCGGTACTAGCGCTTGAATATTAACGCCAAATGAACGCACCCCTTTTGAAAAATGCAGCGCCCCGGGGCTGTTTAATGGAGTAAACACAGTATTCCATCAGGCAAAAACAAATTTGTTTGATTGTCCTCGTCTGCCCGACCCTCATAATCATTCCAACCCAAAATCTTTTTATGAATTATTTGTTTGATTTTTTTTTTTAAAATTGTTGAAAATTTCATTTTTTTACAAATATTAGTCGTAAATCAAAATTTTCATTTTTTTTCCATTTTTTTTTTCAGTGTTGAGAAAGAGAAACAAAATCTCATCAAAATATTTAAGATTTTGTTCCCCGTTTTGGTTACCACAACAAGTACATCTCATGTTACTTTTGGTACCTGAAAAAAGGGCAAGTGAGAAAAAAAACCCAAAAACTTTTCCTGACCTACCTACCCAAATGTTAAAAGTGACAAACAATTTTTTTCTTCTTCCTTACAGTATGATATCTTACCACTTTCAAAGCTCTGTCTTTCCATTTCTGCTCTGTGTTCCTCTACAAATTGCTCTTTATCAACGTTGAATAACGAGAAGAGGGCTTCAAATGCTGGATCAGTGCTGGTCATACTGACAATCTCATTGACTGTTGCCTCTGCCACCTGCGTGTTTAATATGTCATCAATGGACAGTGACAGGCCTACACTAGGGTCTTGTGGTGAGGCAGGTACTGCTGGGTCTGGTTTGCGCGCTTCTCTGAAATATGACAAGAATACAATCGGAAATTATAGTATCTTAACACTTTTCATGCGGCTATTGGTTTTACCAAATACAAAAAAGATTTGTCAACAACCCACATTTCAAGACCTATTTCAAGGATTACGGAGCCAATACTAGGCATGTTTGTACTTATGTCGGTTATCGTATTAGAAATCCTCTATAACAACAAAGCTGCAAGTTATTCTGCATTTTAAGCTTAATCTTTACCATCTGAAACTGTAAACAAAGTAATACTGCTCACTGTGTGTCAGCAAGTGACATTTCAGGTCCAGATACAATGTTAAATCCAATTAAATGAACACTCTCCATTTGAAAGATTTTTGCTTTCATATGCAATGTATTGCAATATGTCATGTCAAACGTTTTTAAATTATTTTGAATTCATTCAAAGCTTAAGCAAACCACTTTCTTAACCCTGATAACAGGGTCTTTTCTGTAAGGTTTTAGGCCAAGAGAGATAGACAAATACAATGAATGGGTGAAGGAGGCCATAGGAAATAGAAGCAGGGCACACCATGAATAGAGAGACGAGGGGCAGTTGCTCCACTAGCAAAAGCCAGTTCTCTTTGGAATTTACAATTTCACCATGTTAGCTCTTTCCAGTCTGTCATCAAGTGAACAGGTATATGACCAGTAGCGAATGTTTTATTTTTTCGATTATGGATTTAAAACTCGAGATATGCATCCATTTCTAGCGAAATGTATGCAAAAAAACACGACTTTACACTTTTCCGATGTTTTTAGCAATATTCCAAAACTAAGCCTTATTTTTGGTTCATTTCTTAAAATTTTGTATCACATTGATATCACCATCGGATTCCTTATCAAATTTCCTTTCTATAAATGTATACCTTTATGTACTTTTATTCAATATTCTCAAACTTAGAATCAAAAGTTGATCATCAAAATAATAGGGTTGACACTTCCCTTAAGAGAGAACAGCTTTTTTCTCGAAAAGTCCATTAATGGAGATGAAAATTACAAAATTTTGGAATGGAAAAAAAATAAAAATTACTGTTTAAGGTATGTTTAAGTCTGGATTAGATATGATAAATCCAATCTATATGTTAATCTCCCGATGAATATCTTCAACAAGATGTTTACAGTATTTCTACAACCATATTTCAATAAACTACTTGTTGACTTACAATGGCAGGTGTCTGTTGATATTGCCAGCCAATTTCTGCTGTAACTCCCTGTTTGATAAAAGTGTTTCTAGAACCTGTGGTAAATCCCTCAAGGCCTCTTCCATTTCAGCATCTAGAGGGGGTGGGTCAGGTTTCTTCTGAGGATCAAGTGGTTTCTTACTGGTCTTTCTCCTTGGTGCAACACTGTAATGTGCAAACGGGGAAGATAATTTTAACATTATTCAATGATGAATTTTAAAAAGGTCCAGAGTATAAACTTTAAAAAAGCAACTTCAGATATTGTTGAAATCTTTACCTCAATTCTGACTAAATCTGTAATTCATACATTTGAAAACAATTTGAAACATCGGGCACCAAGGGCTTAGGCAACCAGCCGTGTAGGAAGTGTTTTACACACCCACTTTTGTTAATAAACAGTTTTTACAGACCCAGTTTTTGTCCACATGGCCTAGATACTTTGTACACAAATCCTTAAATTTACACACCCAGTTTTTTGAATTTATACACATTTATACCTTCAAATCCTGCCTAAGACCATGTCGGGCACATTTGGTAAAGCCTAGTTTTATTATAAAAAAGAGAGAGAAGCTGTTGTGCTTTCTTTGAGATGCACATAATCACTGCCCTTTCCCATCCTCCTATTCTTGGAAGTATAGAGCTCAACAAAAGAAAGTCATACACGTTGTTTACGTCCTACAGAGTGACTTCCAATTATCTTTTGACCAAAAGGGCTAGACAGAAATTTGGATGAATATTGTTGGCATAATTTGGTACCCAATTTGGCACTAATGACAAGCCATGGTTAGCACCATTTAATGAAAATCCATGTCGTTTCCAAATTCGCATTTTGAACACACTTCGCGGGGAGAAAAGACCAAAGGGTAGCTCCAAATTCGCATTTTGAACACACTTCGCGGGGAGAAAAGACCAAAGGGTAGCAATCACATACCCGATTTGTCCTGTATTGATCACCGTACATTTCCCCTGCGCGGGCTTATCCAAATTCAAAGTGTCATGCATGGGTAGCATAGCAAGGTTGCAATGTGTGATCGATATCCCCAATGGTCATCCAGGTCATGCAATGCATACACAGCATTTTCTCTCCACGTAGTGTGTTGAAAATGCAAATTTGGACACATCACAGATTTTCTTAAATGGTATTAATCATGTCTTATCTTTCTTGTTTTGTGGCAAATTTACCATATTTTGCCAAAAAGATTCATCCAATACGCGGATTTAGGGTTTCCCTAGTGTTGGGCGGTATCGCGCTGATGTTGGTACGCCCTACTTCTGGTTTTACGCTAACGTGTGGGATTGCATTGAAATACGCTGATAACCAGCTAATAACGCTGATGAAAACAAACAAAACTACGCCGTATTCGATAGTTTTAACGAAAAAGAATAATTGTTTTACATTAGTTAACAGTTTACCTCCATATATTAGGACTTCAAACTCTCCAATAGGCTTGCACCTTGCCAGAAAAAGACCGACATTTTGCCGCGCCCAATAGCTCTAAATGTGCGTATTAGGCCATACGTAGTCTGGCGTAGTTTGCAACCAAGAGTTATTATAGTATTAACTCCTTGGTTTGACCGTGTTTGCGTTAACTTTGTTTAGGCCTAGAGAGCCAATCAAATCTGCTTATTTGATTTAAAGGCCGATATTCGGAGGAAAAGACAGTTTGAAAAATGGGGTTTGGGTGTTTTAGCATGCAATTACTCTGCAAATTTATAATATAAGCCTATTGTTAAGCTTAGGGATTTCCCGTGAATTTTTTAGGGGAAAACCGTGGGCATTTTTTGTGAAAACCGCGAAAACCATTTGTACAAATAATAGCCCAATAAACATTTTTGTAATACTTTTCATACTACGTTTTTTAAGTTACTGTATGTAAATTATTATTTTGTTTTTCCTTGCGAGAGGTCATGACGTGACCTGAAAACATTTATAGTCGCACGTACACAAACCTCATCTCAACCAATCGGAGAACCCCGATCTATTTACAACATTATTATTGTAATTTATTCATCATCACGTGATTTATTTTCATCAATGAATTTTGTTTGCTGTTGTCGGCAAACCTTATCTCAACCAATCGGAGAACTCCGATCTATTTACAACATTATTATTGTAATTTATTCATCATCACATGTCAATGAGTTTTGTTTGCTGTTGTCTACAATGGCGTCGTTCATGATTACTAGCACCGTAGCACGTGCGTGTATTTCCCGGGGTGTAGTATTTTCGGTACCGTATTTTCTTTACAACAGTAATTGTATGCAATCGATATGAATGAATAATTACCCATTGAACGCCCTGGATTAACTTTTTTATCAACTAGCTACCTTTCTGAAGGGGGTGGCGTTTGTAAACAATCTCTTCGTTCTTTTGAATTTGGTTTGAACAAGTCCATGGTTTGAAGTAGGCCTACCTATATTTCTTTAGAAGAAGAAGACGGTCTTTTGTTTATCTCATTCAAATAAATTCGATATTATACAATTGAACTTCAATCAGTCGTGTCAAGTAGGCCTAGAGTTGAATGCACTGTACATTGTGCGTCGATATCGTCTTGAAAGGAAATATTTCAATAGGAATTCGGAAAATTGATTTTTGCTATTAAATAAAACTGTAAAAATAGGCTTGTCGGACAATTATCGCGGCTGAAATAACAATTCCGCGATTTTACGGTACTGTTTACAAAATCCGCGATTTTGATGATTTTAGCATGAATACCGTGAATTGCGGCATGAATACCGTGAACACGGGAAACCCCTAAGCTTACCTATTGTGGCTGAGACGAATATACAGGTATATTCGTCTCAGTATTGTGGTACAACTTAATTGTGTATATGTATAAAAACAACAACTAGGGCCTATGTAATTATGTACAGTGGCGTGCGCAGGATATTGTGAGTGGGAGGGGGCACCTGACCATAAATGAAATTCCCCCACTCAGATTCTTCTCAATTCCCCCGACGTACCAAACAAAAAATAGTAAAAGGTAGCCCCATTTATTTTTGCAGTCACCTCGTGAATTTCACGTAAGTGGTGGGGGTGGGGGAGGGAGGGGGTCAACATTTTTTCACACGGTCAAAACAAATCGCAGAGTCCAAAAACAGCACAGTCAACAACTAATACCCAATCCTCCGGGTTTTCATAAGTTCTTTATAACATTTTTCTATATTTAGCCGACTGCTGCATAAATTTGTCGACTACATGTACAGATTTGCCGACTATTTGACTATTTGGGCCATCCACCCCACACACACACCCAGGCGCGGATCCAGAAAAGTTTAAGGGTGGGGGGGCCCAATAAATAAAATTGATATTTATGTACCATCCAATTGCTGCCTCCGAGCCATGCTCGGACAGGGGTGTCTGAGGTGGGGGGATGTGCCCCCCTCACCCCTCAGAAGTAGGGGGAAAAAAAAAAATCAATTTTGGAACTCATTTGGTGCGATCTGGTGTATACTTTTGACCAATATTTTATCGAAAAGCCACCTCTTCATTTCCAATAAATATTTTGTTTTTTATCAACAATGATCAATGCACCAAAGAAGTTGAGCATAATTATACTGGGGGGGGGGGGGGGGTGTCTGAGGTGTGATGTGCCCCCCCCCCCCCCTTAGAATTGGATTTTTTTTCTTCAATTTTCGAACCCATTTGGTGTGTACTTTTGACTTATATTTTAATGAAAAGCAATCACTTTATTTCCGATCAATATTGGCTTTTTATATATGCCTATGCCAGAAAGAAGTTATACTAGTTACTCCAAAATATCAGATTTCTCGTCAACGTACGTACGCGTATGTATCCCGACCGACGTCCAATAAACTCAAAATTCTTATGTCCCTCGCATGCCTCCCCCGCCCGCCTTTTTGTACCGCCCCCTACCCTTTTCTTTTTCGTTTGTCCCCTCTTCTTCCTCCCTCTTTCTTTCCCCCCTTTTTCCCCTTCCTTCCCCCTTTTTTTTGTTGGTGGTCGGGGGGGGCGTCGAGCCCCCTGTATCTCCCGACTGGCAGTAGTTTCCCCCGAACCCCCCCCCCCCCCACTAAAGAGCCTAAAGAAATAAAGAAATAACTTATAACTCCCCTATATTTCACACAAAATTAATTATGTTCAGTCCCTTAAATAAATAATTAGACACAAAAAACAACTTAAATAAAACCTAAAATACATCATTTTACGACTCTGATGAGCTTTTACATTGCCTCTAGATTTAGTCTGTTATATCCAGTCCCCACTGGCATGACTGGCTCGGTAAATTACATGACGCCTACTGACTGCCGAATTTTGCAACTTTTCGGCATTTTACGCGGAACTTTAAATGGATATTTCAACTTAATTGTGCACTTTTTAATTCTGCCGATCCCCAAGGATAGTTAGGTATACTATCTTTATTTTTAATTGTGAAAGACTTCTGTACTTTTGAGGGGTGCGTCGACCATGAAATCTTCTGAGTTTATTTTGACCGCTCGTCCCATTTCAATGCATTTTCCTATAGTAGCGTAAAACCAGAAGTCGGGCGTACCAACATCAGCGCGATACCGCCCAACACTAGGGAAACCCTAAATCCGCGTATTGTCTATGTATAGTTTAAACAGTTCCAAATTGATGACAAATATTCGGTTTTTATCTTTCCGCACGTAAAAGTGTGCGCGCACGATTATGGCCACATGCACACAGCGCATATGATGCACAGTGCGCTTGTTGCCTTCTGCACGCCCGCAGCCTTTTCTAAGGAGACTTCGCCAATTTGGAACTGATCAAACTATATAGCAATAGCATGTATGGTCAAAAAAATGATTGGAAGTCACTCTATACGACATATACAAAGTGTATGACTTTCTTTTGATAAGCACTTTACATACAACAGCAGAGGTTTGTAAACATTTAGATATATTGATAAAGACATAACAATCCAATGTTTGACAACTTCATCAAATACAAAAACTGTTTCATTGTTACCTTTTCCTCTTTGGTGATTTAAATGAGCCAGAATTCAATCCTGTGATTTGACCCAGTCTCTGCTTCATTGGTGTCACTTGCAAGCATTCCATTACATCTGATGCGGAGACAGCTGTATAAATAGGGTATGTTACAGAGATAGTTGTATAACTAAAACTTGCAATGTTTAATTTTTAAAAAATAATGCAAATCACGACTTGTGAATCCCTGTGGCTGGGGTCAATGAGGTCAAAGGTCACATAGGAGTCATGTCCCCCTGGTGTTCATGTTTCTTTTCTCCAAGTTTGACGTCAATCGGGCAACTTTCACAATTTGACCTCTGGATGACCTTTGACCTCAGATTACCTCTAATTATTTTTGGTCATGTTCCCCCTGTGTTCATTGCACAATTTTAACCCCTTGTTGACCTTTGACGACCTCGGATGACCTCTAATTACTTTTAGACCTGTTCAGCAGGTGTTCATGTTTCTTTTCTCCAAGTTTGAAGTCAATCACATTTCCGGCTGGTATAGACAAATGTCCTCAAATTAGCGGTTGCGCAAGTACAGCCTTGATATGTCAGATTATGAGTATGGCATATAAACTCTGTGTCTACTTCCAGCATTATCAGGATCATCCATGTCTTACACGGATAGTAAACCAACAATTAAGTTACAATTTCACAGATTTAGAGTGGTGCATCATAGCCCTTCTGGAAGCCTAAACATACAGGGTGACCCAAAAAAATTAGGACTCTGTTTCATGACAGTGCAATTCTTAGTCTCAATGTAAAGCCCAATTCATTATTATGATATCCTGAAAATATGAGATCAAACCGATGAAAAATAAGAAAACTAGCGTACTTTGTGTAAACCATGTCATTTACTGGTTTGTACAATGAGAATTCACACAGTAACAGTCGAGTAACATGAAAGTGCTCGACTTGTAACTCTATGAACCATCCACAGTGGGTTCGAGAACTGTTTAACAAAACTTTTTTAATTTGCACAGAATATGCATGCATCTGTTTTGCTGATTTTCTTTAGCAAGTATTGATTTGTGCCAGAATTAAATGGATTACCAAACTAAACTTTGCTATTGACTGATAGATTATTTACTATGTTGACAATTATTATAACGTATTGAAACGTACAAATGTACAAACCAGTAAATGACATGGTTTATGCAAAGTATGCTAGTGTTCTTATTTTGCATCAGATTGATCTTATATTTTCAGGATATCATAATAATTAATTGGGCTTTACATTAAGACTAAATTGGTCATGGTCCAATGATTATAATAAGAATTATACCGTCATGAAACAGAGTGAGAGTCACCCTGTATTTGAGTAGTCTGTCTTTGTGATTTATCAATCTATGATACTTACAACTTTGCACCGATGCAGTTGAGTCTCTTCGCTGCCTCCCACCTATCTCTGTATGATTGTCATAATGTGTATGACCGATTGGTTGGTTGGACACCATGTGTTGCCTAACAGGAACACTTTCATCTATACTGTCCACCACATAATTTGAATCTGTAATTGATTCAACAGATGTCATACCAGGCCTACTTCCTGGGCTTGTCTTTAACGGGATACTGTGTGAGGATCCGGCTGGATATGAAACCGGTGTAGTAGTCATCACAGGTACACGGCTTACTGTATTGGATAATGGTCTCATCACGGTGCCCTGTAACCTTTGACCCCCTGTTGTTACCACGGTGACAGTAGAGGTGGGTAGCACTAACTGGCCATGGACTTTTCGCATTGTTGACGGACTGTTTCTTGGCTGTTGGTCCCGCAGAGCAATCAAGTTTTGCTTTGAACGCACTGAGGAAAAAACCAAAACCAGACTCATAAAATGATGCATTATAATGAATGATAGATTTTGTAATCATATCCAAAGTTGTTACAAGTATGGTTGCCATTATAAACTCTTCAGTCCGGATTCAAATTACACTGGTGTATACCCCCAACTACAACTTATGTTCATAACTGTAATATTGTAACCACATTCAAATATGGATGGAGTGTTATTCCATAGTGTTGGGCCAGCGACAGCAAATGAGCCAGCTCCAATGCATTTATGGCTGGCTGGCAACAACAAGATGGGTTTTGTATGTGGCAGATCGTAGACCTTGTTTAGATGGAATGTAGATGGAAATACACCAAGATATGTATACGGGGGATGAACCAATAATGGACTTATAGACATAAAGAAGTGTTTTGAACTTGATTCTTTTATGAAATATAATACTTACTGGATTGAATACCTGGGTTACTCTCATTGTTAGATGGTTGATACTTGTACCTAAAATAATGATACAACAATAAATTACACAATTTAATAAGTTAAGTGTAAACAGTCTTGATAGTTACTTAGTATATAAGGGGTTTCCTTAAATCTAAATCAAATGTTATTTTTAGTGCTGTTATCCATAAATGTGTCGTTATGTCGTTGGAAAAAACTTCTGACATATCTATTTTATCAAAATAATTATAATATCAATCAATGACTAGTGTTTCTGCAGATTGGTACTGATCAAACAGTCTTAATAGTTTCTTATGTAGTATTAGGGGTTTTCTTAAATCTAAATCAAATTTGATTTTACATGCTTTTTTAACATGTGTGAACGGTCTGGTAAAATTTACCAAACCGTCTTGAAATTTACCAATATAGCTACATTGTGATGTCATGCTTTATTTAACATGTACGAGAGGTCGTGGGTTCGATTTACAAGACCGTCTTGAAATTAACCAATATAGCTACACTGTTTGAGACGGTCCGGTAAATTTTACCAGACAGCTCAGACTGTTTGGTAAATCTTACCAGACCTTTCGAGACGGTTTGGTAAATTTTACCAGACCGTTCGAGACAGTCCGGTAAAATTTACCAGACCGTCACGGTTTAGTAAATTTATGTCACCGTTTGGTAAATTTTGCCAGACCGTTTGTAAATTTTACCAGACCGTTCTAGACGGTCCGTTAAAATTTACCAGACCGTTACTATATAGCTACATTTATTATGTCTTAATAACCCTAACCCCTGAGGCACCTCTCACAAAGATTTTTTTCACGCCAAAGAGCGAGGGGAAAAAGGGCCCCCACGCCCCACGGGGTTACAGACAGAGGTTGATGTCTTAATGGTTTTACAATTTGACATTATTTAATTTTGAAGCAGTGTAGCAGAGACACAATGGCAGGTAGTAGATAAGCCCCATTTCTAATCCTATTTCCTCTTTCGTTATAATTATCCTCCTATTAGATATATCGTAAGAATAAGTCCTCGCTCATGGCGCTTTTCTGCATAACAACCAAATTAACATAAAAATGCATAAGAACAGAGATGAGAAGATTTACATTAAACAAATGCTTAAATATGTGATGTCAAAATCGCTCGAGTGTGGAGGTCGATCACTGCAAAACATTAGTTTTGAAAGGCCATTTCAAGGAGGAGGATAATGATATTTACCAGAGCTTAAAGCAATAATATGTGATCTTTTTCAATTTGTTTCTCTTTTATAATGAAGATTGACTAATATCCAAAAAGTTTTTTCTGGACCCATAAATCTATTTTGACTGTATTTTCCGTTAAAAAAACCCATCACAGAACTTTACTAAATTATAATGGTAATCTGCTTCCAATTTAAGAATTTTTTGTTTCAATTTTCATTATAAAGCATTCTATACTAGTGTGTTCACTTGTGTACAATTGCAATCATAGCCAGAAACACTTTATCACTAACACAATGTCAAACCATGGAATTCTATTTACGAACAAAAACAGACCCGACAGTTTATTTCAACCTATTCAAACCAAGATGTTGACGTAATTAGGAATCATATCGCTCTGTAACTTGGAAGCTCTTTAGGATTTATGATCAGAAATGCAAATCTGGAAGGAAATCTGCTTTCTAAGTAAAAATCAAAGATAGATGGTGCATCTTGGAAAAGATTGCATAATATGAATTTAAACCCAATGAATAGACAGCTATAAACATATCTTGTGACATGATTTAGCCTCCTCCTTATCTGTCGTGGAAAAACTAAGAATTTTGAAAACCTAATAATGATTGTCTGGTGTTCTATGGGTAACACATTGGAACAAAAAAGATGTGGGCATACTGCAGACGCATAATTATGATATCACTATCACATGGGTGTTGACGATGACGACAGTGGAATGTCCAAAAAGGAGGGACGGATTCCTCTCTCCCACCTTGACAATGACACAGGGAATTGCACTTCATTTGGGGAATTGCAATTTGATTTCATTTCATTTCTATCAAAGTTGTAGTTGTATATAGGTGTAGACAATTATGTACAACTGATTCTGGTGTGTTAAACTTATAAGGTACTATGAACTAGAGATTTCATTGGTCACATGCCATCGTCAAGGATAGGTGGGGGGGGGGGGGGGGGGGGGGGGGGGAGGGCTCAAGGAAGTCACTCTTTGAATTTTGTGAGTGCTGTAATTATTGAACTATGACTCAAATGCATATAAAAGTATACATTTTTGGAAAGGAAATGGATCAGACAATCCAAATTTGTGCCAAAAAAGAAAATATCCATTTTTGCCCACTTTTTTGTCAACATTTCAAACAATATTAGATTAGGTTAAAAAATGAGAAATTAGTCCCTTAGTTAGTGTCTTTACATCATAATCAAGCGATTTGGGCATTTTTTACATTTGTTAGCTTTGTCCAAACAAATTGGGTCAAAAAAGTGAATTTTGTGATTTTCTCAACAACAAAAAATCAACATTTTGGGTCAAAATTGACTCCACATTTGGATTCTCTGATCCATTTCCTTTCCAAAAATGTATATGTATCTGATTAATAGTTCAATAATTATAGTATACACAAAATTCAAAAATCAAATACTTCCTTGAGTCCCCCTTAGTCAGGAGGACAGATCGAACAGACCCTGTACCACACCACGGACCAGAAACTGTAATAATATCTTAGTGTATTTGTGTCAAATCAAATATGATCCTACATGTAAAAACTTACTTTAATTGGCCAACAACGCTATCAAATTTACGCCACAACCCGTGTAATACTCTATCAGGGACATATCGCCTCTTTTCTGCAAAATAATACAAAAAATGGAAGGAAACAAGGATGACATTAAAACATTACCAAATAGGATCGTGAAGTAGAATATAATCCAATTTTAAAGGTAGGTGTTCCGATGCTGACCTGATTTTCAAATTGATGTGTTTTCTACTATCTACATGAAGGGTCCTCTTTTAGAAAGTCGTATTCCAAACCAACGTTTGAGTTCCATAACTCCAATGGTTCTTATTTTAGAAACAAAAGGTGACATGGAATTTGCCCATTGAGTAGTACTTAAATGGGCCCCGTGGTTAACCACCTTTGGCAGTAATTCCCAGCATTTTGGCCTATAAATTCTAAATGGGTTGTGACGTGATATCCCTCAAGCCAGGTGCGAAAGATCAAGCTTGATTACTGACAGTGCCAATCTCAATCAACACAACTAATATATTGGGAGGTGGGGCTATGCCACTGACACTATGAGTATAGCTAGATCCCTGGATATGCCACAGTGCAATTTAAACATGGGTAATGGGGTTAGTTTAATACCTTTTAAACTAAACTGATACACCAACTGGCATGTCTTGAATGATTATTCATTGGGGCTGGTGCAAGCTGAGTGCAGATTGTGTAGTCTGTCGATTAAACCCATTTGGGTCACAATAAATTGAATACATATATACAGTGAACACACAACCACTCTGGGGATGAGATATGCAGAGGTTAAGAGCGGGTTTTGTTAAACACATCGTTTAAATGATAAACTCTTTAATTTAGACACGAGTTTAGTTAGTCACAGATTTAAGCTAAAACCATGTTTAGTACGAGAATACGGCACACAATCTGTGGTTATTTTATCTCTTACCCGTGTCTTTGATGTCTTCATATTCCTCAAGAATAGCTACAAGACCCTTGGAACTAGGACGCTGAAATAGTAAAGCAGACAGGTGTCAACTATTAACAATGTGCATGGACATTAATTCTTCCTTTTTCCCAATTTCTTAGCAACTCTTTGACAGGTCAATTCATGTTTTATCTTCTTTATGGTGGAGAGAGGAGGGTACAATTGTGTACAATATTTGAACAAAATATGGACAGGATAGTTATAGAACATTCTTATTTTTAATGCAGTAGCGTGGATTAATATGTAAATCATAAAAAAGAAGGCTTTTAATTGACAAATAAGGTTGTTATCTATAGATATAAAGGAGATGTATTTTTAACAGAGGGAGTGGTTTCATGTCAATAATAAAGATGGCTTTTGACTGGATGCTGCAAATGTTTACGACGTGGTGGATGGCTAGATGATTCTCCATAAGGCAAAAAAAAATTAAAAAAATGTTTGCTTGCCCATAGATGCTCTGCAAAAGGGTCAGTCGGTCGGATTTGTTTCCCTTTTCCAAATTAGGTACCTGAATACCAGAAATTAAAAAAATTCAAAGATCCAAAACAAAACCTTAAGGGCAGTGTCAACCCGGCACTTGTTTCAAAAATTGAATTTCATATTTCTCTATTATTTTATACTTTTATATGTATTCTATCATTACCATCATAAGTTACTATTCGGAAGCGATTATTTCCCGTTCTTTTGGGTGATTTAAAATTGTTGTTTTGGTAAGTTTGAGTCAGGAAAGGCGCATGGTTATTTGGCGGGAAATTAAGCGGAGTTCCGCGCTTTTCAAATGCTGCGACAGCTGTTCGGTCATTGCGTCGCGCGCTGAATCTTCCCGTGCGTAATACTAGACGCGCCGCTAAATATCCGCGACGTAGACGCGAAAAACAAAAGAGCGCAAAACAATGTCTAAAAATGTAAACAAAGGCCAATCTTACGATCATTTAAATTTCCGTTTTCTTCCAATTTCTTCACATTGTGACAATATAAATTGAATCTGATAGTTTATTTTAATTGTTCATAATAGTATACTCGCCTTTCGGGTCACACGCCCGTGTATTCCGAGAACATTTAGCTTTAAATATGGTGGAAAATGTCAATATTTTTACTAAATCGCTGTTTTCTAGAAGTTCAAATTTGAAGGAATTTTACGATTTTTCAGACAGCATAACTAAAAAAATGTTAAACTATCAGGTAAGCTTTTACTACCATTGTGTAGAGGACTTTCAGCTCTAGGAGGCAATTTTTTATTTTTTCGATTAAGGATTTTAAACTCGAGATATGCATCCATTTCTAGCGAAATGTATAAAAAAACCCACGACTTTTACACTTTCCTGATGTTTTTAGCAATATTTCCAAAACTAAGCCTTATTTTGAAAAAAGAAAAAATTGCCTCCTAGACAAAATTGTCTTGTTTACAAAAATGTATATTAGAACAAATAACCATTTTTTATTTTATAGTTATGCTGTCTGAAAAAATTGGGGTAAAATAATCGCTTTTTGGCTCATTTCTCAAAATTTAGTTTATTTGGTATCACATTTATATCACCATCGGATTCCTTATCAAATTTCCTTTCTATAAATGTATACTTTTACATACTTTTATTCAATATTCTCAAACTTAGAAGCAAAAGTTGATCATCAAAATAATAGGGTTGACACTTCCCTTAAGATGGGGTCAATCAAGGTCATATACAAGACTTGAAAAAGACTTTTCTTTTCTTTTTTGCCCAAAAAATGGGGACAAATCATCTTCTTTTCCCCCCCCCCACCCTTTTTTTTTGCAAAAAAAAAAAATGTACATGGTTGGGACTGTAGCATACGGTCGGTCGGACGAGGGCAAGCAAACATTTGTTTTGCCTAAGGGAAGCACTGCAAGTAGTCTCCAGACTATTGTTTAGTTATTCGATAACTTTATAGTATCCCTACCAGAATGCCTGAATTGGGATTCTGTCGTAATTCCTCAAGATGAGGACTCTCCATAAGGAACGCATCGTAGGTTGTCTCTAGGCACTCTTCATGTAAATAGGCTGTATACAGACACAGGGGAAAATCATCAAAATTGTATTAGTTGTTTAAGTTTAATGTTACATCCCAACCCTTATTATGGACTGAACCAGTTTTCATCCTTCTAAGTTTTGTTGTGAAATTACTCTTAGTACTATTGGCAAAACTTATAATTTGATTCATCATGAAAAATATTCAATATAGAATTATAGCACAAAACAGTGTTATAGCTACAATGAGGGAAACATGAATATTGAATTATTGATATCATTGTAATATGTACATGCCAAAGTCAAAGTTATATCACATTCACATTCCTAACCAAAGTTACGTATTATTGAAAATCATGTTGTCTCAAAACATCAAATACAGATTGTCCAAGTTATGGTCATTTAAAGTGTTGGTTTTATTAGCAAATCAATAGAGCGAATGCCAATAAAAAAAATGTAGTTTAACTCTTTATTTTCATGAATTTGAGTCTTTGGCTGGAAACAAAATCAAGGATCAGAAATAAGACATTTTATGAATTTGACTTTTATAAATGACCTTGTCCCACATTTTTGCTTCCAAATCAAATCCACTGTTGCCGCATTGTGCCTCATTTACTCATATGTTGGGTCACATTATACTTTTAATGAAAACTTTATTTGTCATAGTATTATTATCATTCTTTCCACCATGTCCATTTCATACATAATACATACATGTACTTAAAATGGTTATGGGACACAGAATGCTACAGACAAAAACACCAACAGCTGCGTAAAATTAGAATGATTCCATCCCCAGGCCTTACCTAGAACCAATCTGGATATATCGGATGGCAGCATCTTTCTATAGTCTTACGACACTTCGGTTAACAAGAATCATTGCCTTGACTGTCTGGGTTGATCTATCAAAGAATATATAAAATACATGGTAGGTAGGTTCATATTATGTGTGTAACAAAATTTGTGTATTTGCACAAACTGGATACAGCTGGCTTCTCTGAAGTAGTGCATTACTACATGAGCCATGACTTTTTAGAACAATGTGTTAATGAATGTGTCATAGCCAATCCAGTAACTCTTACTTGGTTTTGGACTCGGACAGTAAGGACTCTGTCTCGAATTCGAGATGTAAGGACTCGGATTCGAATGGTAAGGACTCGGGTACGATGGACTCGCCTCCAACTGGAATGTGTCATCATTTGGCTTCATTACATGACGTCATTGCTTCAATTTTGCTTGTGACCTGGGCCGATTTCTGGCGAAGTACACCTCAGAAAACTTTGTTTATTCTCGGTAGTTTTGAGCATGCATGGTGTTGTATTTTAGCCATGAATAAAAAGCAAAGACGGCCGCCCACATCAGCGAAAACCTGGTGAAAATCGATCACATTTTCGGCAAGTTTTTGGGGGGTTTTCTTTCGCATTTTTGTAAAACAACTTCGCCATTCGTCTTTCACAACTAGTCAAATAATGTGGCTGAAAAATCTGGCTAGGATGTATTCACTGATGTCTTTATAACCCCGCACAAGCAACTAGACATCATGAAAGTAAACCTTTTTTTACCTAAAACGGTTGAAAATGTGCATGACTTGCCCAGTTTTCAGCAATAAACCATTTCGCAATTCCAAAAAATTGCAACTGCGCATGAATTGCGCAGAAATTGATTGGAGATAAACATGCCGAGGTTGTCTGTGCTTTCCCAAAGTGGCGAACTTTGTACTTAGGCCTATTATAAAAACTAGCGCGACGCCCGTCCTTCGGACGGGCTCTCCCGCTAGGGAGTAGGGCCTACCAGATAGAACACCTACAAAATGAAACAACTTAAAGTGTTGGAAAATTTATAACGAAACACATAATAGAAATAGAACAATATCTAAAACATTTTTGTTTTAAATCAAAAGGTTTTGTAGTAGGATTAATTCAAAAGTTTTCAAATTTCAATTAAAAAAGACCCCCGCCCGCCCGCCCACGCCCCGTGGCATATGTCAACTCCCAAGGCCTTAACCTTAACCATCTCCCGTACCCCACCGTTACTCCCCCGCCCCGCCCCGTGGCATATCCGTTACGCAATTTAGCATCACATTTCTTCATTAACCCCCTGTCTCCCAAACCACATTACATCATAACACACAACCCCCATTCGTCACCGCCCCCGCCCGCCCCGCCCCGTGACATATCTCAACCCCAAGGCCCAAAGTTCCACGCCCCGCGGCTTATCTCAACGCCAAGGTCTAACCTTAACCATCCCCCGTAGTGCGGCGTATTTCTCCAATATTGCGGCCCGGGTGTCACATACAATATCAAATCCCACATCTGACACCATCGTTACGCAATTTAATAATACATTTCTTTATTAACCCCATCCCAAACCACATAACCCTAACATAACCTATACATGTAGGCACTAAGGCGATCATTACACACAACCCCTAACCATCACCACCCCGCCCCCGCCCCGTGGCTTATGCAACCCCAAGGCCTAAACCGTAACCAACTCCCGTGGCGCAGCGTATTTCTCCAATATTTGCCCGCCCGCGTGTGTAGGGGTGCGTGGCAGCGAGGTTACATTTGCGTGGGTGTAGTGCGTGTGCGCGTTTATTTTGCATGGCGCACTGCGACGCGTTTTGTGTTACGCGAGCCGACTGCATGGTTACAGCGTACGCAGTGAAAAACAAACACGGCCCGTATCCATGGATTTTCATGGTTTTTTACTCATATCTCGGTCAATTCTGTACGGTTTTCAGCCATTTATAGCTTATAACACTCACATTATAATCATCTTTTATCAGTGCAAAGTTCACGGTGTTTAGTTGCAAACTGAGAGAGCCTTTTATAGATACCCACACACATACACCATAAGACAAATTATAGTAAGATGGCAGTGGTTACGTAGCCGTATACGGCTACGTAAACCTGGCGCTACATAGCCGTATACGGCTACGTAAACCGGGCGCTACATAGCCGTATACGGCTACGGAACCGATACTCGGCGCATTGGTTACGTAGCCGTATATTATTATGAAATTGACTTTGCGCCTCGAGAGTTAACCCCTGCATCGCGCTGGTTCCAAATTGTTGATCGGGTTCCAAAGCGTCGGCAATAACTATTTTTCTTTCATTTCATATGAGATTAGATAACAAACATCGGCTGTGTGGTTACCCGCTCGTCTTGAATACTACTGGGGGTGGTAGGGGGGACTCAAATATTTTGTTGGTGGGACGGTGTCGCCAGCAAAATGAAATTGACCTAAACAGTTACCAATTTTCGGGGGGGGGGGGGGGAGGCCCATAATGTTCGTATATTTGACAGATTAGGCCCTATATGCTAACATTTCTGTGAAAAACATTACTAAAATTAAGGATTTTAGACCCATAAATTGACCAAAAATGACTTTGAATGAGGGGTTATTATCATTACATGATTATTTTCCAGCCATAATGATAGCAAAACTATCACATGGTTAGACTCAGACCTATCACGATATCATGAAATTATTGAGTGTCCTACGATGTAAACAGCTACAAAGTAAAGATTGATGCACAGAAACTCTTTAAAAACAAATACAAGTACATACAAAACTACAAATAGGGCCTACATGCTGAAATATACACTAAACAGTAGACCTTTCTACAAAATATACGAGATTGAGGGCGCTATACATCCGGTGTTTACAAAAAGTACGGCTACGTAACCCCGGGGTTGCGTAGCCGTATACGGCTACGTAAACACTTCGTATAAAAATGCACTGTAGGCCTACTTGCGGTTTTGATTACCGTTACACCTCTATTTTTTCATGAAAATTGCACCTTGGAGTATTGATAATTATGCGGCTAAAAATAAATGAAATGATTACTGATGACACATACAAATCACGGGGATTCCCAAAGAGTCGCAGTTTATCACATGGCCGTCTACGGTCGAGTTTGTCTTGTTTATCTCCAATTTCTTTCTGATGGTAACACTTTTGAGCATGCGCAGTTGCAATGGCGAAAAGGCTTATGACTCTGAGGCAAACTACTTTTGGTTATAACCTTGTTATTATCCAGCCTGCAGACATGGCTGAACCATCATTTTTTATTGTTAAGTACTAACTTTGTTTCCATGTAGGCCCTAGGCTACCTATACCCTTTTCAAAGAGATAATTTTATTTTCAAAATGTTATGAACATGCCACATGCCTACCCATGGACAAATTGATGGTGGATGGACGTAAAATAAAATGTAGGCTTAGCCTATTTACATAAATTACACTAGCTCGTTCAAGTAGCGTAGTGTTGTCGTTCCTCCCACTAGTGGAGAGTAGATCACTGTAAAAAGTGTAAATTATGACACTGATCGTATCGGAACGAGTCCGAGCCACCTCGGACTAAAATTACACCACCTTTCTTGTGACATGCGACCTACTACAACATGTTTTAATTGTTCTGAACATGCACACATCAGTTACGGGACGCCTAGCAAGACATTGCCCATTGTTATACACACATAAATACACGCAATTGAACATAAACATAAGCCTGCCAAATTCGACAGCTAGCAACAACAAAACATGAAATTTCGATTTCGATTTAGGTACGAGCTTTAAATTAAACCTCGTTGTTTTCCTAAAAAAGTGGGAAGTCTATCTTTTATAGCTGTACATCAAAACTTACATATATATCAAATCATTCATATGTTATAATTCTTCATTTTGAACTTCTAATGTAAGGTAAAATTAAGAAACTTTTTACGAGAGCTTATTCTCGAAATATTGAACCCGCGCCATTTGCAATTTGAAGGTGAATGAACTTCTCATGCTCGTTCAAGAACATTGTAGATATTTTGTCTGTCATTCAGTGGAAAGTAATGTGTATTTTAATTGAGTAATAAATTATAGATTTTAATAATCTGAAATAAAAATATTAAATAATAATAAAGTAACACATGTGAAACAAATCTTGCTCAACTTTTCCTCATATAAACTCGTTGGATGAGCCTGATATATTATAAAATGGCAGCGCCCATGAGACATATTCTGTAGCTGTTTACAAACATCATGACATGACCAAAGGGCAACATACGTAACAGGTTAGTTTTCTGGATCTCTGGATCTGGATGGATACTGTCCAACACCCCCTAATGGGAGTCAACCGGACAGGGTTTTGATGAGCGATACTGTGTGGTTTGCTATGCTTGTTTTTGCTGTAGTCACTCATTAATGATTATGATAATCAGTTCTTGCAGGTGGACAAATTTGCCCACTGATTTAGTGGCCAAATTCTCCCACCAAGACAAAATGCGTAATAAATTCACTATTTTTCATGTTTGAAACCCAAAATAATTGTTTCAATGGAGTAAAAATCTGCCGGGAAAAGGTTTAAGTTTTATTTCCTGTTTGAATTGAGCAAATTCTGATAGTGATACTTGTTGAAATGAAGAACATTTTGTGATTTTGGGTTTGAGACTGAAAGGCTTGATATTTCCCAGCAGCACTATATCTGGGTGGATCCACTAGCCTAAATTAGTACTTGTGGCCAATGAAATACATACAAGGGGTGTGTCAGAAGTTACATCCATTCAGCATTTTAATTTAAGCAAAAGTTTTGTCTATTGACTATTGTTTGTATACAATTGTATATATATATTTTTTTAGTGATGGGCGGCGCAACGATAATCGATTCGATACCATGTGATTTTTGTAATAGGGGGTTTGGTGTGAGGTGGGGGTATAGGGAGGGTGTTTGAGATTGGGAAGGGGCTAGTTATGGTTGGGGAGGGGGTTAGTGGTGGGGCCATGGGGAGAGGTTGTGGTGGAGGGCAGGGGTTTGTGGTGGGGAATGGGATTGTGGATGGGGGGTGTAGACGCATGGGGTGGGAAGGGTTGGCCTAGGGGTGGGGTGGGTAAGGTGTTTGTGGTGGGGGAGGGGTTTTGTGGTGGGGGAGGAGTTTTGTGGTGGGGGAGGGGTTTGTGGTGCGGTTGGGAGGGGGTTAGGGTGGGGGATTGTGATGGGGTGGTGGCGTGGATGCATGGGGTGGGGTGGGGTGGGTAGGGTGTTTGTGGTGGGGGAGGGGTTTTGTGAATGGGAGGGGAGGAATTTGTGGTGGGGATGGGAAGGGGAGGGAGTATACGGTGGGGATGGGAAGGGGAGGGGGTTTACGGTGGGGATGGGAAGGGGAGGGGGTTTGTGGTGGGGATGGGAAAGGGAGGGGGTTATGGTGGGGATAGGAAGGTGAGGGGTTTGTGGTAGGGATAGGAAGGGGAGGGGGTTTGTGGTGGGGATTGTGATGGCATGGGGTGGGATGGGGATTTGTGGTGGGGAGGGGAGGTTGTAGGAGTGGCTTAGATGTGGAGGGGGCGTTGTGGGAAGGTGGAGTAGGTTTGTGGTTGGGGTTGAGTGGGTTTGTGCATGTGGGATTGTGGTGGGAGGGGTTTGTGGTGGTGGAGGGGATTGGTGTGTGTACACAATAAGCGTAGAGGATAGTGTAAATAGTTTTTGCCAAAAATGACTGAAATTGCATTTTTTTTCTAGTAAAACGTAACCATGAATTGTTTTGAAGCAACGCAAAATATTTTGGTATCAAGTTCAGCTATCGATACATATGAAGGATAGAAGATGCCATTTTGTGTGTGGAAGCGCTACTGTTGGATTAACTGTAAATACTGGCAAAATGTCCACTTGCCACAAAATTTCATCATTTTTCTGGCAAAACGCAACCAAGAATCTTTTTGAAGCGACATGAAATATTAAGGATCTGAGTTAAACAATTGATATATGAAGGATAGAATATGCCATTTTTGTGTGGAAGCGCTACTTTTGGATTAACTGTAAATACTGGCAAATTTGCCAGGGCTGGACAATTCGGCCACCTGCTAGGACTGAGTAGGGGATCATTTCGGTCTGTGGCTGTACACACATTGTCCAAAGGAGACTGGGACCTTGGCGTTAATATCCTGACTTATGGATTCTACCGATGACGATGTTTGTTTACTGCTCTGCAGACTGACTGTCTTGGATTGAAGGCTTTCTTTTCCTTGATCATGTTAATGTTGGTTATAAATTGATTGTGGCATGGGTGTTCCATGATCCAGTCTAAATTGTTCATGGTATAAATTAATATTTATAGCAGTTTTTGTTTATTTATTTGGATTGGGATGAATTTGTTGGCTGTCATAGAAATTTTTCTTATGTTCCTTTCTCCCAATTATTGTTTTTTACAATTGTCTCCAAAATAGTCCAATTTCATGTTCATGGTTAAATTTATTGAACCCTTCCCTTCAAGAAAATGTGTACTTTCATATGGATTAGATAGGAATAATGACAAAGTTATGGCAGTTTTACGGAGGCTATTTCTGACACTTGACAGCCCCTTGCTTAAAAGCATCACTTTGTTACACCTATAGCTTTTGCAATGTCCGTACCATGTTAACCTAACATCGGGCAGCCTATTTGACCCTTTGATTCACAAAGGCGCGTCTTGTAGGTGTGCTAGGTAGATTTCCCCCACAAGGTTACAGCGGGAGATCATGCTATATAACAGACCGGGTTTGATATAGTTTACAAATCCGCCCAAAAAGGTTGATTTTAAACATCCCGCACGACCATAAAGCCACATTTAAAGGGGCACTGGGAGATACGTATTTGAGTGCGCCCTCAATTTTTCTTTTTCTATAAAACCAGTTTTTTGGCAGCTACGCAATACTTGGCATACATTGTATTACTAACTACCATCTGAAACCGTAACTTACCTTTATTCACCGTCTATCATCTACAATTTTAAGATTTGGTAATTTCGATGTAGATCACATCGAAATTATCAGCATTAGGCAACAAAAAAAAAAAAGTTGACTTGCCCTTTCAGGGCCAGATTCTGGGTCGGACGGTCAGATGATTTTTTTTTTTTTCAAAATTAAACGGAGATTTTTTGTTTTGTTTTCAAAATTTTTTCTTTTCAATTTTTTTTCCCTTTCGATTTTTAAACAAGCAGATTACTCAAAAACACGTTTTCATCTTTCTTTATTGTTATGTGCTTCTTTCGATATTTTGTAATTTCTTTTTTTACTTTGAAAAAAAAATAGCGACCCTAGATTTCCGAAAATTCGGGTCGGTCGGAAATTGCTTCAACCGAATGTTTATTTCTATCTAGCGCCATCATTAAACCGTTTTCCCGTAAATTATTACAGTTCAGGGTTCCTACGTACCAATCTATTGAAGCAATTATTTTTTTCCAAATTTCATTTTTCTCGGCAATCTTTCAATGCCCCTTTAATAAATAAAGTGAACAGGAAGTTTAAAATTAACCTTTTGGGGCGGATTTTAAACATCCAGCTGAGATATTCCCTTTTTTTCCTTACCAATACGAAATGAATCTATTTTTGTTCATAAATATTGCTTTTGAAATGAAAAATGTGTCACAAAAAGTTACCAAAATGCCACGACCTGGTATTGTTGTTACAACATTTACATTCCTAATAATTTGTTGTATCATGATTTTTAAGGCTACTCTAAATGCCTTTTAATGGTTATTTTACGGAATAAATCTATCTCCTTAGGTTATGGCCTGGGAGAATGTCACAAAAAGTGAACCAAAATGCCACACGCAAGCATTTCTGACACATTTTTATATTATTTACGGAATAAAGCTTATTGTTACTATTAATGCGATTGATTCCGTAAATATTTTGCATTTTATGATTTGAATCATGCTCTAAATGCCTCTTTATGGTCATTTACGGAATATATCTATCTCCTTGCGCTATAAAAAAATGTCACAAAAAGTGAACCAAAATACCATGCGCAAGCAGGAGCTGTTTTTACAACATCTAGGCCTACTGACACATTTTTATATTATTTACGGATTAAAGCTGATTGTTACTGCTAATGCGATTTATTCCGTAAATGTTTTGTATTTGATGTTTGAATCATGCTCTAAATGCCCTGTAATGGTCATGTCACAAAAAGTGGACCAAAATGCCACGTGCGAGCCAAAAACTGTAGTGCGACTGACATGTAATGCGACCGACATGTAATTCGAAATTCGACTGTTACATACATTGACTAAGGCCAAAAACAAAAAAAATGTTGTGTTGCCCTCAAGTGCCAAAAATGTAAATTCGGGTCGGTCGGTCGGATTTTTTTCTTTTTTTCTTTTTTCAAAATTTTTTTTCAAATTTTTTATTTTATTTTTTTTTAAATTTATTTTTTTGGCTGAAAAATATATGGTTTATGTCAAGACAAAAAAATTGGTATGCCCATATGTCAATTTAACTAATGTTTCTAGTGTGACGATAGTCTAAAAAACATTTATTTAGGCTTATTTATTCATTTCCAGCAAGAAATTGCGACCCTAGTTTTTACGATTTTAGGGTCGGTCGCTGAGGGCAACACAACTCTTTTTTTGTTGTGCTTAATGTAGGGATAGGGAATTTGCACTTTTTAAAAGCACTAAATGTGCACTGCTGCCTGATTTTGGAAAAAGTGCTTTTTTGGGCAAAGGTGCTTTTTTGCACAAAAATATGCCATACTAACGGTAATGCGACTGACGAAGGTTTTTCCATATGCACATGTCATACTTTAAAATGCTTTACATTTGTTGACGTGTCATTTGACATTTCTGTATGGGAGTTAAGTATTGACATTTCTGTATGGGAGTTAAGTATTGACATTTCTGTATGGGAGTTAAGTATTACAGACCTGTAATTAATTAAATTGTTATGTGTTTTGGTTTGAGGAAACTTTTGAATTATAAAGTGTGGATTTTTTACTGTGTCCTTTTCCCGGGAGGGGGGCACTTAACTTTTTTGGGGTAGGGGTGTGCCGCACAGGGTCTCAAAAAGGGGCTACAGAACTGAACTGAGTGGATTTTATGACGAAAAATAGGGTCTTTATGAACTGATTTATGAACTGATTTTTTCAAAAAAGTAGGTCTTGAGAACTGGCCTATAGTTCAATTTTCGATTTGTTTTTGGGGTTTTAGAATGCAAAATCTTCGAAGAATTGGGGCTTTGGAACGCAACATTTCGCGTTTTTTGAATTTTCAATAAAATTGCGGTCTTAAGAAATGATGCAGGCTCAAAAGGGGAGTCATAAGAGCTAGCAGCAGAGGGTGAAAAAAAGGGTTTCAGCGCGGCACATACCTATACCCTTTTGCAATGTCAGTGCCCCCCCTCCCCCCGGGTCCTTTTGCGTAAATGCGAATGACGCTACATTGTTGTCGTGTTCAAAGTGGAAAACACACAACTTTTCTAATATTATTAATTTAAAGCCTTGGGTGTTGAATTCATATTTAAAGTATATACAAATAACGAGTAGGCTGACCCAAACAAAACTTACAGCCCCACCCCAAGATTAGCAAAGGATGCAGAAAAGTGTAATGCAACTGACCTTCGAAATGCCCAAATGCATTTCTTTATGGAGATTGGGGACGATCAACATTTTCTCCAAATGCATACATTTCTTGGCAAAGAATTCAAGGAGCTTCCCAATTTGCCCATTTTTCCAGGCCTGTAAAAGTGTACTGTGTTTTATACTATGGGTATTATAAATCAGTACTAGTAATAGTAAGGTAGGAAGTACAATGTATTCAGGATAAGGAATTACTGGAACTTTATACACCTATCAGTTGTTGGTTGGTTGGTTCGGTCCTGTCATGACTGACAGCTCGTGACCTTACAGATACTACGCCACAAATAACGATTTTCAGCAAAGGAGTAACAATCACGGAGAGGGTGTCCAGTAATCAATTTTATTTGGTCAATCCACCGGGAACGAGGTCTGCCTCTCTTACGCTTCCCTTCAATCATGCCTTGCATGATCATCTTCTCTAGGTTGTTACCCTTGCGACGTGAGATATGGCCAAAGTAGCTCAGCATTTGGGTGTTGATAGCATGAAGAAGTCGTTTAGACACCCCTATTTCTTCAATAATACTGGCATTGGTCCTTCTCATTGTCCATACGATACGAAGCATACGCCTCCAACACCACATCTCGAAAGCAGCTATTCTGTTTTTGTCAGCTTTGGTTAGGGTCCACGTCTCACATGCATACATGGCAATTGGAAATACAAGGGCTTGGACTAGCCTGGTTTTTGTTGCTCTGGTTATTCCTCTGTCAGCCCAGATCTTGCTTAGGTTGATCATTGCTGATCTGGCCATTGCTAAACGGTGTCTAATCTCTTGGCTGCAACCACCCTCTTTGGTGATCAGGGATCCAAGGAAGTTGAATTTCGAGACCGATTCCACCTCATTACCATCAATTATGAGAGGCTCTCCAACACCATCTGTGCCTATGGACATGATCTTGGTCTTGCTGACATTTAGACGTAGGCCAAGCTGCTCACTCTCCACCTTGACTTTCTTCAGGAGTTCCTCCATCTCTTCCATATTTGTTGCAAACAGGGTGGTGTCATCGGCATAACGTAGATTGTGTATTTGGTATCCACCTACTGACAGCCCCCCTGGCCAATCATCCAATGCACGTCTCATTATAGACTCTGCATAAAGGTTGAAGAGTGCTGGTGAAAGTATGCACCCTTGACGGACTCCCTGACCTAGAGCAAACCAATCACTATTTCCTTTCTCAGTGCGCACACAGGCAGCTTGACCATCATACAGATTGCGAATTAGGTGGACGAGGTGGTAAGGGATTCCCATTTCTTGCAGTGCTGTCCACAATGCGGAATATCTCACACAATCAAAGGCCTTAGCGTAGTCTATGAAGCACATGAAGAGCTCCCTCTGGAATTCAAAACATTTTTCCATTATGTGACGTACATTGGCTATCTGATCTCTTGTGCCGCGGCCTTTCCGGAAACCGGCTTGCTCAGCAGGAAGTTCACGTTCAAGATGAGGTCTGAGACGTTCGTTGATGATGTGCAGTAGGATTTTGCTTGCATGTGGTATCAGAGCGATAGTACGATGGTTTTTACACTCGCTAGCATCCCCTTTCTTTGGAAGTGTAAGGAAAACTGATCTCTTCCAATCCTCTGGCCATACTCTTGACTTCCACACAGTATTGCACAGCTTTTGCATAATAACTGCTACAGAATCATCAGCTTGCTTCAGGAGCTCACTTGGAATATCATCTAGACCAGGTGCCTTTTGACTTTTTAACTTCTTGATGGCTTCCTGGACCTCAGACAGAAGAATATCAGGCTCATCTTCACCTAGTGGAGGCGGGGGAGACTCCTGTGAGCCATTTGTCTCTTCTTGGGACGCATACAGATTTTCACAGTAGTTTTTCCAACGATCCTTGATTTCGTCACTCTCAGTCAAGACTTTTCCTTGCTCATCCTTGATGATAGCCAATCTAGTTGTCGTTTTTGAGGTGATGTTTTTTATACATCTAAAGAGCTCTCTGCTGTTTTTGTGAAAACTGTGATCCTCAAGTTCTTGGCATTGCTGTCGGATATGCTTATTTTTATCTCTCCTAGAATTCAATTGAACCTCACTTGAAAGTCTTCTGTATAGGTTACTGCCTTGCAGACCAGCTTCCTTCAATTGGCGTCTTTCATCTGCTAAGTTGATGGTTTCATGTGACAGCCATGATGTGGTCTTTCTCTTATGTTTCTTAGGAACATGTTTTTTGGCTGCGCTGAGAATAGAGTTTTTGATGTCCAGCCAGAGTTCATCAGGAGTTGTTTCCTCATCTCTAACCATCAGTTCTTGAAACAGATTTCTGGTCTCCACTCTGTATTTGTCATCAAGATGCTGCAAATCAAATCTGCAGGGTTTGGGAGCACCTTTGGTCATCTTCAACTTGATTCGAAAATCAGCAATCAGAAGTTGATGGTCACTACCTATATCTGCCCCTGGCAGGGTTTTTGCTATCTTGATAGAAGACTTCCACCTACTGCTAATGAGGATGTAGTCAATCTGGTTTCTTGTGATGCCGTTTGGTGATATCCAAGTGTACTTCCGCCTCGGGTGTTGTTGGAAGATTGTGTTTGTGATAGTAAGTCTGTTTGCTACACAGAAATCCACGAGTGTACTACCTCTTTCGTTTCTGCTTCCCAAGCCATGCGGGCCCAAGGCCATGGTTTCGTCTTCGCTTTGAATGCCTTCTCCAACTTTTGCGTTGAAATCACCTGTTATCATGATGATATCTCTCTTCGGAATGCCATCAAGGGTTTCCTGCAGTTGGCTGTAAAAACATTCCAGATCTTCATCAGAGGCTGCGGAGGTTGGTGCATATATTTGAATGACTGAGAGGTTAATAGGCCGAGCTTGGAATCTGATGGAGATGATCCTGTCACTGACTGGGTTGTAGCCCAAGACATACTTTGAGATGATTTTACTGGTGATGAAAGCTACACCTTTGCTCCCTCCTTTCTCATTTCCTGAGTAGTATATGGTGTGGTCATCTGTGGAGAAGTGGCCTTTTCCTGACCAGCGTACTTCAGCAATACTTAGGATGTTCACTTTGCATCTGTCCATCTGTCTGGTCAGAAGCTCCAGAGTGCCAGGCTGTGATAGCGTTCTCACATTCCATGTATCAAATCGTATGACTTTTCTTAACTTAAGATCCTTTCCCATAGTCCTTCCTTCGGCTCCATTCGGTGCGTCATCACAGGACAAGGGTCGGGATTGGTTTTGTTGCCCATTACTTTCCCCTCTGGGTCCGGAGGTACCACCTTGGTATATTAGGCTGGTGGCTGCCCCATTACTAAGTTTTGTCATCATAGGTTATCTATAAGGTTTCCATGGGCGTGTACTGATGGAAATACATACAACGAGGTGGGCGCCCAGATCCTTCCTCGTGAAGGGTACCCACACCTTAAATGCAACACCTATTCTTACTCTATGATTGGGAGAGGAAGAAGAAAAGAGAAAGGGATAGTAACATCACCAGTTGGCACCCACACTAACACCGTGTGGTGTTGCGCCGTCACCATCAAACTGAGGATCTGTATCCTGTACCTCAGAAAGATATCAGTTAAGTCTCGATCTTTCCAGGGATTAGGCGCCTATAACCTACACATAGGAATAGAACCTCTATCCTAGACAAACCAGAAAGGCGAACTAACTAGCCAGTTAACTTGGCTCACCTATCCTAGCCAACTGGGATGCGAAAGGAAGTACATAAGCTAGAGAAGGTAGTAGAAAGGGTGAAAGGTGAAATAAGAGTAAGAGTAGAGTAGGAGCACCCAAATGGGGGAAAAGAATACCCACTTGGGAAAAATCCAACACTCATGGATGCTCCAACACCCATGGGTGCTGAAATAAGGTAATTTTCGGCTCCTCGGCACTGGGATAATGCCTACCTATCAGTTGTAAGACGCACTATACGACCCCCGGGAATGGTGCGTCGCTTTACCAAAGTGCGTCAAGTTCTCATGTACCATGACGCACACTGTGTCAAAAAAGTGATGGACCTTTGTCATACAATTAATATATATGCACCCTCAGTTAATTTTGTGACGCATTATTGGTTGATTCTGACGGACCATATGACGCATCCCCATTGGCGATTAATATATTTTTTTTATATGATCCTAGTGAACGGGCCTGTCCTCCTACCTCTGCTGTGGTAAGACTGTTCTGCGCTTGCGTGGTGTAGTGCAATGCTGATCCCCTATATTATATGTGACGGTACGGTACTCTCAAAATTAAAGGTTCTCGGTCTACTGTCGGTTCCTTGTTTTTTCCGTTTGCCAAATTTTTGCCCACTTGCACGGCGATCGAGTGATTTCAGGCATTTTAGAACATGCGGTATATCGATAGTGATGTTTGCCATAAAGTAAAGCCTGGTTGGTTATAAAGTTCGTATTTTGTTGTTCGTAAAAATGATGTACACTGTGACTCACCCATGTAAAATGACGGACATTAATGCACCCTTCATCAATTTCGAGACGGACCAAAGGCTGCCACTGACGTACCCTCCGTCAAGAATGTGGTGGTAAACGACGCACCCATGACGCACCTCTCCCGGATGTCGTATAGTGCGTCTTACAACTGATAGGTGTATTATACTATACAAATAATGAATGTTTATGAGTGCAATGGTATGAATATTTTCATGAGGTGAAAGATGAAATGTTCCATTCAACGAAGCGAAGCTGAGTTGAATGGAACATTTCATCTTTCACCGAATGAAAATATTCATACCATTGCACGAATGAAAAACATTCATTATTTGTTTTATATAACAGTAACACATTCGGTAGGTTATTTGTCATAAAAAAACCGGAAGCTGACAGGCCTATGCTACTGACTGAGTAGGCTAGGCCTAAGCTTATTTTGATTTAAAATTGATCATTTTAATCAGACCTAGCCCTCGCCTGGAAGCTTGCGTTCTCACTTACAATATTTGTCTCATGTACAGCATTAACATTAGTCCCATCAATACAAAGGCAATTAGAATCCAAGATATGCAGGCAGCAGAACCAAACATAGGCCTCCCAGCGGCTACGCTACGGCACTTTCACCGGAAGATTGGTTGTTGGGAGACGCTGCACACAGGCTGGCCATAAATACAAACGCATCGTAATCGTGGCACGGTCCAATATTAGCGCGTGTACAGTGACTGTTGCCTGATGAAAATCACGATGCGTGCAATAGTACAAAACGTATGGAACCAAGTTGCACGGCAAATGGAACCAAATTGCACGATTAATGACGTATGATGTCAAATCAATGAAATGGGACAAATATTTCATGTCATGTGACATACAATCCACCAATCAAATGACAAGGAAATTTCCAACTGTTATATAAAATCAGTTATTGCATCAATCAGCAATTTCACTGAATTCAATCCGTTTTGTTTATTTTCAGTGATTTGACTTGAGGCTCATGGCTACAAATCGTCCAGCAGTGGCTTTCCGTTCCCCAGGCAAGCATGGTTACTCAGTACAATTCTCACCGTATATGCCACAGAGACTTGGACTAGCAGCAGGACAAAACTTTGGAATAGCTGGTAAGACCAATACCAAAGGGTAGTAAGGCCAAACAAAAAAGAAGGTTTGTTTCAGAAGCCCCGTGCACTGGAATTTGAAATGAGCTTCGGCGCAAAGGTTTACGTGATGAGGCCCACATTTTTCTTTTTGACTTTTTTTGACTTTTTTTTTTGGATTATTTTTTTTGGATTTTTATAAAAATAAAATAAAAAAGTTCTCTGTAAGCTTGGATCAACAACAACAACAACAAAAGTTGCATACCTCATAGCTTTTTTTCTAAAAAAAAATTATTAAAAAAAAATTGCACAGCACTTAGCTTTTTTGCAAAATGTTTCTGAGACAAACCTTTAATTTTGTTTGGCCTAAACGCTTTCCAAGCGGCTGCAGACGACATTCCAAAATGTCACAAAATGTTTCAAGAATTTAAGATTATTGAATTACATTACCATTTTTGGAATATAAGGAATGCATTGAAATAAGTACAAACATGCCTAGTATCGGGTCAGTAATCCTTGAGATCAGGGTTCAAAATACATGGGGCGAAGGGCGATTAGCCCCCAGTTTTCAGAAAATAGCCCCTTATGGTAAAATGTACTAAGGGGGCGATTTTTGGAAGAATTTGCTCAAAATAGCCTCATAGCCAAAAAGGTATTTTACCCCTGCTTGAGATAGACTTTGAAATTTTGGAAAAGGTTTCCGAAAAATCTGTTTTGTATGGTAAATCCAATAGCCACTTGAAAAGTGTTAAAATAGCTGCAATGTTATATAACTTAACAAGTGTTTAGGATTGACACCTGGCCTGTTGGGTCTCATATTTTATGATCAGACAGATGTATATGTAGTCCAATTGATATTTTCTAAATTGTAGCTCTGGATCTCATAACCATCATCCAGGCCTGGAAAAAATGTCAATTTCCCGGCAAGCTAACCCAAATTTCCCTCCAATATTGAAAATGTTCCACTATTTCTTATGTATTATATGGATAGATCAAAATTTCCCTCTAAATGCCCAAATCTCCCTCCAAATGCCCAAATTTCCCAGCAAGGAGCTTCCTAATTTGCCCATTTTTTCCAGGCTGCTGGCTGCAGGTTTCCAGGTTGCTGGCTGCAGGACAGGCGACCCATGTACGGCGGTTTTTAGCAAGAGTGACTATCTGTCATTCTTTCTTGGATCATGCCTTCATTGTCCCCAAGTAAGCGTTGTAATGTATGTAAGTCAATATGATGTGCATGGGCGACAAGCAGGTCTAAAGTATGCCACCTACATACCAACACATGTTGGCATGTAGATGGCATACTTTTTAGCAGGCTTTTCATCAGGAAGACAGAGAATATGGTCAAGGAATCTGAGCTGGTGGCTCTTTACACGATGGATAAGAAAGAGGCTCCGTCTCGGTCATGTCATAAATGGTGGTGTTTGGGACATGATCCATGCATTTGATATTAAGCAATATGATCAAATATCCCCAATGCCAACCTTGAATTCAACAAGTATAGTAGTTAATTGAGAAAGACTGTTCAAGATAAACTTTGATGCCATACTGTTGTCTACGCTTTCTGGCTATATTGCCATTGCACGCGCAACTAATTGCTTTCCAGGTCTTACGATCATTGGTCTGTGTCACAAGTTCTGGGTCAACTTCTTTGTTAATGTTTGCTACCCAGGTTGGTTTTGGACGTTTAACTGGTCTTTTTGTGGCTCAATTATATTCTGATAAAGCTTGGGGTGCTGGAGTTTCTTGTGGCAATCTATATAGATGTACCAGCCAATACTGTAAAACCACTTAATTTCGCGCGGTGTGTAGATTCATGAAATTAGATGCCCGTGAATCATTGCATTGAAAGTAACAGTAACATTTCCAGATTCATGCCCGCTAAAATAGCAGTAATTTTAAATTCGCAAAATAAAGTATCCACAAAATATTAGTGTTTTAGAGTATCTAGTTGAAAAGTTCAACCAGTTTATTGGACGCTGCAACCTTAACATTTTAGTTTTCTGTCATAATTTTCACTTAAAATACAATATCCTTTTGCAACTGTCGTTAAGTATGTTGCACATCAATTGAATTTGGATATTTGCTGATACTCTTTGATCGTTATCTCTTTTTCAGCATATTTTGTGTACAATTGTTGTTGACAATAAATGAAACTGATGCCATTTTTATGTCATGCTCTATTCTATAGGTAGTGGTACATTGTTTATTATAGACATCACTCCGGCTGGGGCAGTACTATTAAATCAGTAAGTACAGTGGCTCCTCAATAACCCTAACCATAGAATCGTAACAGTGGGGATGGATCGAAGATCAGGGGGAGGGGGTTAAATGGGGGGACCAAAACAAATATGTCAGCCGACCCCTGGGAATTGAACCCGGGTCACTGACGTGACAGGCGAATAAATCGACCACAACACCACAAGCACTGGGCTTGCCAGGCAAAATTTTCGCACACTATTAGATACCCGGTGTTTAGTGCACAGGGGTAAAGTTGTGTGCTGGTCTTGTTGTTCCGTGTGATGTAGGACTCAGTAGGAGGGTTAATTAGGGTTAACACAAATTAGCTGGGGCCTTTGATTTTAAATTGTGTTGTCAGATTATTTTGAATAGATATTCTTTATCCATTGGTATTGAAAGTCTCTTTGTGTTGGCATGTTTCCACTGTATAAAGTGTAACACCGACCCTCAAGCATAACCCCCCCCCCCCCCCCCAATTCTTAAAAGGAAGTTTAAAAAAAATGTTATCAAGTTATATCAGGTTTAATTAAATTCCATCTTGTGTCTTTCTGTTTTTAGAAAATCATGCCTTATATATTATAACCCCCAAACTTTTAAGTTAAAATATTAAAATATGCGGTCAAAAATGTACAGTAAACAATAAAATGCTTATAGAGCATGTGTGATCCAACGGAACAGCGCAGGATTCATGATCATGAGGTTGTGAGTTCTAGCCCTGCTGTGGCCAACTTCTCTGTGTCCTTGGGCAAGATACTTAGTCTCAATTGCCTCGTCAGCGATACTTCGGGAGCTGTTAAGAATCACAATCTTAAGTAGTGCTGATAGGCTGTGCACTGTTGGCCGGTAGCCGCCTAAGTGTAGCGATGATTCAAATTAGCAGCGATAATAATTGGCCAAAAGCGCTTTGGGACTTTGCTTATAAGAATGGTGTATTTTTATTATTTATCATTATTAAGAAATATATTTCATAGGAGATAAATACTTAAAACTGTTAGCCTGCTGAACTAATGTTTAGGAAGTTAGACAACCATTTAGGTATCAATATAAATATTTTTATATGTGACCCATCACATCAACACATACCTCTCGTTGTTTTTTCTAGTTTCTAGATATGAAGTCAAATGTCTTGTAAAATATAAAGAAATTAAAAGGAAATGCTAAGCTTCTATTCATCATATTTCCTTATTCTTAAGGCTAAATGTTTGCAAGTTTTGATGATGCTTAAATCAGACATTGGATAAAAGACCCAAGAGGTATGTTTTGATGTGACAGGTCACATATGGACGGGTCAATGGATCCCATGGATGCACTTGCTGAATTTTGCTCTTTCTCAATCTCTGTTTCAGTTATGAGTGGAGTGATGGTCTATTTGATTTAGCTTGGTCAGAAAGCAATGAGAATCTACTAGTGACTGGTGGCGGAGATGGTGCTCTGCAACTATGGGATATCACACAACCAAATGTAATTATATAAAAATTAAAAAAAATTAAACCCTAACCTAACTGAATACCTACAACAGGCATTCTCAAATGGTGGCGCGCGCGCCACTTGTGGCGCATCAAGGCATCCTAAGTGGCGCGAGAGTGGTTAAAATTTGTTTTTACAAAATAAATCATATCATGATATAGCCAAATTCCATAGGCATATGACAGTCAGATGTATAAATACAGCAATTTTTCTCGCGCTACACGCGTATGTGCCCTCAAAACAGTAATTTTAGTTATTATGCTGCCTACATATATGTTAAAATATTTTGAAATTAATGTTATAAAGGGAATTTTGCCATTGTAAATTCTAAAAATAAATATGACCAAGCAGAGCTTCAACAAGTTGGTTACTAAAATGTGGCGCATCAGTATATCTAGTTGAGAAAGCCTGAACTACAAAATACTATACCCAATCCTATCTCCAAGCACATGTGCAGATGGTTTTGACGTATTCAACCGAGCCTACATGTATGTGCCTATTTTTATGAATACTATGGCACGCTACAGCGGACAATAATAGTCGAGTTTTAAAAAACACCGTTGAGTTGTGAAAACGTCTGTTCAGTTGTGAAAACGACTGTTCAGTTGTGAAAACGACTGTTCAGTTGTGAAAACGACTGTTCAGTTGTGAAAACGACTGTTCAGTTTGAAACTCGTTCAGATATTTTCACGTTCAGTCGTTTTCACACGGCGAGTTGTTTACACGTCGAGTTGTTTTCGCGTTCAGATATTTTCACGTTCAGTCGTTTTCACACGGCGAGTTGATTTTCACGTTCAGTCGTTTTCACACGGCGAGTTGTTTACACGTCGAGTTGTTTTCGCGCTCGTTCAGATGTAGTCTCCTGCACAGACCGTAACAGATTCAACACCAGGCCACGCAGGTGTATATATACGTCATACGCGTCACTGAATTCAACTATTTACTTATTTACCTTATTTACTTATTTACTTATTTACATATTTACATATTTACTTATTTACTTGTTTACTTATTTACTTAGTAGGTCTATTTACTTATTTACTTATACTTATTTACTTATATTTACTTAATATTTACTTATTTACTTATTTATTTATTTGCTTATTTACTTATTTATTTATTTATTTATTTACTTATTTACTCATTTACTTATTTACTTATTTATTTACTTATTTACTTATTTACTTATTTATTTACTTATTTACTTATTTACTTATTTATTTACTTATTTACTTATTTACTTATTTATTTACTTATTTATTCCAGCATTTCGATGAAGTCTGCCTAATTAATTATTCATATCTGCGTGGCCTGGTGTTGAATAGAGGGAGCACAGCACCAAGACGCTCTCCATAGACTTTACTGTTAAAAAAGGCTTACTTAAATGGCTCTAGTTTCTAAATTAGCCATAAAATTTCAATGAAATTTTGATATGTTTTACTCACAAGGGTAATCTACAACATATCTCAATATGAAGCAAACTTTCTTGTGCACTTTTTTTTGCTATAAGCCGCCGCATAACAACGTAGTGATATGCCTACCTAAATTCGGTCTCCGGTCTGGATATCACCGCGTGTGTAAATCGGTCCGTGAAATTAAAATTGACCTCAAATCACCTAGTTTAAATGTCAGAACATCAACTACACATTTCAAACACAACATATTAGTGAAAAATTATATCATAAACTGTCAAAAAATAACTCTCTTTCCCGCCAAATAGGAACTATTGTCGTACTCAACTTTGATTGATCGCGACGATAGCGTGTCGCGATACCTATTTAGGTATGTGCTCCCTAGAGAATTCGCCGAATCGCAGTGTAGGTCTGTGCAGGAGTCTATATCTGAACGCGCGAAAACAACTCGTCGCGACGTGTACTATCAACTCGCCGTGTGAAAACGACTGAACGTGAAAATCTGAACGGGTTTCAAACTGAACTGTCGTTTTCAAAACTGAACGGTCGTTTTCACAACTCAACGGTCGTTTTCACAACTCAACGGTCGTTTCCACAACTCAACGGTCGTTTTCACAACTCAACGGTCGTTTTCACAACTCAACGGTGTTTTTTAAAACTCGACTATTAATGTCCGCTGTAGCGTGCCATAGAATACTTCAAATTTTGTTTGTGCATGGTTTCCAGAAACCAGTGAAATAATGTATTTATTGATAAGAATGCATGGAAACCAGTGAAATAATGTATTTATTTATAAGAATGGCTCCCGTTGCCATGGAAACGGTCAATATTTCCAGAGTGGCACATTATTTCAAGCCATTGTAGTCATCAACCTGTGTGCCAATTGTCAGTGCAATAGCTCAATTCGTTTTTGAGACATCGTATAAGGATCGAGTATGTTCCCATTGTTTTCAATGGGGGAGATAATATTCAGATATTATCTCAAAGCTGAAATAAGGTGAGATAAGCTTTTACCATGATAAAAAAAAATGTGGGGCGTATTTTCCCCGTAAAGGGGAGTCGTGACGCATGTCGATAAAACCAACCCGTGTGCCGATTCTGGTTGGAATAGGCCGATCAGTTTTTGAGCTAATCGAAAATGATACTCACCCCGCCAAAAACAAAAACAATATACTCCTTTATCGTTTAGTAATTGCGTTTACTTTTGAGTTTACTTTTAGTTTGTCCAAAAGTAAACGCTCATAATTTGCAGTGTTATTTCAAGCTATTGTAGCTAGTCATTAACCTGTGTGCCAATTGTCAGTGCAATAGCTCAATTCGTTTTTGATATATCGCATCAGGAGTATTTTCACATTGTTTTCAATGGGGGAGATAATATTCAGATATTATCTGAAAGCTGAGATAAGCTTTTTCCATGGGAAAATGAAATCTGGCTTGTATTTTTTCCCCGGAAAGCGGAGTTGTGACGCATGTCAATAAAACAAACCTGTGTGCCGATTCTGGTTGGAATAGGTCGATCAGTTTTTGAGCTATTCAAAAATGATACTTGCCCCGCCAAAAACAAAAACAATATACTCCTGTATTAACTTTCAGTTAATAGTGGAGTATTGTCACCGTATGGTGCAGGGGATACTCAGAATGGACACTATATGGGACATTCAAGACAAATTAGTTTACAATAACAATGTATTTATTTCTCGGACTTTCCTCGAAGAACCTAATATGTATATAACAAAAAATAGTTGCAACGTAGATGATTAACTAAGAGCTCGACACGCGGAACCGGTTTTATTATAAAGTTATGTTGTATTCCTCCGCAAATGTTCGTAGCACAACGATGATGAAATTATACGCGGACGACGGTTGAATTCTCTGGTGATAGGATTCCCTTCGAAAAATGTTCCATTTCGGGAATTATTACTGATGTACCTGGATATACTGCTCAGTCAGAGTTCATGGTTTTTTTTCATATCACCTTAATTCTACCAAAGTAGTGTTATACGTCTATGTGTTGATCCATGCGTCATAAAGCATATGTTCGTGATTTTTCTCCCACACACAACAGGTATCCGTTTCAGCCCAAAGTAAATAATCCCAACACCAACCAAGTAGTTCAGACCAAGAAAGCTACAGATAAATAGATAAGATACCGAAATGTCTAATAACATCTGTAATATCTTAATCCATTTGATTATTATGCACATTATTTCTAGGATGTTATCCTGCCAAAATGTATTTAAAATACCACCCTTTTTAATACCAAATCTTTTTGGGTTATCCCATTTACTAACATTGAACAACTTATCAATATCAATATGATACTTAAAGTCAACATAAAATGCATGTATTCCATTTATATCAAAATGTTTCCAATAGCATGGCTCATTGTATTGAAAATTCGATTGTTGCTCAAAACCATACTATTTGCCTTGTAGCATTAAAATATCGGAACCCACAATCTTCTGCTTTCTTTTCTGCATAGATTAAATAAAATATGTCATATTTAATACCTGGCTGTTGTATTAAACATTATTATTAACATGGAATTTGGTTTCTGAACTGCATTGCGAATTGGACATGTTCAAAGCTGCCACGCCCATTTTCTGACATGGTCACATGGACATGTAGTATTTCCTTAAATTCCATAAACATGCATTTATAATTTCATCATTATTCTCCAAATCACCCAATTATACTCTAATGACAAAGGAATTGAAAAGTTTAACTCACATCATTTATCCATGAAAAATTGACTGCAGGATGGTTTCCACAACAGGTAATGTCTCGGCATTCTCCTCCAAGAACAACGACGTCACCATGGGTACATATGCACTAACCATACCGCAACACTGGCCTTCCAAAATGCATAGCAGGCGCATGCTAAATTATAGCCCCCAGGCCTTATTGTTCTATTTCAGGTATTACATCGATTTCACTGAAAATATGTTCAGCCTATATGATATCCGTGATTCCAAAGCGATGAGGCTCAAACTTATCTTAAACATGTATGTGGATTCTCACTTATGTTTGTGCTGAACTTTAAGTTTATAATTCATTTCTGATTCATAGATATTGAGGGCTTTAGTGCCACAAGGCCTTATCTGTAATAGCTGCCACTTGTTTTATACAGAGTTGAGTATATGATGAGCAATTGATATAAACTAAATATAACTCAGAGCAGCTATTACAGATATGGTATTTTTGTTGAGATACCTAGTGTTGTGAAAAGTGACTATAAATGGCGGCCATATGTTACACACTTCTGGTGCACACATGAACTAAAGGGTTCAACACAAGAAAGTATACCACTGTGTTTATGTCATTTTGAGTAACATTCAATTTTTTTTGACCAAACAGGCTAGATAGGCATTTAGATGAACCTTTTAGGCATAATTTGATACCAAATTTGCCCCCTAACAACAAAGATAAACCATGATTAGCACCATTTAAAGAAAATTGGTCACTTTTCAAAAGTCACATTTTCAACGCACGCAAGCCGCGAGAAAATGCTATGCGTGGCACTTTGAATGGCCGGGAATGAATTGGATATTGATCACACAGTGCAACTGTGTTGGGTTATGCCTGAGCGAGCGGGCTATTTGATTATGAACAGGTAACATGTGGTCTTTTTTCCCCGCGTATGTGTATTGAAAATGTGACTTTTGAAAAGTGACTAATTTTTGTCTCGCCTGATGTAATCAGAAAGAGACTATGTTATCACTATTTCTGTCCGGCGTCTGGCGTATGCCGTCCGCCGTCCGCCGTCAGCCGTGTGCTAAGAAATACCTTTGTGACGCGATATCTGGAGATCCGTAAGGCCTATCGTGATGGGACTTGGTGGAGGGAAGGGGGGTGGTGCGTTCTGTTGCTGATTGATTTTTCAAGGTCATCGGGGGTCATACAAGGTCATCGGGGTCAAATATGCTTAAAACTTTTGAGACGCGTTGTGACGCGATATCTAGAGATCCGTAAGGCCTATCTTGATGGGACTTGATGTCAGGGAAGGGGGTGGGGTGTTCTTTTGCTGATTAGATTTTCAAGGTCATTGGAGGTCATTCAAGGTCATCGGGGTCAAATATGGGGTCAAATAAGATCCGTAAGGCCGATCTTGATGGGATTTGGTGGAGGGAAGGGGGTGGTGTGTTCTTTTTGCTGATTAAATTTTCAAGGTCATCGGAGGTCATTCAAGGTCATCGGGGGTCAAATATGGGGTCAAATAGATCAGTAAGGCCTATCTTGATGGGATTTGGTGGAGGGAAGGGGGGTGGTGTGTTCTTTTTGCTGATTAAATTTTCAAGGTCACCAGAGGTCATCGGGGTCAAATATGGGGTCAAATAGATCAGTAAGGCCTATATTGATGAGATTTGGTGGAGGGAAGGGGAGTGGTGTGTTCTTTTTGCTGAATAAATTTTCAAGGTCATCAGAGGTCATTCAAGGTCATCGGGGGTCAAATAAGATCCATAAGGCCTATCTTGATTGGATTTGGTGGAGGGAAGGGGGATGGTGTGTTCTTTTTGTTCTTAATTTTTCGGGGTCATCAGGGGTCAAATATGGGGTCAAATAGATCAGTAAGGCCTATCTTGATGGGATTTGGTGGACGGAAGAGGGATGGTGTGTTCTTTTTGTTGATTAATTTTTCGGGGTCATTGGGGGTCAAATATGGGGTCAAATAGATCAGTAAGGCCTATCTTGATGGGATTTGGTGGAGGGAAGGGGGGTGGTGTGTTCTTTTTGTTGATTAATTTTTCGGGGTCATTGGGGGTCAAATATGGGGTCAAATAGATCAGTAAGGCCTATCTTGATGGGATTTGGTGGAGGGAAGGGGGGTGGTGTGTTCTTTTTGTTGATTAATTTTTCGGGGTCATCGGGGGTCAAATATGGGGTCAAATAGATCAGTAAGGCCTATCTTGATGGGATTTGGTGGAGGGAAGGGGGTGGTGTGTTCTTTTTGTTAATTAATTTTTCGGGGTCATCGGGGGTCAAATAGATCAGTAAGGCCTATCTTGATGGGATTTGGTGGACGGAAGAGGGATGGTGTGTTCTTTTTGTTGATTAATTTTTGGGGGTCATCGGGGTCAAATATGGGGTCAAATAGATCAGTAAGACCTATCTTGATGGGATTTGGTGGATGGAAGAGGGATGGGGTGTTCTTTTTGTTGATTATTTTTTCGGGGTCATCGGGGGTCAAATATGGGGTCAAATAGATAAGTAAGGCCTATCTTGATGGGATTTGGTGGACGGAAGATGGATGGTGTGTTCTTTTTGTTGATTAATTTTTCGGGGTCATCAGGGGTCAAATAGATCAGTAAGGCCTATCTTGATAGGATTTGGTGGAGGGAAGGGGGGTGGTGTGTTCTTTTTGTTGATTAATTTTTCGGGGTCATCGGGGGTCAAATATGGGGTCAAATAGATCAGTAAGGCCTATCTTGATGGGATTTGGTGGACGGAAGAGGGATGGTGTGTTCTTTTTGTTGATTAATTTTTCGGGGTCATTGGGGGTCAAATATGGGGTCAAATAGATCAGTAAGGCC
Source organism: Ophiura sarsii (assembly GCA_035610835.1). Lineage (NCBI taxonomy): Eukaryota > Metazoa > Echinodermata > Ophiuroidea > Amphilepidida > Ophiuridae > Ophiura > Ophiura sarsii. Next base: position 76,345,079 of record CM069446.1, read on the forward strand.
TATCTTGATGGGATTTGGTGGAGGGAAGGGGGGTGGTGTGTTCTTTTTGTTTATTAATTTTTCGGGGTCATCGGGGGTCAAATAGATCAGTAAGGCCTATCTTGATGGGATTTGGTGGACGGAAGAGGGATGGGGTGTTCTTTTTGTTGATGATTTTTTCGGGGTCATCGGGGGTCAAATAGATCAGTAGGGCCTATCTTGATGGGATTTGGTGGAGGGAAGGGGGTGTGGGGTGTTCTTTTTGTTGATTAATTTTTCGGGGTCATCGGGGGTCAAATAGATCAGTAAGGCCTATCTTGATGGGATTTGGTGGACGGAAGAGGGATGGTGTGTTCTTTTTGTTGATTAATTTTTCGGGGTCATCGGGGTCAAATATGGGGTCAAATAGATCAGTAAGGCCTATCTTGATGGGATTTGGTGGAGGGAAGGGGGGGTGGTGTGTTCTTTTGGTTGGTTGATTTTTCGGGGTCATCGGGGGTCAAATATGGGGTCAAATAGATCAGTAAGGCCTATCTTGATTGGATTTGGTGGAGGGAAGGGGGTGGTGTATTCTTTTTGCTGATTAAATTTTCAAGGTCATCGGAGGTCATTCAAGGTCATCTGGGGTCAAATAAGATCCGTAAGGCCTATCTTGATGGGATTTGGTGGACGGAAGAGGGATGGTGTGTTCTTTTTGTTGATTAATTTTTCGAGGTCATCAGAGGTCATCTGGGGTCAAATAAGATCCGTAAGGCCTATCTTGATGTGATTTGGTGGCGGGAAGGGGGTTGGTGTGTTCTTTTTGCTGATTAAATTTTCAAGGTCATCAGAGGTCATCTGGGGTCAAATAAGATCTGTAAGGCCTATCTTGATGTGATTTGGTGTAGGGAAGGGGGTTGGTGTGTTCTTTTTGTTGATTAAATTTTTCAAGGTATTACATCCCTTGCATTAACTACAATGCATTTACCTCTGTGACAGTGCTACATTGTATCATATGTTTCATCATCATTTCTTTCCAAGTCACTTTTGATGAACAGGCGAGACGCGCCGTTCGAGAACAGCCTTGTTTTAAATGGTGCTAATCATGGTTTAGCTTTGTTGTTAGGGGGCAAATTTGGTATCAAATTATGCCTAAATGATTCATCTAAATGCCTGTTTAGTCAAAAAGAAATTGAGTGTTACTCAAAATGACATAAACAAAGTGGTATACTTTCTTTTGTTGAACCCTTTATAGAAGCACCCTTGTGAAAATGCAATCTTACACATGGTGAATATAAATTGGCAACTATTAATTACAAAAGATTTGCTCCAGCCGCAATGGTTTATTTTTTAGCTTGGGTAAATCCCGAAGATTTCCTATGATAAAAGTAATTTCATGCTTCCATAACTAATTACTAGCATTCTATTGAATTGAATTTGGAATGGTTGTTTTCGGATTGTGGGTTGGTACTGGCTTTTGTCGAACAAGCGACAAGGTCAGTTAGGTCAGTGTGTGCAATAAAGCTTGAAAAGGACAAACAGAAAGCATAGAAATTAGTCTGGGAATGTCTGTATTTGTCAGCAAAAATCCCCTTTTCTCTCCCATACAATTTTTGATTATGACTAAAAGATTAACCGTTAAAAATATAATACCGGGAAATAAATACCAATATAATGAAAAAGTTGTGCGAAACTTTGTTTCATAATGTTATCTCCATGTCAATTAAACAAAATAGTTTGCAACAGATTCACATTTATTTGTATAGTCCATGGAGGCTAAAAACTTATCTTATACATGAAAGGGAAATAGCTGCCATATGTTACACACTTCTGGTGCACACACAAACTATAAGGTGCACCCTTGTGAAAATGCAATCTTACACATGGCAACCATTGTAGATAGGTCTTTGTGGCTCAAAGCTCTCGATAATTATACATGTACAGTATGTAACATGTGACACATCACGAATCAATCTAATACCTGCAATATATTGGGCATGTTGGGGACATGTGTTTTACATGTTTTTTAATTTCATCAAGCATTGAGTTCCATTTTTTTTAAAGATCTAAATGGTAACCAAATTATCAAAATAATACTATTTTCCGCCTGAAATGGATAAGTTTGCTTGAATTAATAGGTTTAAACTATTCTCACACTAGAAACATTGTTAAATTGACATTGACCAATTTTGTCTTGACATGAACCTCGAGAACCACGGTCTGTCAGTAACATTTTTCACATTAAGCACATAAAAATGTGTTATGTGTTATATGTAATTGAAAAGTGTAAACATGCTGAAAAGCATATGAAAATGTACTAGTATATGAAAATGTGCTATACATGATATGAAATGTAAACATGCTGAAAAGCATATGAAAATGTGCTATACATGTTATGAAATGTAAACATGCTGAAAAGCATATGAAAATGTACTAGTATATGAAAATGTGCTATACATGATATGAAATGTAAACATGCTGAAAAGCATATGAAAATGTGCTATACATGTTATGAAATGTAAACATGCTGAAAAGCATATGAAAATGTACTAGTATATGAAAATGTGCTATACATGATATGAAATGTAAACATGCTGAAAAGCATATGAAAATGTGCTATACATGTTATGAAATGTAAACATGCTGAAAAGCATATGAAAATGTACTAGTATGAAAATGTGCTATACATGATATGAAATGTAAACATGCTGAAAAGCATATATGAAAATGTACTATACATGTTATGAAATGTAAACATGCTGAAAAGCATATATGAAAATGTGCTATACATGATATGAAATGTAAACATGCTGAAAAGCATATATGAAAATGTACTAGTATATGAAAATGTGCTATACATAAAATGTGAAAATTATGAATGTAAACATGCCGAAAAGCATATAAAAATATAAAAATGCTGAAAAGTACATGAAAATGTGCTAAACATGTATATGATATGCAATGTAAACATGATGAAAATCATATGAAAATGTGTTATACATGTATCGATAATGCAATGTAAACATGATGAAACTATGTGAAATGTGAAAATTATGATAGAAATAAAGAAAAAAAGAAAGAAAAAAAAGTAACATTTTTCAGCAACTAAAATATTTATAGGCACTTGAGGGCAACACAACAACCTTTTGTGGCCTTATTGCTACTGATCTTGATGAACCTATACATATACAGCAATATTCAACCAAAGCAAACATGGTTTTCACCTAAATGTAGCAACGTAAGTGCACTTCATGAAATGATCCATTTAATTACATTTGGATCGTTACTTTTAAAAGTTACGATCACTCAAAAGATCGGTTGTATTATATTGGGGGGGGGGGACACCCTTTAAGAAGTTAAGTCAGAAATTGGGTATCTTTTTGTAAGCACCCTGTATAATGTGTACTTCAATACATGGAGTTTCAAAATTTGAATCATGACATAATGTCAATTACTTTAACTCTAACCCCCCCCCCCAGGATTGTTTGCAGGAATAAAGAATTGCATCATAAATTCAATATTTGTACTATTTATCTACAGGGTGTCCCAGAAAATATATACCACATATTGCAATCATGTGGATACATTCTGTAAAACCTTAGAACCCCCACCCCCATTTTATGAAATGATAGTCAAAATTGTTTCATCGATTTTCACATTACGCACAAAAAGTGGGGTATGTGATGGGAGACATTTATTTTGACCGTTTCATGGAAAATGGCAGATGTGCTGTTGTGTGCAGCTTGATGCAATACTACTCAAACCCAACTAAAATTAATATTGATGGAGCTATAGTTTTATTTTACACCATGGATAGCAAGTATATGCAATTATCGAAGTATTAAAATCTTCACATAATTAAAATCTCAATAAACAGTTTGCATCATTCCATTCAGAGTGAAATGACACTATTGCTGTCAGACACTACTGATTACAAAATCAGAGCGCAAAGATAACTTGTTGAGCGTTAATCCGCCACATTACTAGAAATGCGTTTATTGGAATAAATAAACCAGTCCTCTTTCCTGCCAAAGGGAGTTGATAGATGCACTTTGTGACATTTGTATAATCCTAGTACATGAGCAACTCAGAATTATGTTGGACAAGACAAATAATTATATTATTAATTGTAACATCACATTGGTTCACGGTCACAATCATTTTATTTTTTGAATGGGCAAGTACCAACTTGACAAAGTTATTTCATGCCTGCATAAATATGGTATTGAATTGGGAGTAGTCCTTCACATACCTGTGTGTGTATTGTTCAAAGTTAACACGCGTAATGAATGACCTATGACGTTAGGTGTGCAATCAATTGATGAGAACACAAAGAAAGCATACAAATAAGTCGAGTCAAATACAAAAGTTGTGTGAAACTGTTCCATAACGTTATTGGCTACATGTTGCTTCAAGTGATAGAAATTGTTTGCTATAAGAATCAGCCTAAATCATTTGTATCACCAATATGGAGGCTAAAACTGTATCTAATGGCTGGATCCTCACTTCACTCTGTGTACTAGTCTATGTCATGTCTGGCATTCCAACTGCACACTCGATGTCAAATGAGAATACAAATAGACTAGATAGGAACAAAGGTGTGGATGATCACTCTGACTTTCAACCTACAGAAATTGAAAGTGTAAATGATGCGGCTGCTGAGTCCAGCTCACAATATATGAACTCTTCACTTAACGGAACTGAGGCTACTGCAAATGTGTCTAGGTTGCTTTACATAGGCTCTACACATAATGGAAGCAAGGCTACAGTAGTGACTAATGTGTCTGACTCCGGATTTTTGACCTCATCTTATAATAAAGCCAAGGCTTCATTTACTAGATTGTCCGACTCTGGGTATACCAACTCTTCACATGATAACACCAATGCCACATCGCCTAACGTGTCCGATTTGGGATGTACCAACTCTTCACATGATGACACCAATGCCACATCGCCTAACGTGTCTGACTCCAGATGTACCAACTCTTCACATAATGAAACAAACACTAAATCAAATGAGTCTGGCTCACCATATATAGACTCTTTAACTAATGAAACCGTGGCTTCAGAGGGTACCATGACTGACAACTCAACAAAATTAGAAGTAGGCAATCTCACAGACTCTCATAATTTTGATTCGGACACTCAAAATGGAAGCAAGAGTTCCCTGGACAATGCCACTCACTGCCCCAATGGACATGTAACTCTAACAAGAAACCAGATTCTTCCTGCAACGCTTCGTACATTTCAAAATCAACAATGCAGTGTCCATGTCTATGCCCCTCCTGGCTTTGATATTCAAATGAGTGTGATGCACACACAGTCTGACTGGTCTATTATTTATAACTATTTCTATGTGCAGTCTAACTCAACTGACAGGGAGTGTTGGAATGACATCATAGCAGTCATAGGCCCAGGTCAAAGCTACTGTAGTATGACGATCAACAGCGCGAATCTGGAAATAAATACCAATGTCGAATCCACAATCCATCTACTCGCTGTCAGATCTGGGAATAGCAGCGACTTGCAGAAAGGACTGGATCCCTATGATTGTATAGTGTATCAGAATGTTACACATAACATCGGTCTGATGAAGTCATGTATACGAGTTGAAAGATACACTAATGTATATAATATCGCTCATCTATTTGAACAATACCAAGAACTGACTATCCTTCATCCATCCTTGAGGCCAATATTTCCTGAATCAAGTCTGACCACATCAGAAGTACCAGAGTTTGGTCTGTCGCTAAATGATGATATACAAATTGCTGGATATCCTAAATGTCCGGAAGGGTGTGTCTGTAGTTTGAATTTCAACCAATTTGTGACTGACTGTTTGGATGGCAGACAACTGGAGAAAACACTTCTCATCTATGAAACATTGTCAACTGAATTCCAAGTCAACACATCTGCTCTTGATGGTAGCGCAAGACAACTGGTTCATGTTAGCCCTGGAAGCTTCAGAAACCTCACTAACATCAATATTCTACTGTTGGACTACAACCTCATCTCCAGTCTTCATCAAGGAAACTTTGAAGGGTTATCACAGCTGCAAGTACTAGACCTTTCTTACAATAAACTGCTGCATATAAACTCTAGTTCATTCTCTGGCCTAAGTAGCCTTAAAAAATTGTTTCTCAATGGCAATATGTTATCAGTCTTAACAGTGGGTATGTTTGAAGGTATTCATACCATGAAGGTACTGTATTTATCAGGAAATAAAATTTCACATATTGAACCAGCAACATTCTCAAATTTAAAGATAATTGAAGCTTTGTCCTTATCAGATAACTTTCTAGTTCACCTAGACCAAAACATATTTTGGGATTTGAAGAATTTGTCTTTCCTTGACCTTTCTGAAAATAGAATTGTTAATATAGGTATAAAAACATTAAGGAACCTCAAGAATATGACACATTTATCATTGCATGGGAATCAAATTGCCAAACTTCAAGATACAACCAATTCAAGTGTATTCCAGAATCTGGTTCAATTGATACATCTAAATCTGGCAAATGATAAACTATTTCATCTTGACAAATTTCTATTGAAAGGGTTAGTTAACTTATTAGACTTATCACTGAATAGTAATATGCTGGAAACATTGGCACCAGGTGCATTCCGGGATTGTGCTCAATTACAAAATTTACATTTGTATACAAATCAGTTGACCTTTCTCCATGTTAACCAGTTTCAAGGATTGCATACCTTATCTGTGCTATTTCTGCACACTAACACACTAACAGCATTAGGACCTGGTATCTTTGGAGATCTTGGGCAACTAAAAGAACTGACTTTGTATGACAACCAGTTATCCAATCTCCATGTAGATACATTTCAAGGGTTAGCTAACTTATCAGAATTGTGGTTGCATCAAAACAACCTTAAAGCATTGCAACCTGTTTTGTTCAGGAATCTCAGGCAATTAACACAGCTAATCTTGAATGACAACCAGATATCCAATCTACTTGTAGATATATTCCAGGGGTTAGATAACTTATCTGAATTGTGGCTGCAAAATAACACATTGACAACAATACAACCACAACTATTTCAGAATCTTAGTAAATTAACAGGGCTGTACTTGAGTGATAATCAGTTATCCAATCTACACATAGATATATTCCAGGGGTTAGTTAACTTATCTGAATTGTGGTTGCACAATAACAACCTTAAAGCATTGCAACCTGGTTTGTTTAAGAATCTCAGGCAATTAACACAGCTAATCTTGTATGATAACCAGTTATCCAATCTACATGTAGATATATTCCAGGGGTTAGATAACTTATCTGACTTGCGACTGCATAATAATATACTGAAAACGTTGCAACCTGGTCAATTTAGGGAACTTAGGCGATTAACAAAGCTGTACTTGAGTGATAACCAGTTATCCAATCTACATGTAGATATATTCCACGGTTTAGTTAACTTAACTGAATTGTTGCTTGATAATAACACACTGGCAACATTACAACCACAACTGTTTCAGAATCTCAGTAAATTAACAGTGCTTTACTTGAGTGATAACCAGTTATACGATCTCCATGTAGATATATTCCAGGGGTTAGTTAACTTATCTAATTTGTGGCTGCAAAATAACACACTGGCAACATTGCAACCACAACTATTTCAGAATATTAGTAAATTAACAGAGCTGTTCTTGTCTGGTAATCAGTTATCCAATCTCCACATTGAGACATTCCAGGGTTTAGTTAACTTATCTGATTTGGGACTGCATAATAACATACTGACAGTGTTGGAACCTGGTCAATTTAGGGAACTTAGGCAATTAACAAAGCTGTATTTGATGGATAACCAGTTATCCAATCTACACATAGATATTTTCCAGGGGTTAGTTAACTTATCAGAATTGTGGTTGCATAATAACAACCTTAAAGCATTGCAACCTGGTTTGTTTAAGAATCTCAGGCAATTAACACAGCTAATCTTGTATGATAACCAGTTATCCAATCTACATGTAGATATATTCCAGGGGTTAGATAACTTATCTGACTTGCGACTGCATAATAATATACTGAAAACGTTGCAACCTGGTCAATTTAGGGAACTTAGGCGATTAACAAAGCTGTACTTGAGTGATAACCAGTTATCCAATCTACATGTAGATATATTCCATGGTTTAGTTAACTTATCTGAATTATGGCTTGATAATAACACACTGGCAACATTACAACCACAACTGTTTCAGAATCTCAGTAAATTAACAGAGCTTTACTTGAGTGATAACCAGTTATCCGATCTCCATGTAGATATATTTCAAGGTTTGGTGACACTATCTGAGTTGTATTTGGATAATAACCAACTAACAATATTAAAAAGAGGTATATTTGGGGATCTGGTCAATTTATCTACTCTCTTTTTAGACAGCAACTTATTGATGACTTCATCTTTGGTTAGTCTTAGGGTGTGTGATAAATTGCAAGTTCTGATTTTATATAATAACAGTATATCCAATATTGATGCCTCCTTTTCTGGATTACATAAGCTTGTGGCACTTGATCTCGACAGCAACCAAATAAGTGTAATTCAACCATATGCATTTGAAAATCAAACAAATATGAAGCATATTGATCTTAAAGATAATCCACTTTCAAAAATAACATCCGAGTCGTTTGATGGACTCCCAAATACTACTATTATAACAGTAAACACTCCAGCATCATGCTGTTTTATAAACTCAACATCAGGACCTCAATGTATATCAATAGAACCAAAATCAGAATACATGACTTGTGGAGACCTTCTACCAAATACATTGATCAAGTATTCCATGTGGATAATTGGTGTATTTGCGTTAATTGCTAATGCATATGTTCTGATATGGGGTTGCAGGAAACTAACCAGGGGAAAAGAACATACTGATTACCAGAAACAAGTTCTATTCATAACTAACCTTGCCGCTGCTGATTTTCTTATGGGAGTGTATATGCTAATAATCTCATCAGCTGATCAGTACTTTAAGCAATATTTTCGTTTTGAAGCTGATCATTGGAGGAGTCATGCACTGTGTAAACTATCAGGTTTCCTATCAATACTTTCAAGCGAATCATCCCTATTGTTTATTCTTTTGATTGGTATTGACCGATTTTGGGCCTTTAGAAATACTGTAGTGAGCCAGAAACTGTTTATGACAACTAGGTCAAAAATACTTGTTACACTATTGGTATGGATGCTAGCACTCATTTTAAGTGCATTAGGAATAGGCTTGGAAAAAGATCACCATCTTTATCAATTTTCTGAAGTATGTATTGGGTTACCACTAGCCAGAAGATTAGTAACTCGTAAAACATTAGGCAATGTGACAATCTCTTATGACAAAATTGATAGAGATGATGATGTTGTACCTTTCTATATAAATGAACAAGTTGGTAGCCATCTAAGCCCCACATATTCAATCGTCCTATTTCTTGGAGTCAATTTCTTCTGCTGCATTACCGTTGCGGTATGTTACATCGGTTTATTTATTCAAATACGAATATCAAACATGTCCCGATTAAAAACGGATCTAAAAATAGCTTTCAAAATGGGACTGATCACGTTGACTGATTTGCTTTGCTGGTTGCCAATTGTTGGGATCGGGATTTTGGTGCAGAATGAAACAGTGGAGGTTTCTCCCGAGGTTTTTGCGTGGATAATTGGTTTTGTGCTTCCAATAAATTCTGCTCTCAATCCATTCCTGTACACCATCATTGGTAATTCTTTGTTTAGTTGTTTAGACCGTAAAGGAAATATCAATGGGAACGTATACATTATGATTGATGAAACAGCAGTATAGTGAATGTATTCGCAATAACTTATACCCTTAAAACATATTCACAAAGTAGACACATTTAGTCTCCCTTTTTACAAAAGATTTTGCTCCAAGATCAAACACCCTTTAGCAGGGAGGTACAATTTATGTTGATTTAGTTCAACTTGTCCAACTAGTTTTGCAGGGGAGGGGGAGCAGCGAGCCATGCCCCCCCCCCCCCCCCCCCCCATTGGCTGATGCCTAAAAGTTGAAGAAAACATTAAGAGAAAAAAGCAAGAAAATCGAGAAGGATTTGGCCATGAGCCGTGAAAGTGGGTAACAAAAACCAAATTGGCCCTGAAGTGTCTTGTGCATGTATATGCACTTTTCATTCATTATTCATTTTCTGTATCACAACCTACATGTATAACAGTACTGAATAAGTTATATAAATAAAACAGAAAGATTATTTATGTACGACGAGACTACCAGCCATTACAAAATAAATAAAGCTAGAATTGATCAAACTTGTTCAGTTAAAATGGACCGCTTCAGTTTATCATTTATTTCCTGTACCACAAACTATAACAGTACTGATTAAAGGTGTATGAATAACACAAAGGTCCACTGTGAAGGACTATCCATTTATTAAACCAAATTTAAATTTAGAACTGATGTGGAAATGTACCATGCTTTGTTCATATGGATATTTCAGTTTCAATTTTATTTCCTGTACCATGGGCTATATTGCAGAAATAATCAAAGTGTGTGAAAACACAAAAAGGTCCTTTGTGAAGGACTATCCTCGAATTTAAACAGGATTAAGGTTAAACTTTGTCCAACTTGTTTTGTGCAATTGGACCTTTCAGTTAATCAGTTATTTCCTGTGCCGTGATTTATAACAGTATCAAGGTGTACGAATAACAAAAACGTCCCCTGTGAAGGACTATCCATTTATTAAAACAAATTTAATTTAGAACTGAGCTTGTTTTTGTCCATATTGCCTTTTTTCAAATAGTATTGATAAAAGGTGTTTTTTTTACAAAAACCCTACCCAGCAATGCTGCGCACATATTTATAAATAATAATGTTTTATGCAGCTCCTGCAAATAAGACTTGTTTGCTACCGGAAGTTAAGGCCTTCAGTGACCCCAAGGGTCGCGCATCATCAAATCAGCATTCAGCTGACCTTTTTGTACAATTTTTTCGGAACTCACGGGCTGTGGTTGTGGCATCAGTCATTCCGTTTTTGGTTTCATACGGATCGGACGTCAGCTGTAAAAAACCCCACCCATCCTACCCTGGGACGAGGGTGCTGATGATATGGAATTGCCATAACATTGGCACAAATAAAACAAAATGTAAAATTAATAATTTAGTATTGTTAGGCAGGGGAGTTCCAATCAAGGTTCTTGTGTCCCCTGGCAAGCTTATCTGGTTGATTGCCCGGAAAATGCCATTCATTGACTGTACAAAATGAAATATGAAAAAAAATGTGTCTTCATGGGAATTCATGTTTGTTAGGCAAGGGGAGGTTCTCTTTCCAGGTTCTTGTGTCCCCTGGCAACCTGTATCCAGTTGATAGGCCGGAAAATGTCACAACTTTGGCAGGTGCAAATCGATGGAGAAAATTAATGGAATTTAATCAAATCAAAATAATAAAGGGGTCAAAAAAAGTAAGCCCCCCCCCTAAAATTAGATTACTTTTGTTTACATAACTTCACACACATATAGACGTTTTGAAAAATTGAAACGATTATGAAAAGATAAAACGCTTGGCTACCATTAAAAAGTTTTCCATTTTCGATATCATGTTTACTTTTCCCAAAACAATCACATTTCCTCAAAATGATGTTCTCAGAAAAAGTGGCACTTACTTGTATTGGATTTTGGCAAATTTCATGTTAACGGAAACATCATTTTGGGGATATTTGACTTTTTTGGGAAAAGTAAACATGATATTGAAAATTGGAAACTTTGTACGGATAGCTAAGCGTTTTTCCTTTTCAAATAAGTTTCAATTTCTCAAAACGTCTAATTGTGTGGGGTGTTACGCAAACAAAATTGTATAGGATTTTGAAAATTGCCACAGTTTCTGAGAACATCGTTTTGGGGAAAAGAGACAATTTTGGGAAAAGTAAACATGATATTGAACAAGAGAAACTTTCTGTGAGAAGCCAAGCACTTTTTCTTTTCACAAGTTTTTAAATTTCTCAAAACGATCAATCTTGTACGGAGTTATTCAAACAAACTTGGTCTAGTTTTCAGACAAAAAAATCATGAGAGAGAGTTTTTAAATTGACTGGTATGGACCAAGTGCCACTTTTTCTGAAAACATCATTTTGGGGAAATGTGACTGTTTTGGGCAAAGTCAACATGATATCGAAAATGTGAAACTTTCTAATGGTAGCCAAGCGATTTATCTTTTCATAATCGTTTTAACTTTTCGAAACGTCTATTTTTGTTTGAAGTTATATAAACAAAAGTAATCTAATTTTAGGGGGGGGGGACTTACTTTTTTTTACCCCTTTATATAGGCGGGCATGCAGGCGTAAGGCCTTCACCAAGTGCTGGGTTGGCAGTATTGATTGTGGGGAACACTCAAGACTTGTAAAATGTGCGAGCAATATTCAAAAATTCCAGAAAACCATGCAGGCTTCCGGAAAAAGGATATGCAACCACTCATAACATATTTACACTTCATAGTACTATTCAGAGGAATCTACTAAGAACAAGAGGGACATTATATTGTCTTTTCATTGATTTTAAGCAAGCATTTGATAGCATCCAAAGAGTCAAACTACTAATTATTAAACTTAAATCGGGAATCACAGGGAAAATGCTGAATATGCTTGGTAGTATAAACAAAAATGTTAAAGCATGTATAAAAGATCGCAATCTAATTTCAGACATGTTTGAATGCCCTATTGGACTCAAGCAGGACTGTCTCCCAGGCTGTCTTCTCAGCCCCCTCCAGTTTGCTATCTTTATCAGTGAGCTATCAAATTTTCATGATACTAATGGTGCAAAGGGTTGTCAATTAATGCCGGATACCACAGAAATCAATGCTCTTTATTATGCTGACAATATTGTTGTAATGGCCGATACTATAGGTGGTCTGAATAAACATATTTAAAAATTGATCCAGGATTTCTGCAAACATTGGGGGATGAAGGTTAATATGAGCAAAACTAAAATTATGATTTTCCGTAAAAGGAGGCCCGATTAGCTGTTATGAAAAGTGGACTTATAATGATCACCCTCTCGATATTGTGTCAGAATATAAATATCTGGGCCTTACATTATCAACTGGAAATGCATGGGGGAAATCATCGAGACATCTTGCAGATCAAGCTTCCAAAGCACTTAAAGGGGCACTAAGAGATGTGTTGGAGGCTGCGCCCTCAATTATGATAAAAACTGGGATTGGTTTATTTTTACAATTATATTACATGTATGACAGGTCTAAAATATTATAGCTTTCTTTACAACTATCTGCCAAGCAAGGACATATGGTCACGTTTTTTGAAGTTGGGCACCCAAAAAGGTGGAATATGCACATTTCGGTTTATAAACGATTCTAAAAGATTCAAATGCTTTTATCTCTGGTTTAGTACAACATGGAATTGCAAGTTTGGTCTTATTTTACAGAGAATTTAATGCTCTAGTCATACAAATTAGGAAAACATTTAAATGAAGCTTAATCAATTTATGTAACTAGTTAAACATAATTAGTCGGCATGATGGAGGTGGGGATGATGAGGTTGCAATGATATTCAAATGAGCTTTTAGTAGACATTGCATAGAGAACCCACATTTTCTGGGAAAATAGTCATGCTGTTGAAGTTTATAGTCACTATCATGTCTGTATTTAGTGTAAAAAGAAATGTTTAAATGAAATAAACACTAATCAATTAAAAACTAATTGAAATTTGTAAGCGATGTGATTAGGATAATCCTGGATAGGCACATGTTGAGCGCAGCAACCTTCATATTAGTCCTGTTGCCTTTATGTGGACTGTAGCTTATGGGGCTGACAGTTAGGCCTAAAAAAAAAGGTTTGTTTGCCCAAACGCGACCGACCCATAATATCTCAAAACCCCATGCCTTTTTTTTTTCTTTTTTTTTCAGAATTCTTTTTTTTAAATAGTGTTTTATGTTGAAAAATATATATATTAAATGATATTTTCATCTTAATTTGCCGAACTTATCAACAAAACTGCCCTGTAAAACACCAAGGAGATGCAAATCCAAGATACTACCCACTATCTAGTGAAAAACAGAACATGTCAGACCATCCAGCATGGTCTGGAGGTTTGTACTACAGGCTTCCAGCTGCACTATTAAAACAAAATATATGTATCAGCCCTAACCAGCCAGGCTATGTTTTTACGGTGTGGAAACCAGGGGAGGGGGACAAAGTATGAATTTGTTAACCAAATAATTGCCGCGAAACCCCTGGGATTCAACCTCTGGACCCTCCGATCACCGTGCCGCGTCCACAACCACTCGGCTAATCTGCCAACGCTCACCCGGGCAGCGATTTTGTACACACATATCGGCTTGGTTGATGACGTCATCGAATCGAATGCTGTGGCATGCGCGTGGACATTGTTTTTTTTGCTGTAGAGAATCGTAGTGTAGGAAGGTTAGGGTTTTAAAGAACATTAAAGTGTATCAAAATCAATTTGTATAGTATTTTTCTTCACTAAATGTGTCTATAGCCAACAAAAAAGAAGAAAAAAAGAAAAAGAAAAAAAAGGTAATCGACCTACCGACCCACTTTTTTCAACTCTTGTTTGGGCAAACAAACCTTTTTTTTTAGGCCTTATCCACACAATGCTAAGATAATTGACAAGGAGAGCTCAGTGTAGGGTTATAATTCACCATAACTCGACCATTTGATTTTTATGTGAGCGGAGTGGCTATCAATGACATGTAGGGACAACGCAAATAAATGGCTCAAACAAGGTGTTTGTATTAACCAACAGAAAGAAGGAAGGGCTTTATAACTTAAATATCATCTAGAAAATAAGGATGGAGCAAATAAATAGAGAAATAATTGTCATATCATTATTTTACAATTATGATAATCTCAGAATCTGTATATGAACTATCCATTTATTTTATTTTTGTATTTAGGGACCCATCAAGTCACTAAGAGAACATACCAAAGAGGTGAGTAGAAATTAATCAACTCATATGTAAGGGCATCTATGATTGGTTTAATCAACTCATATAAGGGCATCTATGATTGGTTTAATCAACTCATATAAGGGCATCTATGATTGGTTTAATCAACTCATATAAGGGCATCTATGATTGGTTTAATCAACTCATATAAGGGCATCTATGATTGGTTCAATCAACTCATATGTAAGGGCATTTATGATTTGTTTAATCAACTCATGTAAGGGCATCTATGATTGGTTTAATCAACTCATATAAGGGCATCTATGATTGGTTTAATCAACTCATATGTAAGGGCATCTATGATTGGTTTAATCAACTCATATAAGGGCATCTATGATTTGTTTAATCAACTCATAAAAGGGCATCTATGATTTGTTTAATCAACTCATATAAGGGCATCTATGATATGTTTAATCAACTCATATAAGGGCATCTATGATTTGTTTAATCAACTCATATAAGGGCATCTATGATTTGTTTAATCAACTCATATAAGGGCATCTATGATATGTTTAATCAACTCATATAAGGGCATCTATGATTTGTTTAATCAACTCATATAAGGGCATCTATGATTGGTTTAATCAACTCATATAAGGGCATCTATGATTTGTTTAATCAACTCATATAAGGGCATCTATGATTTGTTTAATCAACTCATATAAGGGCATCTATGATATGTTTAATCAACTCATAAAAGGGCATCTATGATTTGTTTAATCAACTCATAAGGGCATCTATGATTTGTTTAATCAACTCATATAAGGGCATCTATGATATGTTTAATCAACTCATATAAGGGCATCTATGATTTGTTTAATCAACTCATATAAGGGCATCTATGATTTGTTTAATCAACTCATACAAGGGCATCTATGATATGTTTAATCAACTCGTATAAGGGCATCTATGATTTGTTTAATCAACTCATATAAGGGCATCTTACGCATCTATGATTTGTTTAATCAACTCATATAAGGGCATCTATGATATGTTTAATCAACTCATATAAGGGCATCTATGATTGGTTTAATCAACTCATATAAGGGCATCTATGATTGGTTTAATCAACTCATATAAGGGCATCTATGATTTGTTTAATCAACTCACATAAGGGCATCTATGATTTGTTTAATCAACTCATATAAGGGCATCTATGATTGGTTTAATCAACTCATATAAGGGCATCTATGATTGGTTTAATCAACTCATATAAGGGCATCTATGATTTGTTTAATCAACTCATGTAAGGGTATCTATGATTGGTTTAATCAACTCATATAAGGGCATCTATGATTGGTTTAATCAACTCATATAAGGGCATCTATGATTTGTTTAATCAACTCATATAAGGGCATCTATGATTTGTTTAATCAACTCACATAAGGGCATCTATGATTTGTTTAATCAACTCATATAAGGGCATCTATGATTGGTTTAATCAACTCATATAAGGGCATCTATGATTGGTTTAATCAACTCCATGGACACCTCCTATATAAAGGCTTGTTTTGATTGTAAGATTGGAAGCAGGTTATACAGGACTGTCAGAAACATGGTGAGAAAATGTAAGTAAGAATTGACATCATAACACACAAGTGTAACCTGATGTGCAGTAAAGGGTGGGCGAGGTTAGAAACACCAGCCCCCCCCCCCAAAAAAAATCCCTTGTGGAAACAAATACACGATCACGATCAGAGCAAGTAAAGGGTAAGGCGGTCTGCTGGCAGGGGTGAAGGGGTGGAGCCCCTGAAGCTCATGGGTTTTAGGCATTTTTTAACATAGGAGAGCTACAGGTACGCCTTTGAAGTTTTTAATTATCATATGCACTCATTCTTTTGCTTACAATTGTATTGTGTAATTTAGCTCTTATTTGTTGTCCATTGTGTGTAGATATACAGCGTACATTGGAGCCAAGCCAGGGATCAGCATATGGTGTTGACAGGATCTTGGGACAAGACTATTAAATTGGTAAGAATACAGCTGAGTAACCAAACTTCCTCAGTGTACCCCAACAAATTGTGTCCAAAATTTTTGCATACATTTTGCTAGAAATGGATGCATATCTCGAGTTTAAAATCCATAATCGGAAAAAAAAATAAAAAAAATTGCCTCCTAGCCCTGAAAGTCCTCTACACAATGGTAGTAAAAGCTTACCTGATAGTTTGATATTTTTTTAGTTATGTTGTCTGAAAATTTATAAAATTCTTTCAAATTCGAACTTAAAGCTAAATGTTCACGGATTACACGGGCGTGTGACCTAAAAAGCAAGTATACTATTATGAACAATCAAAATAAACTATCAGATTCAATTTATATTGTCACAATGTGAAGAAATTGGAAGAAAACTGAAATTTAAATGATTGTAAAGATTGGCCTTTGTTTACATTTTTTAGACATTGTTTTGCGCTCTTTTGTTTTAAGCGTCTACGTCGCGGATATTAAGTGGCGCGTTTAGTATTACGCACGGGAAGTTTCAGCACGCGACGCAATGATCGAACAGCTGTCGCAGCATTTGAAAAGCGCGGAACTCCGCTTAAATTCCCGCCAAATAACCATGTGACTTTTCTTGGCTCAAACTTACTAAAACAACAATTTAAAATCACCCAAAAGAACAGGAAATAATCGCTTCCGATTAGTAACTTATGATGGTAATGATAGAATACATATAAAAGTATAAAATAATAGAGAAATATGAAATTCAATTTTTGAAACAAGTGCCGGGTTGACACTGCCCTTAACGGAAACATCATTTGGGGGATATTTGACTTTTTTGGAAAAAGTAAAGATGGTATTGAAAAGGGAAAACTTTGTACGGATAGCTAAGTGTTTTTCCTTTTCAGAAACGTTTCAATTTGTTAAAACGTTTAATTGTGTGGAGGTGTTACGCAAACAAAATTTTATAGGATTTTGAAAATTGCCCCTGTTTCTGAGAACATCGTTTTGGGAAAATGAGACAATTTTGGGAAAAGTAAACATGATATTGAACAGGAGAAACTTATAATAAAAAACCCAAGCACTTTCTCTTTTCACAAGTCTTTAAATTTCTCAAAATGATTAATCCTGTGCGGAGTTACGCAAGCAAACTTAGTCTAATATGCGTACAAAAAAATCATGAGAGAGAGTTTTTAAATATACTGGTATAGGACCAAGTGCCACTTTTTCTTTGGGGAAATGTGACTGTCTTGGGAAAAGTAAATGTGATATTGAAAATGGAAAACTTTCTATTGGTAGCCAAGCGTTTTATCTTTTCATACTCGTTTCAATTTGTCAAAACGTCTAATTGTTTTTTTCATTTTCAAAGCCTGTGAGGGTCTTTATTTTTATTTATTTTTTAACTCACAAAAAAATCACATAAAAAAAAAAAAATGTTTGTTTGTGAAGTTATGTAAAAAAAGGTAATCTGATTTTAGAGGGGGACTTACTTTTTTTGACCCTTTATATAGACTTGGATAATGTGAATTTCTTCCATTTCATGATTAGAGGGCATTATATAATTGTCATTGTACTGTGTTAAGGGGACTCAAGGAAGTCACTTTTTGAATTTTGTGAGTGCTTTAATTATTGTACTATGACTCAAATGTATAAAAGTATACATTTTTGGAAAGGAAATGGATTAGAGAATCCAAATTTGGCATCAATTTTGACCAACATTTTTGATTTTTTTGAGAAAATCACACAAAAATACTTTTTTGACCCAATTTTTTCAATTTTCTTTCCAAAAATGTGTACTTTTATATGCATTTGATTAAAATTTCAATAACTACAGCACTCGAAAAATGCACAAAAATCAAATCAAAAACTTCCTTGTGCCCCCTCCCCTTAATTTCATGCACATGTATTTGTGACACATCAACGTTATAACTTGCATGGGTTAGTCGGTGCACATCACATGTTTAGCACATGCACATATAAGATATGCATCAAATGCTCAACCAACAAATTGTTTTTCTTTGTTTTGATTTCAGTGGGATCCTGTTCATCCCAAGTCCCTCGCTACATTTATAGGACATGATCACATCGTATACAGTGCAATATGGTCTCCGTATGTACCAGGATGCTTTGCATCTACCTCTGGTAGGTATATTGTGTAGTAAATCACATGTTCATCACATGCACATCACATGTTTATCACATGCACATAGTATACAGTGCAATTGTAATATGGTTTTCCGTATGTACCAGGATGCTTTGCATCTACCTGTGGTAGGTGATTGTGTAGTAAATCACATGTTCATCACATGCACATCACATGTTTATCACATGCACATAGTATACAGTGCAATTGTAATATGGTTTTCCGTATGTACCAGGATGCTTTGCATCTACCTGTGGTAGGTGATTGTGTAGTAAATCACATGTTCATCACATGCAAATCACATGTTTATCACATGCACATAGTATACAGTGCAAGGAAATTTTGGTCTCCGTATGTACCAGGATGTTTTGCATCAACCTCTATACTATGTAGCAATGTTCTGGTGAATTTAAACAAACATTTCAAGTCAGTGTACATCGGTGTATGAACAATTAAGATAGCCTTCAATGCCCAACGAAATTATCAACTTGATGCTTATGATACAGGGTGTCCCAGAATGATCTATACCGAGGTAATACCATTTTTTCTTCGGTATGAACTTTATTGATATTGTCCAAATCGTTTTCACAATATCTTGAACAAATGCCCAGCTTTCTTGGGAATTTTAGATTTTGAAAATCAGACTTTCTGATGGAAAATACAGACTTTTTTGTAACGATAGAAGATTTCAAGTTTTTGTCGAAATGATTCATTATGAAAATGTATAAAGTCACTAACCCTTTTAAACATTAAATTATTTCTGAAATGTTATTCGCATTATTATTGCACCCTCCGAAATAGGTGATTTTGTTTGTTCTTGCTCTGAACCCTTTCTCTCTGATCTAGTGTATTTCTTAGTGTCTACTTTCTTTGTCTCAGCTTGATGTTCTGCTAAGCCGACTCCGAAAAGTCTTAAGGTCTCACCAAGATACGTCAACTTGCAGATTTTGCAAGGGATTTCGTAGATGCAGTTGCTAGTTTTAAAAGTGTCCCTCTTGTCCAGCGGATCTTAACTTTTTTTGTCCAACGACATCATCAGAGATTCTTGGTCAGTACCGTGACCCCAAAAAATGAAATTTTACACATGTGAATGTTTCTTTTGGGTTTTTCTAAGCCTTTTTAGAGCGAAATATCAAAATGGTTTCCCAAAAAGCTATATTTATGACCCCCTGGAAAACCCCAAACGACCCCCATGAGGGTTGTAGGCTAAGAACCTCTGCAAGTCTTGTCCTTGGGGTGTACTAGAAGACGTATCAGAGTATTGTGAGGCTTCATAGCCGTGTTGATGTTATACTTTTTGTAAATCGTCTTGATTCTTTCAGTGATGCCTTGTATGGGACAACCACCATGTCTATCGTTTTGACTCCCTCATTCTTCTTCCTCTCCTTGAGCTTGTTCTTTTTTTAAAGCTCAGTCACGTTTATGATCCACTACTTAAACCAACTGGCAACTCTGGAGATGACGTTTTATTCCCGCCAAAGTGGATCATTGCCATTTTGATGTAATCCTCCGATGTATGAGTTAGAGAATAAAGGTATTGTTTTTAGACCGTACCCGTGTTATATTGTCTGACATAAATGCGGACGATAGTATTATTTTAAGTAGAACAACGACGCCGCAGGCGGAGTTGTTCTACGCAAAAAATAATACTATCGAACGCATTTATGTCAGACAATATAACACGGGTACGGTCTAAAAACAATACCTTTATTCTCATTCTTAAACAATCATACTTTAGACATTTGTGTAGAGAAGCACATGACAAAAAGAATGACTATCACAGTTTTATTTATTCATGAGAATGGTAGGCCATCGCCTAATTACAAGAACAAACAAAGTATAGTATTTAAACAATCAATCTAAGTACTACAAGAATGGTAGGCCATCGCCTACAAGAACAAACAAAACAAAGTATAGTATTTAAACAATCAATCTAAGTACTACAATATTCTCAAACAATTCGGCATTTCCCATGCTCCCATCCAATATGCAATTGACATTTAGATTTTAAGCACTGTGAACCAGAACACCCTGCTATGGACCAACTCATATTATAAGCGATATTGAGCAATTTTGACAAGCAATGAGTCAATGAGCTAGAGTTCTGGAACAACCTGCTATTGAACAACACTTGACAAGATTCTAGCTGATATTGGACAAATTTGACAAACTCCTATAAAAGGACATACAACATCGAGCCGGGGAGGCAAGGGCACCCGCAGGGGTCGCCGGGCAGCCCTCATCCTAGATAGTGTCTCCAGTGAAAAATGCTATCCTGCGATCCCCCGGGCCCCGCATCCCAGGCTCAATCCTCCAACCTCCATACCATCCCACTATTTATCAGCAATATACGACAACAAGGACCCCAATAACGAGGTGTTAAGCTTTCCCCCCATCTCTCACCCTTTGGAGGAGGGTGAGGGGCGGGAGGGAGGCCAAACCAAACTCATGAAAATCAAAACAGTGAATGATGAACACACAACCTGAAGCACGTAATCACGCCAGGTGCAACCTGCGCCATGCATCAACAACAAACCAAGCGCGACGCGCAATTGCCGCGTACAAAGGATGCCGACCGGAAAGCCGCGCGCCACTACCAGACATAACCTATATATGACCGGTCATCGACAGCTATAGAGCAACACGCGTAAACAACCTGTAATAGGTCGATGACCTTTTGCGCCTACTGAAAGTCATATGGCCTCACACAATTAGCATTTACACGTGAATGGTGGAAATGCATTTGTGTAGAGAAGCACATGACAAAAAGAATGACTATCACAGTTTTATTTATTCATGAGAATGGTAGGCCATCGCCTAATTACAAGAACAAACAAAGTATAGTATTTAAACAATCAATCTAAGTACTACAAGAATGGTAGGCCATCGCCTACAAGAACAAACAAAACAAAGTATAGTATTTAAACAATCAATCTAAGTACTACAATATTCTCAAACAATTCGGCATTTCCCATGCTCCCATCCAATATGCAATTGACATTTAGATTTTAAGCACTGTGAACCAGAACACCCTGCTATGGACCAACTCATATTATAAGCGATATTGAGCAATTTTGACAAGCAATGAGTCAATGAGCTAGAGTTCTGGAACAACCTGCTATTGAACAACACTTGACAAGATTCTAGCTGATATTGGACAAATTTGACAAACTCCTACAAAAGGACATACAACATCGAGCCGGGGAGGCAAGGGCACCCGCAGGGGTCGCCGGGCAGCCCTCATCCTAGATAGTGTCTCCAGTGAAAAATGCTATCCTGCGATCCCCCGGGCCCCGCATCCCAGGCTCAATCCTCCAACCTCCATACCATCCACACCATATACAATTTTTTTGATTTTTTTTTGATTTTTTTTTTTTTTTTGATTTTTTTTTTTTTTTTTTGATACGAGAACTGATAATTACAAGCAACGCTCAAAATGAAGGGTCATCCTGTCATCCGCACATCCGTATTTTATGATGGATAACCCATTTGCCATTGAGGTTATCCGATGGACAACCAATATTCAAAGACACTACAATAGTTTAACATGTTTAATGCACATAACCCTCAGTTTAGGATTACCAAAATAGTTCCAGATACCAAAACCTAGTAGGTATATTCAAAGACACTACAATCGTTGAATGCACATAACCCGCAGTTTAGGATTACCAAAATAGTTACGGATACCAAAACCTAGTAGGTTATTCGTTGGACAGTGACACCAATATAAACTTTCTTATTTCCAACGCTGGATACAAGACCTATATCAAATGATCAATACAGCTGGTATTTACATCAAAATATTTCTCAATACATTCATTTTAACATCCCTTCTCGATGCAGTTGGAAGAGACACCAAATCTATTTAAGTAACCCAGTCCCTCTTTACACCTGTGTCCAGCTCTAAAACGAAATGATTATGTTACTCTGTGTCATATTTATATTATATAGATACAAACTGAACTCAATTTTTTAATGCCGCCTTTATAATGCTTAGAGCAGCCTGCCAATCAACAATATACCATGTCCTGAACAGCAGCTAACATACATACATACAATAGGCTTTTATATAGCGCCATTTCAAGTGATCACAGCGCATTAAATACGACAATGCGTGAAAAAATACCATAAAATAGATACAAGATAGCGCCATTTCAAGTGATCACAGCGCATTAAATACGACAATGCATGAAAAAAGACCATAAAATAGATACAAGATGGTGTCTACAGGATAATACAACATAAGCACACTAGTTATATATTTGAAAACAAATATGTAACAGCCACAGAACAATGCATCATGCATGAGAATGAACGAAGGTGAGAACAAAGGGACAAATGCCGAACCCGGCCACCCAGTTATTCTCATGCCTGACCACTATTATACCGCTGCCATGCAAGTGGAAGAACCAAAATTTCCCCACTGCGATGCTGGATTTTATGTTGGTGACCTTTTTTGACTTTCCTACTCAGTCTAGTAACCTTCATTTACCATAAAACAACATCAATAATTGTACGCTTTAGCTCAAAGTTTAAAGTACCAGAGATACTCTGTCTATAGTGGCTTCTAAACCCATGTACCACTGTAGCCAATCCATGTGCCA
This sequence comes from Ophiura sarsii, assembly GCA_035610835.1. Classification (NCBI taxonomy): domain Eukaryota; kingdom Metazoa; phylum Echinodermata; class Ophiuroidea; order Amphilepidida; family Ophiuridae; genus Ophiura; species Ophiura sarsii. Next base: position 76,368,666 of record CM069446.1, read on the forward strand.
CTGATATGGTCCAAACCAAACTCATGAAAATCAAAACAGTGTATGATGAACACACAACCTGAAGCACGTAATCACGCCAGGTGCAACCTGCGCCATGCATCAACAACAAACCAAGCGCGACGCGCAATTGCCGCGTACAAAGGATACCGACCGGAAAGCCGCGCGCCACTACCAGACATAACCTATATATGACCGGTCATCGACAGCTATAGAGCAACACGCGTAAACAACCTGTAATAGGTCGATGACCTTTTGCGCCTACTGAAAGTCATATGGCCTCACACAATTAGCATTTACACGTGAATGGTGGAAATGCATTTATCAAAGAAATAAGTACATTTTATTGTCCACATTTGACAACTTTTACCCTGCTAGGATCGAATAACCCATAAACATTCCATCCAATCACATGCGATGAGTAAACCATGCGTAAGCGTCGCGGCGCCGGCATAAACGCAGGAAAAGCGCTAAAGACGCACTGCAGAAGTGCGCGTTATGGAGCAAACCACGCATTGTGAAGGTCGGGCGCACTGTTAAAACGTAAGCCCCACCTCCCCGTGTTAAGTTGTCTCATCTAGATGTCACCGATTTCTCTGAGAACCAATGAGATGGCTTAAACTTTCTTAGCTGTTTAAGAATATGAAATATTAATATGGGAGTATTCATTTATTGGTTTTTGACAAGCATATTGTTTATTTCTATGAAATTCAACAAACTTGATGAATCTTTTCACCGACAAGAGATATATTCATTGAATAATTGATTGATTGATTGTTTGGTGCAGGTGATCATACTATACGTATCTGGGATGCCAAGAGACCTGAGACAGCTAGAATAGTGATACCAGGAGGCAATGCAGAAATCATTTCATGTGACTGGAATAAATATGATCAGGTTAGTTCAGTGTTGCCAACAATGTATCAATTCAAAGAAAGTGAAAGTTGACCAATTCATGGTAAAAAGTAAAGTAAGTAAGTAAGTAGTAAAGTAAAGACTCGCGCCAAGCAAAGCTCGCGCGCGGAGTGCCCATCTCTCTTTCACAAATTTGTTTGTTTTTTAAATTTTTGAGTACAAATTTGTCCCCCAAATTACCTTTATTGACCCCATTATGTGTCATTTTGGGGACAAATTTGTACTCCAAAAAATTAAAAATTAACATAAAAGAAAAGGGATTTTCAACAAAAAATAAATTAGTGTTTACCCATGCATTCACAGCCTAAAGGTGCGTTCATACTCACGTCGTTGTGCATCGGCCGACGTCGACGGATATCGCTGCCCGAGTTGAAGCAATGTTAACTTTTGTCCGTCGACGTCGACCGATACGCGATGATGCGAGTATGAACGCACCTTTAGTCAAAATGGCTTAAGGCATGGTAAAAAGTAGCCCAATTCAATATGAAAAAACCCCATTTCATGTTGTAAAGTAGCCAAGTAGCCCAAATTATGGTGATTAGTAGCCAATTTAGGGTGAAAGTAGCTCAATCCAATATCCCAATTTATGGTGAGAAGTAGCCCAATTTATGGTGAGAAATAGCCCAATTTATGGTGAGAAGTAGCCCAACTTATGTTGAGAAATAGCCCAAATTATGGTGTGAAGTAGCCCAATTTATGGTAAAACGTAGCCCAATTCATGGTGAAGAAGCGGAATTTGCAGTTACAAAATTTCCCACATTTTAATGTTTAAAAACATTTCTTGAAAATTGTAGCAAGAAATTAAGATTAACTCGCTCTCTATTTTGTTACTAGCCTATCCAGAAATTTAAATTATGTATATTTGAAAAATATTAACAACTTTTATATTTGTCATAATAACATGAATTGTGTTGATCAAATGAAAACATTTCATTATAATGGTATGGTATACTTCTTTTCAGAATGTACTTGTTGCTGGTTCTGTAGACAGTAAAATCCGTGGTTGGGATTTACGTAATCCAAGACAACCTCTGTTTCAACTAGGTGGACACACTCATGCAATTAGAAGAGTCAAGGTGAGACTGAGATGGATTATACAGGCGATCTGTAGCCATTATCATTATTTGCATAGTTAATCATAGTTGATATTTTTATGGTTTTATCCTTTGAAATTGGTATATTTAATTTGGCAAACAAATGTTTTGTTGTATTGGCGTAACCCAATCGACCCTAATTTCCCCCTCCCGCCTCCCCCTCCCAACTCTGACCCACTCTGATTTTTTTCAGAAGAAACTGTTAAAAACAACGCACAACCTCCCTCCCCAACTTCGATTTTTCATTTCGAGTCTTACATTTCGTCGCTGTTCTGACATAACGACACATCACTTTACTTAATTCTGTTGTGATGTGTCGTTATGTCAGAACAGCGACGATTTATACCCTGCAATTTCCTTTACACAAATGCAACATGTGGTGCAATATTGATATAAGGCCAAAACTTGCCCAAATATGACCGACCCATGAAATCTCAAAAACCCTTGCTTTTTTTGCTTTGCTTTTTTAAGATATTTTTTATGGTGAAAATGCATGTTTTAAATGATATTTTTATCTGAAGTTGCCAAATAGATAAACAAACTGTCCTAGACTTTATTTATACCCATATCCTCCCTTGTAAACACAGAGGATGCACATTCAAGATTCTAGCAACAACAGGACATCAAACATATTGATCTGAGGGTTTGTAACTACAGACTGCAAGCCTATCACCCTTGCATTCAATGCACATGCTATTTTTCACTGCGATTTTAAACTTTTCACATTTTTTTTGGTATGGTGCTATTAAAATAAACGTGAAAGTAATTGAAAACAAAATTGTTTAGTCTTTTTCTTCTCTAAAAGTGTTGGGTAAGCTTTAGAGTAGAACTGCAAAAAAGAAAGAAAAGTAATCGACCAACTGACCCACTTTTTTTTCCTTGTTTGGGCAAACAAAACCTTTTATTTTTTTGCCTAAGCAAAAAGTCAAGATCCTCACATCGAATTTTGCACAAACTAAAGTAAATGCTTTAGATAATTTTGGTACTATACATATGCAAATAGCATGTACCCAATCATTTACTAAAACAGTTCTTGCTTTTGATAAGTTCAAGTAATTACTGCTCTTGTTCGGTAAAAACAATTATAGTTTTTATGTTTTCAGCCCAATGTAAAACAAAATTACATTATTTTGAATTAGTGATACAAAAATGTTCACTGATCTTTTCCAGGGGATGCCCTCAATCCTTGAGAAAAAATTGGAAGCAGATTTTCTTGCAGATTTACATTTCTGATCATAAATCATGAATATATTCCAAGTTACAGAGCGATGCGATTCCTAATTATCTCAAAATTATGGTTTTAGAGTGAATTTAGAGTATAAAAAACTGACAGTTTATTTTATTTTCACTCTAAAACCATGATTTTGAAGTAATTAAGAATCGTATCGCCCTGTAACTTGGAATGTATGTACGATTTATGATCAGAAATGTAAATCTGCAAGAAAAATCTGCTGCCAACTTTTTTTTATAGAGGATTGAGGGCGTCCCCTGGAAAAGATCACATAATAAACCTTATCATTCTTGACTAGCCACACTGATTTAGTGTCACTGTTGTTATTATGCTGTTATAGACCATCTGGACATATGTTAAACTTGAAATCAAGTCCTTATTGTCTCGGCCACCCACCCATTTCTACCGGTACTATACTGTCTCTCACACCTGCGATACTGTCGCATAGATGCCATCTAGATTCACGGCTTGTTGTGTGAACCACAGCTTTACCGGTACCTGTGGGTGAGGAAAATAGGTAGTTTTGGTTGTACTTAATAAAATACTTAGGGCTATAATCAAAACAAAGAATTCTCGATCAAATCGTATACGATTCCTGAGTGTCCCAGCGTCAGGGGCATACTGTGCGTGAGCGCGTCAATCGCGACGGCAAGGGCGCAGTAAAACCGGAAGGTGTGACGTTCTTGTAAACAAAAGGTAATTGACCAATCGCGGCCCTAATCAATAAGACCCCACGCTGCGTGATTGGACAATTATGTAAGTAGGCCTACGCCCGCCCGAACATAGACTAATTACTTAGAGACTGCTCATTCCGCGTTGTGGCATGGTTGTCAAGGGCTTATCACACTGCGTTCAGAATTCGGATGAACGCTGGCGTGACTGGAATAAATGTTTTGATCGAGAATTCTTTGTTTTGATTATAGTGATAATACTATATGCTAGTTGTTCATAAGGTCAAATCCAGGCTAAGACACATTTAAATGAATGGTATGTATATATTGACTTGCACAATTTATGAATAGGATTCAAGTGTCTTATTCATGTTTTGTACCAGATTTAGAAACCACAATATCATGATTGAAGTACATGTACAAGTCATCTTTACTGAATGTAGTGATTGGAGTACCATATTGGTTCGAGTATAGTCCCATGCTCGATTATAATCTCACCCCCTAACTTTTAAGAAAACTCAGGAATTAAACAAATAAAAAATAAATTTTATTTCATTTTTTACTCAAATTTCCTGGGGTATTTCCTTGCGTTTACCAGTTATTACCAGTACTAATAACCGGTACTTTAACAAGATATGTGTTGAAAAGCTATGACTTTTTCAACGAAGCTATGACTTTTTTCACATCCGATCATAATCCCACCCCCGATTCATTTTTTTTTTTAAAAACCAGTGGGACTATACTCGGACCAGTACGGTATGGTCTCGCTAAATTGCAAGTGAAATTAATCCTAGAAATCTGTTTTTCCTACCGTTACAGTGCTCACCCCACAGTAAAACCCACTTAGCATCCTGTTCTTATGATTTCACTGTGAGGACATGGGATTATGTAATGCAGAGTACACCACTAGAGACCATAGAACACCATACAGAGTTTGTATGTGGGTTAGATTTCAATCTACATGTACCGGGACAAGTAAGTCATTATTATTTATATAACAGACTGTTTTGATAAAACTAAATAAGTTAGCCCGAACTGACCTTCTCTGCGTATATGTACTCACACGCACATCTTATTAGACAGCAATATTTTTTGAATATTGGACGCACATCCAGGAACAATTAAACAATTTTACTATGCCCAGACTTTATAAACAACAATTTAATATAAAACAAAAATCATGAATAAACAATGCAACACATTTCACACGCTCAGTGATCACTGATTTAGTTGGCTAAGTGCACTTATCGTTTGTATAACATGTTCCACCAGAAGATCAGTTGTTGCGGGGTCGAGAGTGTTATTAAAGGTCTTCAGTATCATCGGCAAAACACAGTCAGTTCTCCAGCAGTGAAGTTCCGTCCTGGACCGGTTTACAAGTCTGCCTTAGACTACAGAAGTTACGTCTCGCAGTGCCGTATCTTCTATTAAGTTTTCCGATCTCATTCAACAGGGATGAGCTATTATTTTAGTCCTGCCACAGACAACAGAAGTTTCTCACAGTGCCGTATCTTTCTATTACATTCTTAAGTTTTCAGATCTCATTCAACAGGGATGAGCTATAATAGTCCTGCTAACAGAAGTTTCTCTCGCAGTGCCGTATCTTTTTATTTAGTTTTTCGGCATGGCCCTCAGGCCCTCAGCCGTTCCGTGCCGATTTCCAGCATCCTTCCTTCTGTCTCTCCGTTTGTTTTGTTTCTTCTGTCTCTCGCGTTGCTTCGTCGTCACTACGCCTGCGTCGCGTATATTGCCGCATTGCGTTGCGTATTAAAGCCTGTGTAAGCCTCGGACCCTGACAGAAAGCCCATATAAATAATAATACTATTTATTGTATTCTGTTTTATTTGACAGATTGCTGACTGTTCCTGGGATGAAATGACGAGGGTATATACTCCAAAATCTTTTCAACCAAACTCATAATCATTGCAGTGAGAGGGGGGAGGGCGGTAATGTTTGATAATAGTCCGACAAAAAGGTTTGTCTCTGCTTCGGTAGACTCCAAGAGAATCGATATGTAAAAGGTTTTCTAATTTTGTAATCTTGCATTCAAATTTTTATTTCAAATTTTAAAAACAACATTTTATTTTATACAATATTAAGCAGTAAACAACCTGTATTGTTGTAGATTATTTTACAATAAATAACTTAATCCCAATGAATGTCCAAGCTGATATAACAATACCATGTGACATTCATTTATGTGGGATAACAACATTTTATTTTATACAATATTAAGCAGTAAACAACCTGTATTGATGTAGATAATTTTACAATAAATAACTTAATCCCAATGAATGTCTAGCTGATATAACAATACCAATGACATTCATTTATGTGGGATTCAAACCCATAACTGCCTGATTATTGTAATGGTGCCCCTCATGTTAATGTTGTGTGTACTGTATACCCGTGATATTACACGAAGCACTGATTCAAATTGCCATAATATTAATTGAAAATATTTTTAAGGACAAAACTGTTTACAAATGTAATTTTAAAAAGCTTTGCTTATGTGATTAAAATAAGTTGCAGAATTTACCACATATGGTGGAGAATTTCTTGAAATCCATAACGAAACATGGAAAACCCCTTTGACCTTTATTCAGATTTTGAAGAGGGATCTATAGGACAAACACTGATAGGGAATATGGTTTAAAGTCCAAGACAATGACCCGCATCGATCACATGAGTTGTTTTATAAGCTTGTCACAGCACACCTATAGTTTAATCAGTTCCAAATCGGCGAGAAATATGCATCTTTTATCTATCTGTGCTCAAAAGTAATCCAAGCGTACACAAACAATGTTGGCATACGCAAGCATGATGCATACTATGACACTGTGCCATTTTTCATGCGCACGCTATTCTGAATTAATTCACTGCTATAAACAGGTTCGCCAATTTGGAACTGACTGATCTATAGGAATCAGGGGCTGCCATCATTACCTATTTCATAAAAGTTAAGATTCTTCTTAAATTAGACTTAAGGGGGGGGGGGGGGGGGGGCGGGTGTGATTCAAAGAAGTTTCTTTTGAATTTTGTGACTGCTGTAATTATTGAACTATGACTCAAATGCATATAAAAGTACATTTCTGGAAAGGAAATGGATCAGAAAATGTTGACTAAAAAGTGCCAAAAAAAACCCTTCAATTTTTTTAATATTATATAGATTAGGTTAAAAAATGAGAAATTTGTCTCTAAGTTAGTGTCTTTACATTATAATCAAGCGATTTGGGCATTTCTTATTCAAAATTATTTTTGTAAGCTTTGTTCATAAAAAATTGGGTCCAAAAAGTGAATTTTGTGATTTTCTCAACAACAAAAAATCAATATTTTTGGTCAAAATGAATGCCAAATTTGGATTCACTGATCCATTTCCTTTCCAAAAGTGTATACTTTTATATGCATTTGATTAATATTTCAATAATTACAGTACTCACAAAATGAAAAAAATCTAAAACTGCCATGAGTCCCCCCTCAAAAAGAGGTTTTTTTAACTTTACTTAAACTGTGATAAGAAGAATATATAAAAGAGTTCTTCAGGTTTGCTTTATGAAATAGAGCTCGCATTGAAAGTCTGATATGTGTCGTATTACATGAAGATCAAATTATGAATTCTTATACATTCTTCAGAAGAGGTGTTAACCTATCAAGAATTACTAACTTTTATGAAATAGATCTCTGGTTTTGTGATGTTCAGTTGTGAGTGTGCATATCAAATTGGATTGATAACAATTAGAATTGTGATAAAATCATGAGGAGTGTGTTAGTTATAGAATCTCATCTTGTTAATCATGGTCTGCTTAACTGATATGTATCTGTAATATTTGTGTGTGTGTGAAATATACATCTACAAATCTGCCTTTCAAATGATCTTACTATAGTATTTAAATTCAAATCTCTCACACCCATTATATGTGCATATCATTATTGTATGGTACAAATCATCGCTGTTCTGACATACCGGCACATCACAAACAGAAATAAGAGCGACGAAATGTTTGAATCAAAGTTTTCAGGGATGCATTTGTATGTGGTTAAATAAGATCAGCTACAGAAAGTGTGGAAGATAAAGCAATAAAAACAACCCTGTTCTACCGGCGACCGACCAATTTCCTTTTTTTTTTACAATTTTTAAAAATATTTTTAAAATGCAAAAACAACCAAGAAAATGCCAGAACGACCCTAGGAGAGGTCTGTTTGCCCGTAGAACAGGGGATTTTCGTCGCTTAATCTCATAATTGGACCTATATGGTCTCTAAAGACTCATTTTGAATGAAGAGAGGAGGCTGAGTGGACCATGAAGCTACAGGGGAAACCTTGTCTTGTGTTTATACAACTCTTGATCCCTGATTAGCTGCCAACATGACAAAATCAAACTGAATTTTTTTAGCTAACAAATAACTAGAATTTGATTTTTTTGTTGTTGTAAAACTAAATATATTTTAAGATATGGAGGATATTTTAATGTAAACCCCTAAAAGGTTTTTATTTGTTCCCAATTGCTTATCTTTTCATATAGTTCTTAAATATATATCTTTATAGTGTATTGCACATGCATACCGAATTTAGAGCAAATACTTGTTTTAGTACGACTATAGGGAGGTCTCAATCTGAATGTACCAAAATCATCACTATCTTGTGCTCAGAAGTCAATAGAGCATCTACACTGTTACAGTAGTTGTTGATGTAACACTTCATTGAAAAGAGGACAGAGTTGCTCTTAAAACACAGAATAGTGGTTAATTTGGTACATTTTGATTGACATTGAGCGTGTTTCGGCTGGGGCACTGCAAAAAGTAAACGCTAAAGTTTCAATCGGTCAGTTTTTAATCAACCCTGTTTCTACTCGCGAAAAGTTTATCAATCCTATACCACCGCACCTGAAAAAGATTGCTTCACAATGTGTATAACCCAGCGTGACACGGTTCACGTGCAAACCGCTAAGATTAATCGCCTTTCTGTTTCTATTGGGTTTATTGCCGATTATTGCCGGTTCCAAACCTGGTTTGTGAAGGTTTTTGGGATTACCAAAAATACCGATTATTGCCGGGTTCTGCCTGTTTCTACTGGACAAACTTAGCGTTTATTAGCGGTTTCTTCCCCAGCAGAAACACGCTCATTGAGACCTCTCCTTTAAAGCACTGAAACAAGTGAATGCTATGAATGAGTTATCGTCAGAAAGAAGATTTTCATATGAAATATCTGAAAAAAAATAGCGATTCGAACAAATTTGTTTCGAAACATGTTTGGTTGTCTTTATCAGATGGTGGAATATACAATGTCAAAATTCTCATGTAAACAGTAAAACAATAACCTTTTGCAAATTTTGAATTAACATTTTTTTGTGCAGTAAAAGTAAAAGAAATGCTAAACCGGCAGTAGGGACAACCAAACAATCATGAATGTTTATTGATGTACTATATATTATAATTGCCAGTATTAAGCAAAAAGATATTTGTCTCATGGAGAAACATTGATTATATGGGTAATCAATTAAAGAATTTTATTTAATGCACTATTTCTTTGTTATAATTTGTTTTTCTTTTACACAAAACCAGCAGAAGAACTTTACCAATTCTGTATTTTTTGTTTTATGTGCTCTTTTTTCTGAAGCTTGTTAAACTACCCCATACCCATGTTTAAAGTTATAGACACATTTCGGCGAGTTCGACACATGTTTAGTTAAACAAATTTATGAGAATTGAGTTTAGTTAAACAGTGTGTCTTAAGTCAAAGTTTGACCCGCGTTTAGCTTAAAACCGTGTTTAACTAGTCCGACAAAAGTACGGCCACTATGACTATAATCTAGATAAACTGTGATCAATTATAACGTTGCCATGTTCAGGTCTGGTGAGCATGAAGCTGCAAGAGTAGGCAACCTGCCGGGTCGAGGCGTTCCATAGATGCTGAAACTAAAACTGAGCATGGGACCATTATAATTGATAACAGGCAATTCCAAAAATGTTATCTTGCATATACTTCAAGCAAAACAAATAACACAATGTTGCAATGATACATTCAATTACATTTAATATGATATAATTTATTATGACTAAAACATTTCAAAATATTTCACTGACAAAACACTTTTATATATATATAAAAGTTGAAGAAAATGATGATGTGAGCCAAGTTGTGACTGGATGGAATGTTCCAATATTAATAGCGGATTTAAACTCAAGAAAAACAACGGACTCCAGTGATTTATTGGACTGTTTCAAAATTCTAATTTCACTTTGGGAAGTACCATATCAGCTTCATTTTCTTGCTTCTCAGAGCCTGTAAAATTTTTAAAAAAAATCCAAATAGGAAACTTACTTATTTTCCATACGGGTTTCGACAACTAATCTGTTGTCTTCTTCAGTGGATTGTGTTTGATTTAGAGCTAGTAGTGTTTCTAGAGCTAGTAGTGTTTGTTGATGACATCATCAAATTGGATGACTCACAGATTATCGCCAGAGATGAGACAAGAAACACTAGATGGATGCACGAATCTATTTGGATTCGAAGAAAAGGCGGCACAGACCAACAAAAACACCTAATGAATGGCAACAAGGGGGCGTACCACATCAGTCATCTTTACGACTCAGTGATCCAGAGGGCATCATCATCAACTTCCGATGACGTCATCAACAAACAGTCTAGAAACACTACTTACTAGCTTTGGATCAAACATAATCCATTGAGGAAGACTACCGATTAGTCGTCGAAACCCGTATGGAAAATAAGTAAGTTTCCTATTGAAATTTTCTAACGAAATTTTATGTCACCTACTTGTCTTCTTCTTAATCAAATCTTAATCATTTGGGTACAATGGCAATAATGAAAGGTGTCAAATACCAACTTGCATAGCCTGGTCCGGGTTTGAGTGGGTGTTTGCTTATAGACAAATTAATTTCTTTCAACATTTTAATACATCGCAGCTAATACTGAAAATAGTGATAGACCGTCTCGAAATCCAACTAACATATTAGTGATTGGTAAAGCTAACCATAAATATTGCTATTTATATTCTAATGCTAATGCATGCCGAACGGTCTGGCCATCAAAAGGATAGCCAATGTATATTTAGAAGTCCACACTACTGTTGAACACATCCTCGCGTTTGAGAGGTGATGAGATTGTAAATCACTGCATAGACTCTAGTCTTGAGAGGAAGGGGGGGGGGGTGGATTTTTAAAATATAATTTAGTGTAAAGAGTATAAACAGGACAGTTTATTTTTCACCCTAAATTCACTCTAAAACCATGATTTTGAAGTAATTCGGAATCGTATCGCTCTGACTCAGAATATTTATGATTTATGATCAGAAATGTAAATCTGCAAGAAAATCTGCTTTCAAAAGAAAATCAAGGATAGAGGGCATCCCCTGGAAAAGATCGGATAATAGGCCTTTCCGAGTAAAATTAGCTATGAAATAAACTAAGTAATGATGAAATGAATATAACTAATTTAGCTTGCATAACAACCCTACTCTTACCGATTTATAATGTTTGATTCAAGAGTTTGACCATGTATGATATTGAGCTTTGTGTGTAACGCATGGTAAGTGCTTTAGATACAGTTAATTTATGAGCACTACAGAGAGTCATATGCACTTGTTCACTTCTTGATCTTGGTAACCAATCGCGGAACTCATTTGATTTAAAAGAGATTGAGCAAAGTCTAAACAAATTTTGTCTCTACGGTTCTTGAGTTCAGAAATATCACATGTTATTAAAGCGTCTTGATAGCCTGTGTAGTTAAAACTCAAGATGATTCTACACGCCCTCTTCTGAATACGCTCCAAATCATAGTGGAGATTTTCTGTAAGACTAGGGTGCCAAACTGGTAGAGCATACTCAAGAAGGGGGCGAATAAAACCAACATAGATTGTCACCAGGTCTTTAATACTGAGCCCATGATGCTTTAGGATGCTAAGCATGAATAGCCGTCCACTTGCACGTTTCATAATGTCACCAATGTGGGTATCCCAAATATCCTAAATAGAAGTTATTCACAAAGTGTTACGTCGTGCATGAATTAAATTTCAAAGCGGCGATCCACAAGCGCTGGCTTCTTGATTTTTTGTCGTAATCGTCCCCAAAACAAGCGGCGACCAACCGGATCATCAGGCCACTTTAGATAGCGTTTCCTTCGTAGTAGTTTTCTTAGTTCTCGTGTCATCTGCTCGTATGGAATATCCTCCAATAGAACCAGAATGATGACGTCTCGACCTTCGGCAAATAGCCGCTCAAAGGCCACCTGCATCTGCTTGTAACACCACTCGCATGCCATGAAACTGCGCGATAAGACAAGGATAGTTTTTGTGCTGCGTTGAATGGCATCGGTTAAGGCAGCAATGCGAGGCTGACCCGCAGCCGTGTCTCTTTGTGGAATGTGTAACACCATTCTTTCTTCTTGCTCATCGTTTTGTACCACTTCTCCATCAGCCGTGAGGTACTCCCCTTCGATGTGTTTAATTAATTCGTCCAATACCCAGTTCTCGTCGTTGTCATGGTAAGCTACATAGGCATCAAATCGCAGCGGACGAGCTGCCTCGTGGTCCATGTCATCATCAGCGGCGACATCAACGTTGCCGTCAACGATGTCACCCAGATCATTTTCATCGATATAATCATGGTGTCTTCTGCGATGTCGCAGTTGAAACAGTTTGTATCGGATTCGCCAGTAAAACCTGATGCTGATGAAGACAATTATCGCTATAATGACAATTAGTGAAATACTTGTACCCAAAATAAGGGGAAAACTTAGGGTTTTATTTCTGGGCATATAAATTTGGGGGGCACAATCTAATTCAATGTTCCATATTTCAATGCCTGTAAGTTTAGGAAAAAAGCACTGATAAGTACCAATGACAATTCCTTCCACATATACGGCAGTGTCTTTATCAAACCAATCCTTGAAGTAGGTTACTCCACTTTGACAAGTGCAGTCAAACAGATTGCTGCTCAAGTCCACGTACTGCAAATTTGAGGCATTTTGGAAGATGTCATCTGGTATTTTAGTTATGCTATTCTCAGTTAGGTCTAGATGCACTAAAGTGAACATCAAGGGTTTGACAAATGTCATGGACGCAAGTTGGTTATGAGAAAGGTCCAGGAATCTGAGCTTTGTATATGTCACCATTGTCTCTCCATGTATTATTTTTATACTGTTAGAACTGAGATCGAGATGTTCAATATTTGCCACTTCGAGGTAATCCGGAAAAAAATTCAAGCCATTTTGATTTAAAACGAGCTTGATTAAATTAGGGCAATTCATAAAAAGAATGGGCCCAAAGAATGGACAAATGTTTGTAATTTCCAGTGATATGAGCGAAGTGGAATTAATGAACAAAGAGGTATAAGAATAAAAAGAAGCACAGGTTCTTTCGTCCGCTGTTACTAATCTTACATCACTTAAATTCCTGAAAAGACTTAGATCTAAATCGATGGGCATATCAGATCCTGAAGGAGATAAAGTTATGTCAAGGTGACATATGGAAGCAGGTAGCATTTCACCTGTTAAACGTGGTTGGAATGTACTTGTATCTATACGTAATGTTCTCAGAACTGGGAATTGAAGAAGATTTCTGTAATCTCTAATGTTTGTTTTTATCAAAGACAAATGTGCAAGATGGTTTAAATTCAATTTGGTGCGAAGGAATTCATCGGATAATGGGTTGCCGTCCAGGATTATATCGGTTAGATGTGAGGATGCACCAAAAGGATGTGTTTCGTTGCCTGCGATAGATTGTATTTTATTATGTCTCAAATCTAAAGTTTTCAAATTCGTCAAGCCATCAAATGCATCAGATTGGACTTGCTGAATTCGGTTAGCAATGAGATATAGATTGACCAATTTCCTCAGGTTGACGAATGCCCCAGATGATATAATTTGAATGTTGTTTAAATTAAAGTTTAGGGTTTCCAGACCCGCTAGGTTGTTAAATGTACCATATTGTATATGTTGAAGAGAATTGTATCTGAGCACCAGGGATTTCAAGTTAGGTAGGTTGATGAATGTAAAAGATGATATATTCTGAAGATTGTTACCAGAAAGATCTAAGGTCTCCAATCGAGTCAAGTTGGTAAATGCTGTTGAGCTTATATGCCAAATAAGATTCAAACTGAGATCCAATTGCTTGAGTCTTTTAGCCCATGAGAATGCTGCTGCCTCCACAGATAATATGCCATGTTCCAGTTTTAAGAACTCCAAAGCTTTGAATCTGTGCAGATCTTTTAGAGATTGTCGATTGGCTATGGACATGGTGTATTTAGTCCTGCTGACTTTGGTCAGCATCCAAATATAACATTCGACGGTCAGATGTCTCAGTTTAGAATTCACAGATTTTAGTTTATGGAACATCACACATGGAACACTGAGCTTTGTAAGTTGTTTCAACGATGATGCACCATAGACTATTGTCAGTTCACTCAAATCAGAGATATTTGTAAAAGAAGTGTTTATCAAAGTTATGGTTAATATTTTGTCCAATGAAGCAATTTCCAGGTCGATATAAAGAGACCAATTGAGCAACCCGGAGTGTATATCCAATGTTATCAATTCTGGCAGCATTGCCCGTGAAGCCCTAGGTATGCTATGAAACCTATTCCCGTCAAGATAAAGCTTCTGCAATTGGATCAGGTCCCGCAAGGCATTCACGGGTAGGTATTCTATCCAATTGTCGCGAAGTGAAAGTGTAGTCAAGTTGCGCAGTCCACTAAAGGCAAACTCCTCGATTACTACGAGACCATTCAAACTAAGATCTATCTCCTCGAGCTCCAGGTGCTCGTGGAAGCTATAGTTTGTGATCACGGTGAGACTATTGTGCTGCAGTTGAAGCACAGTAATATTCTTTGCCGGGAGAATCGGTATGGAATGGAAATTTCTCCAAAGGCAATCATAGCTGGTGTGGTTATACATCTTACATGGTGAGTGTGACTGTGCATGAATATAGCTCACCTGTAAACCACTAATTATGACCAGAAACAGTAGCTTTGCTGATACAGTTGAGTCGGACATCATCATGGAGCGCTATATAGCTTTATAGAGAGATGAAACGGCAAATACGACTCGCTAATGCTAATATCCCGGAGAGATGGAATGGCAAATACAAATTGCTAAAATATCCCGCAGAGATGAAATGGCAAATTATATGTACGACTCGCTATATCTCAGAGAGATGAAATGGCAAATCTATGACTGAATGGTTTTACAGGTTGGTTGCAACGTGTGAAATAAAGTTATGGTGATCAATTCTATTCCATGCATCACTAATACAATTTGGGATGTGATTTGAAGGTGAAACGGATGTTTTAAGACCCTGTATTTTTGCGTATAGCTATTTTTGTGAGTTCGATGCTCACTGATATTCCATGTGTCAGATTGTTGGCATCTGGTGTATTAGCTACATGTACATTAGAAATGTCTTCATTAAACAATGGTTATTAATTTTGCGGGTTCAAATCTATTTCCGGGAAATACACAAAATAATAACCACCGCAAATATTTCAGCTTTTACAGTGACTCTACACTTTTCTAGTTTTGCACCGGTACTGGGTTATGCTAACAGAAATAACAATTCTATTTCTTCCTTTGGTAATTAAAACTATGTATTGTTTGAATAGCCTATGATTAAAGGAAGTTCATATCTTATTACCAACTGTTCGTCCTGAGATGCTTTGCAGAGTTTATGGCTTAAACAAGTACAGGGTGATTCAAACTCAATTTTGTCATCCAGTTTCACCTATAGATATTAAAGGCATATTATGTGATCTTTTCCAAGTAGCGCCCTCTACTATGAAAGCAGATTTTCTTGCAGATTTGCATTTTTGATCATAAATCATAAATATATTCCAAGTTACAGATCGATACGATTCCTAATTACTTCAAAATCATGGTTTGAAAATAGATTGAACCGCTACAGTACAATCTATTTTTCAAATTTTACTCTAAATTCACTCTAAAACCATGATTTGAGGTTATTAGGAATCGTATCGCTCTGTAACTTGGAATATATTTATGATTTATGATCAGAAAAGTAAATCTGCAAGAAAATCTGCTTCCAATTTGTTTGAGGATTGAGGGCGTCCCCTGGAAAAGATCACATAATATACCTTTAACACTTTCCACGCGGCAGGCGTCTGCAGACAACATGCCAAAATATCACAACATTTTTCAAATATGTCAAAATAATTCAATGTCATTACCTTATTTGGAATCACCATGAGAAATGAATTAAATAAGTACAAACATTCCTAGTATTGGTTCAGTAATTCTTGAGATAGGCTTTGAAAATTGTGAAAGGTTTCTGAAAAATCTGCTTTGAATTGATAAAACTACTTAATAGCCACGTGGAAAGTGTTAATGATCTATTGTATTTCACCCCTAAACGATGACGTCATCCAATCAATGCCCTAGCATGCACATGGCTGTATGATTTTGTATGGTCTAATCTACCTTATTTCATAAGTATGACTTATAGCACGAGGCAGCGAATTAATTAAGGAATTAAATAGCACTCATCGACAGTACTATTTAGTGATGATTAATGTGACAGAACTCTGCTTAAATTTACACACCCCTGCACAGTAGGACACCTCAATGCATTATACACACCACTTTCACAGTAGGACACCTCTAACTCTTAAGTTTGTATTCAAGCAACACTGTAACACACACTCACCAAGTTGGGATATAATTACAGTGCTGTAATTAATCAGATTATTAACGATGTGAAATTAAAAGCACTCTGAAGCTGTAGGGCCTACTATAAGTGAAATTTGTGGAACTCTGGACTGGCTGTGTATGTGCTATAAGTCAGGTAATATCTTCTATATGGGGTGTATTGATTTTAAATGGAAGAGCCCAAAATGTCTATTAAAATGGTTAAACCTCTTTTTAACCACTGTATACATAGGAAGTCGTTGTGTGGTACAGGAGTTGCGCAATTTTAGAGCCAGCTATTTTTACAACAAATTTTCCCTGGTTCGCAGAAAGTCACAAACCAGTTGATATTAAAGGGGCATTGAGAGATACGTATGGGAGTGCGCCCTCAATTATCCTGGAAATCATTTTTTTTGCATCAAAGTAATACTTGGGCATATAATAACTACCATCTGAAACAGTTTACCAACATTCGCCATTTATCATATAAAATTTCATGATTTTCTTAGTTTCGATATGATCATGATCGAAACTAAGGTGCTGAATTCGGAAGTTATGCATTGTTTTACTCACGGACTTTCGCGGCAAATCTCAACCCGGAAGTGCCAGTTTTTGCTTAGTTTGGCATGAAGGCGATGTCGGAATTGTATGACATTTTGGATTTGGGCTATGTTGATGATTATCTTTACGTTATTTGCTCATTTAGTATATCGATACATCTCTCAATGCCCCTTTAAACTCAAAACTCCTGGGTGTGCGTTTGGGAATAAAAACAGGGAGGAGAACAGGTCAATTTTTGTTTGTTTTGTGTTTTGTGTTTTGGTGGGGTGGGGGATACGGTTGCTGCTGTGCCTGGATCAAATGCACTGCCTGTGTGGACGATCCAACACCTATCTAATCGCGCGATGGGGTCAGCTCTTTTTGTTCACCATTTGATATATCCTGCCTGGTCGCGCCACGCTACGAGCACCTAGTACTGTAGTGTTTTGTAGTGATAAGGAAGGTTAAAGGTATATTATGTGATCTTTTCCAGGGGACGCCCTCAATCCTTGGAAAAAAGATTAAAAGCATTTTTTCTTGCAGATTTACTTTTCTGATCATAAATCATAAATATAGTCCAAGTTACAGAGCGATATGATTCCTAATAACCTCAAAATCATAGTTTTAGAGTGAATTTAGAGTAAAATTTGAAGAAAAAAATAGATTGTACTGCTCGGTACAATCTATTTTCAAACCATGATTTTGAAGTAATTAGGAATTGTATCGATCTGTAACTTAGAGGATCTTTATGATTTATGATCAAAAATGCAAATCTGCAAGAAAATCTGTAATGATAGAGGGCACTACTTGGAAAAGATCACATAATATGCCTTTAAGGGTTGATAAAACCTCATAAATATGGTGTGAGAAGATCAGGGACCGATTCAAGAGACACTTTGAACCCAAGACTAATTTGAGGGTCAAATGTTTTCAGTTGCAGCAGTACAGACAATGTGACAACAAAACTAGCGATGACTCTTTTTTTAAAAATCTTTTATATTTATTATCCTCCATACAAATATATACATAGTGTTATTGTCACATACGATCATCATGTTAGCTTTTTAAAATAAAATAGCATTACATAAATGTTATATATCTTTTTCTCATCAAATATCTGCATTTTGCATGAAAAGTTAAAAAAAGTTATTTGTATTGGAAATTGATTCAACACATTCAGGAATATTTGTTAAGTCATGCTTCAATACAATAGCTTCAAATTACAAATCATCAATAATTGCAATATGTTATAATATCATCATACATACAGTTGTATGACAATTTATCATAGAAATTAATAACCTTACGCAATTCTTAATTCTGAATCGAAGAGAAATAGCAAATGTGGGTGATTACTATCTGAATTCACTTATACAGCGTTTAGCAATAGCTCCCACATAATTGATGAAATTGTTATCAACATTCTTGGAAGTTATATGTACCCCCCTAAAAATAGCAGAAATTACAATTTCTGCATGATTCCAAATAAAACATATTTTGTTCTCATTTTTTTTGTTAATGTACATTGAAAACACTTCACAATTGAAATGAACAAATATGTCACACAAAAATGGACCATAACGCCACAATGTCAAACTAAGGGGTCGTCCATAATTATCACCATTTTCACATACGTACAGACCGTACGTAACCTTTTTACACCGCCCCCCCCCCCTTGAGTTACATATGCAATAAATGGCGAAAATTTCATGACTTGATAAAAAAATGCCCGCCTCTCAAGATCGCCATTTAAGTTATGTACGCTTAGGGTATATTTTTACCCCTCCCCCTGTTACGTACGTACGCTTTGTACGTATCTGTAAATGGCAAACATTATGGACGACCCCTAACTTTAACCTTTTCACAGAAGTAAAAGAAATGTTCTGTGAAGTCAATTACATTACAAGTATTACAAATAATAGATGACTCTTTCACCATTTTGTGTAGCAATATTTTTGTTGGGTAGATATTATCAGTCAGTAAGATCGAATTAAAATATGCGAATTTTTAAATTCGTGTCCGACTATGGGGGCCGCCATTTTGTTTTAAAAGTATATTAGTGTCCCGGATGTACACAGTTAAGTATATAGCAATTAAAGTGTTTTTTGGCTGCGGGGAAATTCTATCAATTTGGGGTATGTTTAAACTTGTAAATCCGATAGTTCAATGTATTTACAAACTTTTCACCTACGGCAAGCAAAATCTATCGAAGGAAAAAGTAGAAAAAAGTGATTTTAAACCCAAAAAAAGTAACAAATTCGTTCGTGTAAGAGGTGGTTTTGTCATTAAAAATAACATCATTTGTTTTTCGGGGTCAATTGAACGCACAAAATATCATCTGGAATCGAGTTTAAGTCAAATTTAGTTTATTTAATGATAAACTGGGCACTCCATTCAAGAAAAGGCGTTATTAGCAGCAACTATAATGACGTAATTTTAAAAATGGCGGCCTCCATGAATTCGCCGCACGAATTTAAAAATTCGTATTTTTTTATTCGATCTTACTAACTGATTATGAAGAACTTTCCAATTAAATGTTGTCAATTTTGCAATGTGAGTGCACTTTGGAATTGCTTTTCAGATAGATTTCCAATTGATTATGAAATTCAGTAAACGTCTTATCAAGAGGTTTTGACATGGGCAGCAGCAATAGATTTAAAAATGTCCCTTCTGAGCATCTCTACAGAACAAATATATCGGTTGCTGCGGTACCGGTATCAAACGCAGGTCGCCTGTGTGGACGATCCAACACCTATCTAATCGCGCGATTGGGTCAGCTCTTTTTTTTCGCCTTTTGATATATCCTGCCTGGTCGCGCCACGCTACGAGCACCTAGAACTGTAGTGTTTTGTAGTGATAAGGAAGGTTAAAGGTATATTATGTGATCTTTTCCAGGGGACACCCTCAATCCTCGAAAAAAAATTGAAAGCATATTTTCAGAAATTCAGAAAACGTCTTATCAAGAGGTTTTGACATGGGCAGCAGCAATAGATTTAAGAATGTCCCTTCTGAGCATCTCTACAGAACAAATATTTTAAAATCGGTTGCTGCGGTACCGGGATCAAACGCAGGTCGCCTGTGTGGACTATCCAACACCTATCTAATCGCGCGATGGGGTCAGCTCTTTTTTTCGCCTTTTGATATATCCTGCCTGGTCGCGCCACGCTACGAGCACCTAGAACTGTAGTGTTTTGTAGTGATAAGGAAGGTTAAAGGTATATTATGTGATCTTTTCCAGGGGACACCCTCAATCCTCAAAAAAAAATTGAAAGCATATTTTCTTGCAGATTTACTTTTCTGATCATAAATCATAAATATATTCCAAGTTACAGAGCGATACGATTCCTAATAACCTCAAAATCATAGTTTTAGAGTGAATTTAGAATAAAATTTGAAAAAATAGATTGTACCGCTCGGTACAATCTATTTTCAAACCATGATTTTGAAGTTATTAGGAATCGTATCGATCTGTAACTATTAAATAGAAGATCTTTATGATTTATGATCAAAAATGCAAATCTGCAAGAAAATCTGCTTTCATAGTAAAAATCAATGATAGAGGGCGCTACTTGGAAAAGATCACATAATATGCCTTTAAGGGTTGATACAACCTCATAAATATGGTGTGAGAAGATCAGGGACTGATTTAAGAGACACTTTGAACCCAAGACTAATTTGAGGGTCAAATGTTTCAGTTGCAGCAGTACAGACAATGTGACAACAAAACTAGCGATGACTCTTTTTATTTAATCTTTTATATTTATTATCCTCCATACAAATATATACATAGTGTTATTGTCACATACGATCATCATCTATCTATCTATAACATACTGTATACTCTGCAAAGTTGCAAAATGCAATATCTAGCAGAGGAATATACATAATGGCAACAATTGAAAATAGACATTAGAACACATCATAATCTTAATCTACAACTACACATGTTATGAGCAATACATTACTTTTTGAATAATGTTAGCATTTTAAAAATAAAATAGCATTACATAAATGTTATATCTTTTTCTCATCAAATATTTGCATTTGTATGAAAATCCTATAATAGAGAAGTAATTTGTATTGGAAATTGATTCAATACATTCTTCAATATTTTTAAGTCATGCATTAATACAATAGCTTCAAATTATAAATCATCGAAAATTGAAATATATTATACAAATATAATATCATCAAACATACAGTTGTATGACAATTTATCATAGAAATTAATAACCTTACGCAATTAAATTCTTGATTCTGAATCGAAGAGAAATAGCAAAATGTTTACCATATCTGAATTCACTTATACAACGTTTAGCAATAGCTCCCACATAGTTGATGAAATTGTTATCAAAATTCTTGGAAGTTATATGTGCCCCAAAAATAGCATTTTCAACATTAAATTTAAAAACAAATCTTTGGCAGAAATTACAATTTCTGCATGATTCCAAATAATATACATATTTTTCTCATGTTATTTTTGTTTAATTGAAAACACTGCGCAATTGAAATGAACAAAATTAAAATGTCACACAAAAATGGACCATAATGCATGCCACAATGTCACGCTTTTTATATAAGTTCAGTTCAGTTCAGTTCAGTTCAGTTCAGTTTTATTTTCACCATATTACATGATACATCAGACAAGCAAATTATAAGAAAACATAGGTGGGGAAAACCAAAAGGAGCACAGCTCGAAATATATTGGTCACCCTGATAATTTCTCAAACTAAGGGGTCGTCCATAATTATCGCCATTTTCACATACGTTCAGACCATACGTAACTGTTTACCCCCTCCTCTTGAGTTACATACAGATTAAATGGCGAAAATTTCATGGCTTGATAAAAAAAGCCCGCCTCTCAAGATCGCCATTTAAGTTATGTACGCTTAGGGTATATTTTTACCCCCTCCCCCTGTTACGTACGTACACGTATCTGTAAATGGTGAAAGTTATGGACGACCCCTAACTTAAACCCTTTCACAGAAGTAAAAGAAATGTTCTGTGTAGTAAATTACATTACAAGTATTACAAATAATAGATGACTCTTTGCCCATTTTGTGTAGCAATGTTTTTGTTGGGTAGATGTTATGAAGAACTTTCCAATTAAATGTTGTCAAATTCAGAAAACGTCTTTTCCAGAGGTTTCGACATATTGGGGCATGCAGCAGCAATAGATTTAAGAATGTCCCTTCTGAACATCTCTACAGAACAAATATCAATCGGTATGCCATTAAAAGAAATAGCTGCCTTAAACTTTGAAGTTTGGATTACAATTTCCATATACTGTCGGGAGAGGATTATGCATAACATAATAATCAAATAGGACATTCATGTTGTTCGGCATACGATCCTTGAAACTATCAAGTCAAAGAAGATGACCCTGCTTATCAAATAGCTGGTGTAGTCTAAATGCCAGCTTCGATCCACTTCTCTATGGAAAGTGTCTTGTTACATAAATTGAATTGAGTTGTTATTCCAGATAATCTGATTGCCTATATCATTAAAGGGGCATTGAGAGATACGTATGGGAGTCAGGTTTCTCGTTACATTGCGTTTTCGCGTCTCGGGACGCAATATTTTTGCTAAAAATGCAGTACATTTTAAACTGGACTCTTTATTGCGTCCATCTGGACGCAATCATTTTGAATCGTGTGTCAAGATAATTTTGCACGTGTAAGCTAACAAATATCAGTTTTCGTGACAATCCGAATCAAAATATACTTGGTAATAAAATATTAAATATTCTCGGTGTTCCTTGTACAACTCTCGACCATCGTCCATGTTTTCACCTCATCTACAAATGTTTTCGTCGTGTCGCACTCTTCACTCTTTATTAAGTCTATTGACCATATCCATTCCCGAAGATCACGCTCACCATATCTTCCGCTCACTAACAAAAAATTGAGCGAATTACAAAAACTATTTAAACATGTTCATACCATAATTATTGATGAAATCAGCATGGTCAGTTACCAAACATTTGAACATATTCATCAGCGTCTGTCAGAAATAACAGACACTGCTTCAGATTCTTCTATATTCTTTGGAAATCTGAATATCATCACCTTTGGAGATCTCTTCCAATTGAAACCAGTTTTTGGTTCCTATATCTTTCAATCTAAATGTCAACATCAACATGCAATAAGTTCACCAAATTCATGTGTACTTTGTGCTAACATTCCTCATTTATGGAAATCATTGTTCACACCAATATTTCTGAATTGTGATCATAGACAACAAGGCGACACGCAATATATGGAACTACTAAATCGTGTTCGTATTGGCACACCAACCATTGCCGATATTCAACTATTACAAACGCGTTTAATCAACTCATCTTCCAATGTTTCATTAGATGTACCGCCATTTGACAAAGCATTACACATATATCCAACAAAGAAACTATGTGCACATTTTAATGAGTTATGTTTACAGCAATTACTCGATGAAACGCATCAATCTTGTGTTCATTTGAAAGCAAATATAACAATGTTAGATGGGCCTCCAGATGTTTCAAATATGCATGACTTAATACCCTCAGAAATTAATGATACTGCAGGGATTTCAGTCAAATTAGTTTTGGCTATTGGGTCACGAGTCAGGTTGGTTAGAAACATCTTCACCATGACTGGATTAGTGAATGGGGTTCAAGGTGCCATAGAATCTTTTGTGTATGCCAATGATTCAACACCTACTGGTATCAAAGTCAAATTTGATGATCCAGATGTTGGCCGGCTCCTCCATAATTCAATCGAACATCAATCGATTTTAATTGAACCTATTACTGTAAAATTCTTTGGTTTACGTAATTCAGTTTTCCAAATAAATCAATTTCCCCTTGTCCCATGCAATGATGCATCTACTGTGCACAAAGTTCAAGGTCTGACTCTAGATACTGCTGTACCTAATTTAGGTAGCAAAATATTCACCCCAGGAAAATCTGTTAGTGCTAAACCTTGTAAGGATTTGAGGCGGCTGAGAGCAACATAGGTTGCTCTCAGCCGCCTCAAATCCTTACAAGGTTTAGCACTAACAGATTTTTATATAGATGACTACCCATTGAAAAAACATACACTTCAAATTACATTTACAATTGGTTTGGCCAAATTGAAAATTCAATTATAAAAATATGCTTTTTAATTTAAAAAAATACAAAATGCAATAAATTGAAAGTTCAATTATAAAAATATGCTTTTTTAATTAAAAAAGTGCAACACACCATGATATTCTAATGTATAGTACATGTATATGTGTAAATTACAAATTAAACTATAATTTGTTCATGCGTATTACACATTGTACCTGGCATTTGCACATTGAAAAAATGCACCAATATCATAATAATTGTAATGTTGCACAAAAATTAATTATTTCAGATTCATCATGTCCAAACGACAGGCAGAGGGCTTCTTACATCAAGTATCTCCAGTCAAGAGGAGCAAAACGAACCCCAAGAATTCCTATTTCACAGCAACCCTACAAGACCAAACAAGTTACCGTAAGGTAGTCTGTTTCTCCCCTACCAAGTATCAGACATTTCAAGTGAGTACTGAAATATCAAACATTTAATCACTAGGACTATAATTAAAGTAATAATTTCTTTAACATTTCAGACCAACCATTAAACACATCTACATCATCGCAATGTATTGGACCTTGGACAATGGTTGTTAAATATACTTTAATTTTAATACATTTCACCAATGCAATTATATGACCATGCTTTGATGGAAGGATTTGTTTTTCAACATTACTACACTGTACTACAGATAATGGAGACTGGACAATGCAACAAATGCTTATACAACCAACTACTATTACACCTACTATACATTTAACGGGCCATTCTATTTTCTTTCCTACCTTTAACAGGGCTTTGCTGAAAACAAGACAGCAGTAACTATGAGAAATATTTCTATTGGGAAAGACACCCAGGATATACTACTGTATCCCTCAGCGGTGGTGAGTCCAACAACTACCACATTTGCCGCGGCAGAACTGACAGTACAACTTACAACGATATTGGACTTACAGACAACCAACAACCCCATTGTGAATGTCCAGGCTATTATAGCAAAAACAGCAGCTACAACCGAGGTGAAAGACGGCCTCCAAAAAATGGATTGTGTAGCATCAGATCCTACAGGATCCATCAAGTAAGCATTTGTATGGCATCTATCCTGTTTTGGAATCCACACAAACCATGGCAGTGTTATATTACTTCCCTCTTAATTCCCAATCAGTGCATTTGCAATTTTGAGTGAAATCCTATTTCATGGTCCATAAACGATACTTTTCATCTAACCATTTTTTTCTTCACAATTGCACACTCGATCACAAACCCTGATGTTTAGTATTTCATAGAACGCATGTTACTGCATGAAAGAACAGAAAGCAGTCAGCCCACTCAAACACTTCAATGCAGCCCAGAACCCTAAAAAAATGAAATACCAAACACATTGTGTGTGTTTTTACAGCTATTGCAAATCCTTTCCTGCTTTAATGGTACTGAACGAAATAACCCAATGGCCATTATATGGAACAAGGATCCCACCATAGATTACATAACATTACCGCAGTAGGGCTCATTATGAAGTTTCGTAAATGTTATAAATCAGTTTAATTTCATTACACTTACTATCGAGATTAATTCTTTCCCATTCTCTATTACAGGCTCTGTGTGTGGAATGAAGGAATCCAACAGATTGAGGCAAACCAATCTTACCTATTCCAAAATATATCCTACAAAACATACAATGGAACAGCATATTTAAGCACATCGATCAACACGACAATTCAACAGTGTCCACCCATACAGCCACATCCTGAATCTGATGATTCCGAACTTCAAAGACGCCAGGAAGAGGTACAAAACTCAACCCATGAAGTTATAGGCATCACCAAAGTGACCATAGCTCGCGCCTGCAATGTGTGCAACAAAACCACCCAGACAAAAGAAAACGTTAACTTAGTGCATTGCACCCATTGCAACATGACACGACTGAAAACCAAATGCCCCCACCGTGTACATTGTGCAGTGCAGTTAACTGGGATCCCTCACGCTGTTACATTTTTTCACGAACATTTACAGTCTCTCTATGACTCACAAAATACCGACATCCCGCAGCTCATTGAAAACATGGCCCAAGAAGACATAGAGATTATGATGCTATCATTGCCCATGTTAAGCATCAAACTGAAAGGTGTCTATTTGGTATCTGTTCAATCGTTCCAATATAGATCATATGCAACTAGTTTTGCTTTGCAAAGAAACGCATTTCCAAGCATTTGGTCAACAGAAGGTATTTGCACAGTTGATTTCTGACTTGAAGACACTAGAACAAGAAGGGATATCAGTGGGACTGGACTCAAACCTAAAAGGAACAATTGGTGCCATTCTTGGTGACATTTTAGGATCTCATGCAATTGGTGGTTTTACAGAGAATTTTAGTGTGAGTCATAATTTCTGCTGGTATTGCATCATTGATCGTCAATCTTTTATTGATGATCCGCTTGCTGTTGGACAAAAACGGAGCATTGGAAATTACAATGAGGCTTTAATTAGACTTCAACAAAATCCAGGAGAAGGTCTGATTAATGGAATTTAGCGTGACTCTGTATTCAACCATCTTCAATACTTCCACGTTTGTCATGGTCCCCCAGGACACGACTTGTTCGAGGGGCTAGTATCTTATGATTTGTCACTTATCATCAATTACTTTGTGGCTACTAAAAGATGGTTAACATATGATCTACTCAACCGTGACATTGCACAGTTCAAGTATCTTGGTAATGATGCCTGTAATAAGCCAAATATAGTTAAACGAGGTGATAACATTGGCGGTCATGCTGTTCAGAATTGGCGTCTTGTGAGACTTTTCCCCCTTATTGTTGGAAGCAGGATACCTGATTTCAGTGACGAAGTTTGGAATTTTTTTTTTGTTACTGCGTAAAGTGACTGAATTGGTGTGTGCACCAAAGATTAGCGAGGATCAGGTGTGTTATCTTGATACCCTAGTTCAGGAGTATCTTCAGCTTAGATCAGAATTATTTGAGAATCGACTTAAACTCAAGCATCACTACCTCCGCCATTATCCTCGGCTCATTATAGAAATCTACCAAACTGATCAACCAGCTGGCAGCCCACGACTATTTGTAAGGTATTAGTACGTTTTGCTGCGGGAGTTGACCCAAAAATCTACAAACTGATCAACCAGCTGGCAGCCCACGACTATTTGTAAGGTATCAGTACGTTTGCTGCGGGAGTTGACCCAAAAATTTACCAACTGATCAACCAGCTGGCAGCCCACGACTATTTGTAAAGTTTTAGTACGTTTTGCTGCGGGAGTTGACCCAAAGATCTTCCAACTGATCTGGCAGCCCACGACTATTTTATGTATTAGTACATTTTGCTGCGGGAGTTGACCAAAAAATCTACCAACTGATCAACCAGCTGGCAGCCCACGACTATTTGTAAAGTATTAGTACCCTGAAAAAGTCAATTCAATCATTTAGCAAGCGTGTGCAACCTGCGGCCCGCCGGCCTCTAATCTGCGGCCCGCGAAGCAATCCCAAAATTCCCATTGATGCGGCCCGTTTTAACCGCAACTCCCTAGGTTACACTAATGTCGAATTGATTTAGTGGTGTCGCTCCCTTATAATTAGTAGGGTGACGCAGTGGCGTAGCCATGCAGAGGGGGGCGAGGGGGAAATTTCCCCACTATTAACTGTCATGTCGGTTGAGATTGGCACTGTCGGTTCATTTGGCAAGAGGAATCATGGAATTATAATGGTCAAAAGTGCACATACCTAATTGTTTCGCGCG
This sequence comes from Ophiura sarsii, assembly GCA_035610835.1. Classification (NCBI taxonomy): domain Eukaryota; kingdom Metazoa; phylum Echinodermata; class Ophiuroidea; order Amphilepidida; family Ophiuridae; genus Ophiura; species Ophiura sarsii. The sequence goes on from CM069446.1 coordinate 76,396,596, forward strand.
CTACGCTCGCATGTGTACCCCAAATGGAATTGTTTTGGTAGAAACTTGTTTAAAGCAGAAATGTACCTCCCCGGTGTACCTCATTCATAGCAAAAATAAGTGTAAAGTCGAAAATTTTCGCGCCCGTTGCGCGCATTCCTTCATCGGAACAAACTTGTGATGCGTGTTAAAATTCCTGGTTGAAATGGCGAAGAGAAGCAGGTATCCGGATGTGTTTTGGAATGTTTGACAATCACTGCGGCCCGTGAATGGATCTCAAAATCACAATGCGGCCCGGCTGGTACAAAAGGTTGCACATGCTTGATTTAAAACAATCCAATCAATATCTCCAACAATTTCTCCACAAATTATCATTGAATGAAATTATTCATGAGATCAAATCACGATGTTTGTTTGCATTCAGTTTGAAGGAGCTCAGGCAGTCCATTTAAGACCTTGTCCGATTGGCATACCCCAAGTTGCCCCGATCATCCCAAGATTGCCTGGGCCGGGAGAAGGAACAAGGAAGAGATCATACCTGCCAAGAAGATTTTGATTTACCTGTGGGTGATGGCGAGGAAGGCTACAAAAGCATAACCACAGCGTTCAACCTTGGGCAGTTTGCCAAGACCCTCATTTCAAAGATGCCATCAGTTCCATAAGACCCCCCCCCCCCCCCCCACCCCAATTCAGGTTGTGTCGATTCGGTAAGCCCCTGTTTTCAGACTACCCAACCCTACCTCTTCGAATTTGAGTACTTTTTTCAGCATGTTACAGGAAAACAAACATTTATTTTAATTTGGCCTTACAGTCAGATATAACTGGTCACATTTGTTCACAATTTGTTAAAAAGAAGTAACAAACAAACATTACTAAAAGTGTGACATATCCACTTTTTGGTGCCCAACTGAAACAAATAGGACAATATTTTTATGCTATTTTACTAAATATTGTCCGTCCATGATGGAGAAACAAGCTCATACCATTCATATGATGAAAGAACAGGACATGAAGCAGTGAGTGGAATTATGATCCAGAGGGCAGAGAAATTATGGAGAAACAGTCAAAACTTTTGATACCATCCAAATGGCGAATATTGCATACTACATGTTGATGAAAGTTATGGGTGACTTTAAAGTCATTGTAGGATCAACAACAAAAACGACATCATTTTGGGTTATTGTGTGGTCAAAATTTGAAAATGCTTGAGTTGTCCTTTTGTTTGCTGGGAAGATATCCAGCTCTTCTCGTTCAATAATTCATACACGAAATTGTTAAAAATTGTATATTTTATATTACAAAAAACAACAACACATAGCTGATCCTCAGAACACACGAATCATGACAATAATTAAAACAATTATTTTGCATACATAATTACAATACCTGTGGTGACGTTGAATAGATTACAGGCCATGATTAGCTGTTTGGTTATAATATGCAAATGCCTAAGCATTTAAAGAATATGTTGGCGTTATTATTATTGCCTTTGTCGATTGATTCTAATAGGCCAGATTCAGGCTTCTTCATGTTTTGTAAGCCATTTAAGTGCAAGTACTATCTAGGAAGGCTCACACAGTAAGAGGCTTGCTGTTATCAGCCGTCTTTGATACCCCAGCCAGATGCCGATTACAACGCTTTATCCAGTTTACATGGATGTACATATTGCACAATGCCAGGCAAGTATGTGAAGACAGAGAAAGGGGCACTACCCAAACTTGCCCATTTGAATTAAATAATCCTGACACTGGGAAACACATGAAAACACTACAATGCATCATGCAAATGATGCAGAACGGTCTCCATTCCTCAATGTTGCCCAATTTGATATCATTAGGTGTGTTGCGCCCACAGAATTATAGTGGAGAGCGAGAAGAAGAAGTAAAAGAGGAGAAGAAGAAGGAAGACGAATTGGAAGCAGAATCGGAAGAAGGGAAACAGAAAAGGATAAGCGACCTGTGTCAGCGACAGTTCGATCAAGCTCAAGAATTGGAACACGTCAGTGTGTCTAATCTGTTAAAATTTTATAAGTTTCTTTTTTTTATAAGTTTCTTTTTTGGCTCAGTGTAGTTACAGCATGCAACAAAATAATGACACATGATAAAATACATGACCTACTTATTACATCAGCAATTATGATAAAAATAGATATATATAAATATACAATTAAGAAACCAAAAAATAGGCACAATGACTAGCAATTAATTTGGGAAAAGGTAGATTTTTAAGAGCTTTTTAAAAGCTTTCACATTGGGAGCATCGCGTACATTATTTGGTAAGCTGTTCCACAACTTAGGACCATAAGCCGAAAGTGATCTATCCCCATAAAGCTCTTTTTATTTTCGTGTTGTAAGTTTCGCGGAAATATTATGCGGGAAAAGCATGAAAATAAAACCACAGCCAAAATTTAAGCTTTTACAGTAAGAGCTTTTACAATACAACAATAATGCTTAATATGTGAACACTGGATCCAGGGGGGGGGGGGGAGACCTTATGTTTAACGGAGACCCATAATTGCCTCTATATTTGACAGATTTTGGTTTAATTGTTGTGAAAAATAGCAAAATTAAGGATTTTATGGGACCCTATTTGGCAGCACATCCCCGTAACCTCTCATCCACTACGTACCCCCTCCCCCAGGCACTGGATATGACCTGGCTATCTTTTATGATCTGGGGAAATGTAACCCATCTGTAAGATAAACTCTTTGCTTCTCTATTAAACACAATAGGAACATCGAGGTGAAAAACAAACTTCAGATAAAATCACTGCAGGCAAAAATAGAAGAGGAGCGCAATATCTTGGCAACAGAGGAGGCGGGGGTCAGGGAGAGATTTAAGGAGGAAATCGTACAGATCAAAGCAGACGACGCACACATCTCAGGGAAAAATTAGCCGCGCTACAGAAGGTAAGAGGCAAAAATACTTAAGTGTTATTGTTAACTATTTTGATGATCGCAACCAATGAAATTTGTCAACAAGCTCAATAAACTGAAATTGTGAGGCAGCATTTATTTGTGGCATTTTGTAATGCATCAAATGCTTGAATAAAGTTTAGGTTGGCTGGCATAGAGGGGTGAGGCACTCAACAGCAGAAAAACCTCAAAATCATCAAGGACAAAGTTGAAAAATTTGAGATTATCTATAATTTGCTAGATTCTAAGATTTTATAAATTTTTAGACTTTATAAGGTTAACTGGAATTTTACTGTAAATATTTAAAACTGGATATTCTTATTGCAATATAAATTTTCATGAGCGTTGATATCAGGCGCGTACGCAGGATTTTGTGGAGGGGGGTGTTTTAGAAATATTTATATAATTATTTCACTATCCATGCTTGCGTGTCCCGGGGCCGGTTAATCAAGATGGACAATGTTTCAATGCCAACAGTCCATCAGGGGAGAATTTTATGGTTGCAAAACATCCAAAAATGATCTACCAACTGACCCAATTTTTACATGGGCTAACAAATGACACCGACTGTCATTAACATGACGGACACGCTTACATTGAGGTTACAGTCAGAAGTAAGGATGATATTAAATCAGAAGTACACAGCTGCTCTGAGGGCCACTAAGCCGAGTAAGACAACAGCTTTTCCATATACTAGCTATATGAAAAATAGAAAAAACAAAAGTGGGCAAATGATTACCATTACTGGAATGCCCGAAGATACAAACATCTGCTTATAGCCACTATGGGAGTGAAGCCATGCCAAGAGATTATCAAGTGCAAGGACACGCTGAGAATAAGTTTAGGTTTACTTCCCCCTGTTACATCAACAGTCAACACTCAACAGCAGAGTTGGTAATGAACCAGGAACTTTTGAAGATACCTCTTCTACAACTGAAGAAACCCCAGCTACAACTGAAGCTTCCCTAGCGTCTACTGTAAATATCCCAGCTACGACTATACCAGTACTAGCATCATCAGGAGCAACAATAGAACCACAAACACCAGCCCATCAAATACCAGAAGCTTTGAGAGAACTGCATGAAATGGTGTCAGAAAGTCAAGAATACAAAGTGGATGCTATATGAGACCTGTCACCACAAAATGAGCGTTAAGTCGCCAGTGTGCATTCGGAGATATGGTCCAATGAACATGCCACAAATCAATAGAAAACAAAGGAATTTTGCAACTTCAATTTGAATTTTGACAGGGAAAACATTGAGCAAATATAACATGTTGCATATCATTTTAAAGCTTGTTTCTTGAGTATTCTGAACCTGGAGAAACCTCACATTCAAAATTGTCCGACTTAACTCTCATTTCGTGATGACAGGTCTCATATTGGAACAGATAAAACAGAAGGGGAAAACTTATTTCCTGATCAAGTGGAAAGGCTTTGAGGAAAAAACTTGGGAGCCAGAGACAAATGTGGCCAATTTAGCCATATTGACATCATTTAAGCTAAAAAGAAAAACAGAAAAACATGTAGAACTTAAGAAAAGCTAAAAACTTAAGGGTGTAAATAGCACATAGGCTGTATTAAATTTAGATCTTAGAATGACAAGTGCCAGTATTATAACATGCTCTTGATTTCAGAATTTATTAGTACATGGTGAATGTGATCCTGATATACCGGTCTCATATGGGATGTAGGACATATGGGTAAGACACCTGATATAGCCCATCTCTATAGGTACTATTTATCTCATAATAATTATATCAGTCAGGTAGGTCCATGCTCCTAGTCAGTCACATCTTCATCAACCTAATATCTGGCGCACTGCATGAAATAGTTCCAAATTGACTAGAACCATTATTTTTAGCTCTCCATGCACAAAAGTAATCCTGCGTACACATGCTGGTTTTGATAAATTGATATATGGAGTCCCCCAAGGCTCTGTTCTTGGTGCGCCGTGTTTCATTAACTACTCTGCTCCCCTCAGTGACGTCATCAATAACCATGGTATTAGTGTCTAACCGATCAGATCGGGAGTTTCCCGATCGGCCCGATATAAGTCTGATCGGTGATCGGCAAAATTCCTTCATCTACCGATCTGATGAACCGATCAATCACTATAGTATGAAAACCCAATTAAAAGCTTATCATGTCGTCTTTTCTCCGTTAAAATTCCTCTCAAACTCGCCTTCTTACTTCTTCACATAACATATACTAGTTAATTAGTTTATCCAGGTGAATTTAGCGAAGCCTATAAGGGTACAAATCCTTTCAAACTCGCCTGTTTTCAGATTAGTTCGATCGGCGGGATTCAGCGAATGTACATTCAATGTTTTGTTTTCATTTTTATTACGGGAAATACCCACGTCATGGCCCGCCAAAGGCGTTATCAAACTAGGCTTGTCATTGGCTAGGCTACGTTTCACTTCTATGTACTAAAAGATTCACTAAACTAAGTTAAAACTTCGGGTTTATGGATAGAATTAAATATATTGAAAATCTCAAATACATAATGATGTAATTTTTGCAACAAAGAAAGAATTGTGGGAATACCCAGCGTGCCGTGTGCAAAGCTTTAAATCGCACATGGTCAATCGCAATCGCAACGTTTGTAAAATGTAAACAATGACTTGACACTTGAATGACAGGTGTCTTTACTCCTTAGAGACATGGACCAGGTAAACACGATAAATAAAAAGAGTAAATAATTATATTTTTTATTTAAACAATTTGAACTTGATTTTCACTTGTTATAATCTGTTTTGCTAAGTACACAAATGCTACTATATTTACACTATGTACGGCAACACACACGAGGGAAATGTACTGTTATTTAGGCATTGCAGTTCACTTGCGCATCTAATCGGTGATCGGATCGGCCGATCAAAGAGGAAATGATCGGTGATCGGCGATCGGCTGACATGAGCTGATCGGTTAGACACTACACGGTATCATCATTTAATGTGCGCTGACGATACACACAGGTCTACCTGCTTTTTAAACACGCTGATCGGGATAGCATGATTCACCGTCTGCATCAGTGCATCAAAGACATCAAGGCCTGGGCTGTTTTAAACAAAAATGAAATTTAATGACGACAAGACTGAGCTGACGATACAGGACTATTCTTCGGCACGACTATTCTTCGGCACTCGCACCACTAGCAACGATCAACCGTCTTCACTGACAATTGGAAACGCAGACGTTGATGTGCAAACAGAAGCTCGCAATTTAGTCTTGATATTCAACACTAGCCTACAAATGAGTAAACATATCAAACACATGTCTTGCTGGATGGGCTTGTATACGCAAGATTGGTAAAATCCAGAGATATCTAGAAAAGTCTGCTGCAGAGAAACTTGTTCATGCATTTATAACTTCGCGTATAGACTGTTGTAACAGTCTTCTGCTTGGAATACCTTATAAAGAAATCCAACGTCTTCAAAGACTCCAGAATGCAGCAGCTTTTTATTAGACTTGTGATGCTCACAGCGTAACACCCACATCACCCCAAATCTCTATGAATAACACTGCTACCAGTACGTTAAGGTATCATATACAAGTCTTTACTATTGGTATTCAAGTGCCTCCACGGTATCGCCCCTGCATACCTTTGCGAACTGATCTCGCTTTATCGTCTCGGGTGCGTACGAAAAGGGAATCGGCAAACGGGCATTTATTTAGCTCAAAATACAAGAGCAAACGAAGCGAGAGGATGATGATGATTGCTTCCTTCTGTTGGACCTGGGCCAAGAAATACCGGAAGTGGAAGGAATCATTACCACGTGTTACCCCATTTTATGCGGTCAATTGCAACCGGAAGAAATACCGGAAGTGGAAGGAATTATTACCACGTGTTACCCCATTTTATGCGGTCAATTGCATCCGGAAGAAATACCGGAAGTGGAAGGAATCATTACCACGTGTTACCCCATTTTATGCGGTCAATTGCAACCGGAAGAAATACCGGAAGTGGAAGGAATCATTACCACGTGTTACCCCATTTTATGCGGTCAATTGCAACCGGAAGAAATACCGGAAGTGGAAGGAATCATTACCACGTGTTACCCCATTTTATGCGGTCAATTGCATCCGGAAGAAATACCGGAAGTGGAAGGAATCATTACCACGTGTTACCCCATTTTATGCGGTCAATTGCAACTGGAAGAAATACCGGAAGTGGAAGGAATTATTACCACGTGTTACCCCATTTTATGCGGTCAATTGCATCCGGAAGAAATACCGGAAGTGGAAGGAATCATTACCACGTGTTACCCCATTTTATGCAGTCAATTGCAACCGGAAGAAATACCGGAAGTGGAAGGAATCATTACCACGTGTTACCCCATTTTATGCGGTCAATTGCATCCGGAAGAAATACCGGAAGTGGAAGGAATCATAACAACGTGTTACCCCATTTTATGCGGTCAATTGCATCCGGAAGAAATACCGGAAGTGGAAGGAATCATTACCACGTGTTACCCCATTGTATGCGGTCAATTGCAACCAGAAGAAATACTGGAAGTGGAAGGAATCATTACCACGTGTTACCCCATTTTATGCGGTCAATTGCAACCGGAAGAAATACCGGAAGTGGAAGGAATCATTACCACATGTTACCCCATTGTATGCGGTCAATTGCAACCGGAAGAAATACCGGAAGTGGAAGGAATCATTATCACGTGTTACCCCATTTTATGCGGTCAATTGCAACCGGAAGAAATACCGGAAGTGGAAGGAATCATTACCACGTGTTACCCCATTCTATGCGGTCAATTGCAACCGGAAGAAATACCGGAAGTGGAAGGAATCATTACAACTTGTTACCCCATTTTATGCGGTCAATTGCAACCAGAAGAAATACCGGAAGTGGAAGGAATCATTACCACGTGTTACCCCATTTTATGCGGTCAATTGCAACCGGAAGATATACCGAAAGTGGAAGGAATCATTACCACGTGTTACCCCATTTTATGAGGTCAATTGCAACCCAGACGAGACTGTTCTGCATTTGTTAGCTGCTCTGCATGAATTGTGGATTTGAATGCGCAAGTAAAGGAGAATTACACTTATTTCTCGAGACCCTAAAAATGGATCCTTCATGTATCTAACGCTAACACTTGGAAACAGGAATCGCACATCAAATATGCCAGAGATCTAGGGGTGAAGATAATGACATTTGACTGTGAGATGGAACTCGAGAAAGTCGCGCGTATAGAATACATCCAGATGCAGAACTGGTTTTGATGATATCTATCAGTTAAATCATCTAAACATAGTAAAACTACATGGTTTATGCATCATGATCCTAAGGGAATTATAATGGATGTAATGCTCTTCAGTTTTGTGCATTTTGGTCCAAACAAGGTCGTCAGTTCCGTGGAAGAGTTGTTGAAATTCTTAATTAGATGTAAATAACAAGTTTTGTGGCTTTCGGAAATTACCTGTAGACATAGCTTATGGTAGGAGACAACAAGGAGGCCCAGGAGATCTGGAAGAAGAGTTAAGGCGCATGGAGGTACATTATTTGGCGATGGAAGCGGTATGGCGAAGGCAAGAGAGAGCTACACTCAATCGGAAGAGCCTTGACAAAATCACTGCGTGGGTCCCAGGATGTAATCCCGCAAAAGTATGACCGTACCACCAGTTGAAAAAGCTATCTCATCCACTTCAAGGCTTGCAAAAAATGTATTGATTGGGACAGCAGCGCAGCGGAAGAATGGTTGGCGGCTAGCACTGCAAATTATGAGCGTTTACTTTTGGACAAACTAAAAGTAAACTCAAAAGTGAACGCAATTCTAAACACTTATGTGAGCCCAACAACTAAGCTGTTTTCTACCTACCCTCTAATAAATAACTGTCCCATTATATCACAGATGGTGGAAAAATCTGTGATTAAATTCACTCACTTGGAGCGTGCTTTGAGGTCAATTGGGTGCAAAATGCAAGAAATGTTTAGTTTTGCATTTACTTTTACGTTTACTTTTGTGTTTAGAATTGCGTTTAATTTTGAGTTTACTTTTAGTTCGTCCTAAAGTAAACGCTCATAATTTGCAGTGTAGGTTGATGGGGAAGGCCACAAGGAGGAGTATGATGAGTTAAAGATGAGGTTGAAGGCAGAGTTTGGGCCGTCTGATGGAGCCGAGAACTACCCCATTTTATGCGGTTAATTGCAACCAGAAGAAATACCGGAAGTGGAAGGAATCATTACCACGTGTTACCCCATTTTATGCCGTCAATTGCAACCGGAAGAAATACCGGAAGTGGAAGGAATCATTACCACGTGTTACCCCATTTTATGCGGTCAATTGCAACCGGAAGAAATACCGGAAGTGGAAGGAATCATTATCACGTGTTACCCCATTTTATGCGGTTAATTGCAACCGGAAGATATACCGAAAGTGGAAGGAATCATTACCACGTGTTACCCCATTTTATGCGGTCAATTGCAACCGGAAGATATACCGAAAGTGGAAGGAATCATTACCACGTGTTACCCCATTTTATGCGGTCAATTGCAACCGGAAGATATACCGAAAGTGGAAGGAATCATTACCACGTGTTACCCCATTTTATGAGGTCAATTGCAACCCAGACGAGACTGTTCTGCATTTGTTAGCTGCTCTGAATTGTGGATTTGAATGCGCAAGTAAAGGAGAATTACACTTATTTCTCGAGACCCTAAAAATGGATCCTTCTTGTATCTAACGCTAACACTTGGAAACAGGAATCGCACATCAAATATGCCAGAGATCTAGGGGTGAAGATGATGACATTTGACTGTGAGATGGAACTCGAGAAAGTCGCGCGTATAATACATCCAGATGCAGAACTGGTTTTGATGATCTCTATCAGTAAAATCATCTAAACATAGTAAAATTACATGGTTTATGCATCATGATCCTAAGGCCAAACAAAACAAAAAAGTTCGTCTCAAAGCTTGCGAAGGCTTCAAAATCGGGCGGCACGAGCGGTTTTTTATCTTCCAATTTTTATTTATTTTTACATTTTTTATTTACGTGTCAATGTTTACTCTTACTATTTGCAACCGTTGACACTTTCTGATATTGTTTTCTTCTATCTAAAATGAATATTATGATGTAGTTATGGAATGGAAGGACAATGTCATCATAGACATCCTGGAAAGTTTTATGTTCCGTAGCCTCGTGGTAAAACCAGTTTAGTATATCGGATTTATCGTCAAAATTAAAAATGAATTGAACACGCAAAATCGTGGAAGTGGACGCCGCCATGTTTAAATCGCAAACGAATGCCTCTTTGCCATTTCTGGTCGCGGACTACTCTCGGGGCCTTGATTAATTGTACAGATCAAATAAAAACCATTTAAATTTACGGTATTCTGAACATAGATGAGTTCCGTATCATTTAATTTCAAACAAGACATTTTTATTTTATATATATAGTACCCACCAGGGAGTGAGGAATGTTGTTTAGTACGAACTATATTTTTATGCGGAGGGACTTTTTGGTGTTGTCAAAATTATAAACAGCCCGTAGTACAAAAATCATCTGCGCAATTGCGAATTTACTTGTCTTTTTGCATGCTGAGGGACCTTGCGAATACATATTGGGAGCACAGCACCAAGACGCTCTCCATAGACTTTACTGTTAAAAAAGGCTTACTTAAATGGCTCTAGTTTCTATATAGTGGGTTTGGTTCAATGAAATTTTAATATGTTTTACTCACAAGGGTAATCTACAACATATCTGAATATGAAGGCAACTTTCTCGTGCACTTTTTTTGCTATAAGCCGCCGCGTAACAACGTAGTGATATGCCTACCTAAATTCGGTCTCCGGTCTGGATATCGCCGCGTGTGTAAATCGGTCCGTGAAATTAAAATTGACCTCAAATCACCTAGTTTAAATGTCAGAACATCAACTACACATTTCAAACACAACATATTAGTGAAAATTTATATCATAAACCGTCAAAAAATAACTCTTTCCCGCCAAATAGGAACTATTGTCGTGATAAACTTTGAGTGATCGCGACGATAGCGTGTCGCGATACCTATTTAGGTATGTGCTCCCTATTGCAGTACTATCGGAATGTGAAGAAGACTATATTAAATAGTCTCTGACACGCTTTGTCTCTGACACGCTTTTTATCTCCACAGCGCCCAAAGTGTAAATGCAATCATTGTTTAGAGACTGTGTAATCTGGCTACGAATAGCAATGAAGCAAATGAACAATTGTGCAGTGTTTTTTTCGAAGAACTGAGTCAAAAAGGTTTGAGAAAAAGAAAATCTGCCGATATTTTTATACAAAAAGTTGTTAAAAAATTTGTAGGGAAAAAAAAATTAGTTTTACAATATCCTGCATTTCAGACGCGCTATTTCGGCATTTTAAAACCAATGCGCGCGCAAGCTTTGAGACAAACCTTTTATTTTGTTTGGCCTAAGGGAATTATAATGGATGTAATGCTCTTCAGTTTTGTGCATTTTGGTCCAAACAAGGTCGTCAGTTCCGTGGAAGAGTTGTTGAAATTCTTAGATGTAAATAACAAGTTTTGTGGCTTTGGGAAATTACCTGTAGACATATAGCTTATGGTAGGAGACAACAAGGAGGCCCAGGAGATCTGGAAGACGAGTTAAGGCGCATGGAGGTACATTATTTGGCGATGGAAGCGGTATGCCGAAGGCAAGAGAGAGCTACACTCAATCGGAGGAGCCTTGACTAAAATCACTGCGTGGGTCCCAGGATGTAATCCCGCAAAAGTATGACCGTACCACCAGTTGAAAAAGCTATCTCATCCACTTCAAGGCTTGCAAAAAATGTATTGATTGGGACAGCAGCGCAGCGGAAGAATGGTTGGCGGCTAGCACTGCAAATTATGAGCGTTTACTTTTGGACAAACTAAAAGTAAACTCAAAAGTGAACGCAATTCTAAACACTTATGTGAGCCCAACAACTAAGCTGTTTTCTACCTACCCTCTAATAAATAACTGTCCCATTATATCACAGATGGTGGAAAAATCTGTGATTAAATTCACTCACTTGGAGCGTGCTTTGAGGTCAATTGGGTGCAAAATGCAAGAAATGTTTAGTTTTGCATTTACTTTTACGTTTACTTTTGTGTTTAGAATTGCGTTTAATTTTGAGTTTACTTTTAGTTCGTCCTAAAGTAAACGCTCATAATTTGCAGTGTAGGTTGATGGGGAAGGCCACAAGGAGGAGTATGATGAGTTAAAGATGAGGTTGAAGGCAGAGTTTGGGCCGTCTGATGGAGCCGAGAACTACTCCGCAGAGTTAAAAGATAGACTGAGGAGGACGGGAGAAGGAGCTCGGGCAGGCCATTAAAGACCTTGTCCGCTTTGCCTACCCTGAGTTGCCCCGATCATCCCAAGATCGCCTTACTTTACGTACGTGTAAAATGCCTTTACCAATTTGCAGATAAGATATGGACAGAAACAATTAAATTTTAAGCAATTGAAGGCAGCTTGGAAAAGGATGAAGCTGGGAGCAAAAGCAGAGTTCTTGCTGACAAAGGTGAAAACAGGAGGCAGACCACAACCACCAGAGCCATTGTTCATGCCTAAATGAATAAGAGAAGCATGCCGACAAGAATTCATCCTGATGACGGCGAGAGCAAACGGAACCTGCACGTGGAATTTCTGAATTCCCAGGGCTTTGCCACTGTAACCAGTGACATGGCATGGTAATAATAAGATAATAAAGTTTAAGCCATCAAGCTTAAACTCTTTTAGCCAATGGAGCGGAAATTGTGTTTGCTATAGTTTGCTGGACTCCTGTGGCAACCATTTGACCACTCACGTTCCACTTCTGGGAGCCCGCAAACTTCCCCCTCTGTTTGTTTGTTTTGCTCGTCTCCCCTCTCTCTTTCCCTCATTCGCTGTTAGGTTTCCATACCAAGTAGATTGATTTTAAAAATAAGTTTCTTTCCGTGCCTTTTCGGTTCGGTTTATTGGTATGGTATTCCCGGCGCGCGCATTGCTGGTATTGCTGGTCGTCTGAGCAGGTGCCTCCGCACTAGACCGTTCCCTACCACCCTGGTGTTGCATCTGGGGACCAATGACATATTCAGCGATAAGATTAAACAAGTTTCCCCACTAACATCTTGTTTGGAGGAAAATGTGAAGAACCATGGATTTAAATCCCAATTATTGAATCTTGATATCAGAAATATTTATAAATGGTAAATGAAAGTTTATTATTAGGCCAAATATAATTATTACCTCATTGTATAATAGGTAATCTATTAATTAGGCCCACTGGTTTCTACTCATCAAGTAGTTATTTAATCTATTTACCATTCAGGAAATCAATTATTTTGTAAATTATCACTTGAGGATTTCATCTGTGGTAGGGTTGCTGGTATATCGCCCCATCCTTCCAGATTGGATTGTCGTATTTCAATTGGCGCATTTACAAATTTAATAACATTGATTCTGAGAGAAAGCATTGATAATTCAAGGTTAGGACCATCTTTTAACAAGGCGGTTCTCGAACGGCGCGTCTCGCCTGTTCATCAACGAGACAAAAATTGGAGCTCTTTATGAGCGTCTCTCTAAAAAGTTTAGGCCTTAGGTATATTCACTCGGACCTTTCCAATTTTATCTGGATAATATTGTAGTCTTTACAAAAAATTAACCTTGACTGTACTCGTCTAGTAGGACGACCAAAATATGAATATTTGATTATTTATTTATCAATGTATTATATATAAGGTATCATAGTAGGCCTACCCTTGATTATGCATAATGCATGTCGTGTAAAACTGCGAAATTAAATCGTCTTGGTACAGAGCTAAATTGCTCTTATCCTATTTTGTCTCCTCTGCTTATATAATTTCCGATGTCTATGGGTAATTGAATTCAAAATTTTGTAAATATCACTTAGCTAATTACTTTAGCATATTATTTGATATTTGAAATTTATTAAGTGGAAAAGTCCTTTTAGGGACCACCGTAATGCTAAGCATGATGGGGCTGACAATAAATCTTTTTTGATATTGAGGATGCAAATTCCAATTCATACTATTGGACTCTTTGTAACCTAATATTTGCCTTGTCATATTTGACATATAGGATAACATGAGAAGTAACACAAATAATGTGCGGAACATCATTATCAAAGATGGCACTTGCCAGATGGACGTTGCATTATGGAATAATTGCAGCACTAGTCCTGTGAAATCTTGTAGCTTTATAAGAATAACACATACAAAGTGTTCTCACAATAGCTTTGTTAAAAATTGTCTCTCAGTAAAGAGAGAGAGAGTCAGGGTAGAGAGAGTACCAGTTCTTCTGCCAGATGGACGTTGCATTATGGAATAATTGCAGCACTAGTCGCTGAAATCTGGTAGCTTTATAAGAATAACTCATACAAAGTGTTCCCACAATAGCTTTGTTAAAAATTGTCTCTCGGTACAAAGAGAGAGTCGGGGTAGAGAGCGTACCAGTTCTTCTGGCAGATGATGAAACGGCTATAACAGCCAAAATAGAGTATGCAGCATGCAGCAGCAAAAGACTGCCTGGTTGGCTTTTGTGGAAAACAAGGAAGTGATCATACCTGCCAAGAAGATTTTGATTTACCTGTGGGTAATGGCGAGGAAGGCTACAAAAGCATAACCACAGCGTCCAACCTTGGGCAGTTTGCCAAGACCCTCATTTCAAAGATGCCATCAGTTCCATAAGACCCCCAATTCAGGTTGTGTCAGTTCGGTAAGCCCTTGTTTTCAGACTGCCCAGTCACACACACCTACTCTCTTCAAATTTGGATCCCGAAAAAAATCTTACCCCCTTTTCCCCAACAAATTATGAGGCTGGTGCCACCACTGCCAAAGATTCTTGTAACGAGGTGAGATATTGCTAGTAAAGTAATGTGAATTAGGCCAAATGAACATAAAATGGTACTTTGGATTTTAAAAATGTTCTCTGTAAGCTTGGATCTAAAACAATATATATATATATATATGCAGCAATGGAAATACCCACATGACTTTCCACCCGGGGTAGACCAACCCTAAGTCGACCAACCCTAAGTCGACCAACCCTGGGTGGACTAGGGTTAGGGTAAGGGTTAGGTTTAGGGTTAGAAACAGTCCCGGGGCGGGACAGTAGTGTTTTAACATATAATTTAGAATGAATATAGTTTCCAAGGTGTTTTTTAAACAGTATTATGCGGTTTATTCCGTGAGGGCGCTATTGTAGTCCACCCAGGGTTGTTCGACTTAGGGTTGATCAACCCCGGGACTGTCTAACCCGGGTGGAAAGTCATGTGGGTATTTCCATCGCTGCATATATATATAGTCATAAAAAAGAACCTATACAGGTAGTAGTAAATGGGCTTCTAACTCTAAAAATATATATCCAACCTAAAAATATAAAGATATAAAGTTGTTTATACTCCAAAATGTAAGGTGATGTCCAATTTTCATTTTCTACACACGGACCAATCTACGGGTACCTTATCGATTACCGGTAGTGCAATTGGGGGATGCATGTGCAGGTTAGACAGTCGGCCGCATTGTTCCGATGGATCAATACGCCACACACACGCTACCTGTCATACTCACCACTGTGTTGAAATGTAAAATTGTGACTTTACCTTACATTTTGGATTGTCACTTCTTCAATATTCAACTGATCCTAGCGTGCAATATCTCATAATAAAGAAGATAAATTTCTCAACAACTTTATAATTAAATATTTTAAGGTAGGATATATATTTTTAGAGTTAAAAGTCCATTTGTATAGTTACTTTTTTGATGACTGTATACTGATACTGCATTTTAGAACTGAATATTTTGTTTTTCTAAAATAAAATATTTGTCCTACCAACCGATCGACCCTCTCTTTTTTCAGCATGTTACAGGAAACAAACAGTTATTTTTATTTGGCCTTACATTACAGTCAAGATATAACTGGTCACATTTGTTCACAATTTGTTCTTTTTGGTGCCCAACTGAAAAAATATTACAATGTTTTTATGCTATTTTTACTACATATTGCCCGTCCATGATGGAGAAACAAGCTCGTACCATTCATATGACGAAAGAAAAGGACATGAAGCAGTGAGTGGAATTATGATCCAGAGAGCAGAGAAATGATGGAGAAACAGTAAACACTTTTGATGGAGAAACAAGCTCATACCATCCAAATGGTGAATATTGCATGCTACATGTTGATGACAGTTATGGGTGACTTTAAAGTCATTGTAGAATCACAATTACTGACAAGTGCGAGTTTAATAAACCCACCATAGAGTTTTATGGGCATGTTTTCAGTGCGGCTGGAATATCACCTGATCCTAAAAAGGTAGAAGCATTGAAATCAGCCGAGAGTCCCAAGTCATTTGAAGAAATGAGCATATTTCTCGGTTTAACGACATATTGCGCTCGCTTCATACGCGGATTAGCGACCTTGACAAATCCGGTTCGTGACCTACTGAAGGACAAATCTTCATGGATGTGGACAGGTAAATGAAACAGCCATGCAGAAAATCAGAGATGGCATTTCAAATGCATGTAGTATGACATATTTTGACATGAATAAGGCGACTGAGCTACTTGTAGAATGTAGATGCAAGTCCAGTAGGAGCGATGATGGTACAATATGATAGGACATAAAAGCCAAAGCCGTATCTGCATGCACGGGATACTTCATCTCTTCATTGCTTGTCACCTTTCGTACGTTGTAGGCTTGACATCGACCTACAAAATGTGTGGAGGCCAAACCAAACATATACATGATACAGAATGGACCATATCGTACCTTGTAGGCTTGACATCGACCTACAAAATGTACACTGGTGTGGAGGCCAAACCAAACATATACATGATACAGAATGGACCATATCGTACCTTGTAGGCTTGACATCGACCTACAAAATGTACACTGGTGTGGAGGCCAAACCAAACATATACATGATACAGAATGGACCATATCGTACCTTGTAGACTTGACATCGACCTACAAGATGTACACTGGTGTGGAGGCCAAACCAAACATATACATGATACAGAATGGACCATATCGTACCTTGTAGGCTTGACATCGACCTACAAAATGTACACTGGTGTGGAGGCCAAACCAAACATATACATGATACAGAATGGACCATATCGTACCTTGTAGGCTTGACATCGACCTACAAGATGTGTGGAGGCCAAACCAAACATATACATGATACAGAATGGACCATATCGTACATTGTAGGCTTGACATCGACCTTCAAGATGTACACTGGTGTAGAGGCCAAACCAAACATATACATGTTACTGAATGGACCATATCGTACGTTGTAGGCTTGACATCGACCTTCAAGATGTACACTGGTGTGGAGGCCAAACCAAACATATATACATGTTACTGAATGGACCACCTACGACGTCCAAATAGTCCGTCATCCAGGATTGCTGCATGCTACCGATGAAAGTGCTGACGGAAAACCTTCCCTGAACTCACTGGACTAACTCTCCAAAACTGCACATCGGCCGCCCTGACAAAACTACTCTCCAAACATAAGCATGCATTGATGATTTCACCAGAGATTTACGATCTCCTGCGTAAATGGATCAAATCAGATGCTGAAATGGCCAGTGGACATATCGTTGCTTTGTTCTCTGTTCAGCGGGGAGGAGGTTACCCTGTATTTTGCCACTGAAGGGGACCGGGTCATTCCAGCGAATACACCATTTGGCATCATCGGAGCAATCCCAACACCAGCCTCCACCATACTGATGGCAATGGTTGACATCGGCCAAGGTTTGGTGGATAGATTAATTTTTCTATCCCCGTTAGCTATTCGCCCAACAACGGAACAAACAATGGAGGTGAAAGCTGGATTGGAGTCTTCACCAATAACGGAGTTTGGTCAAGTATTCTAAGAAATAATGGAACAACATAAGACAAGCACCGTATACATTTGAGAACGAAGCTATATACCGAGGCCATGCAGGACATGGAAGAAGATTTTATCAATGAACTGAACCAAGTGCTCATGGATGGCATGCCCACTCCTATTAAGAACAAGAAAAGTGACCAAATATATCGCCTGGCGCTTGCCATCCACATACAATAGAACCCATACTGGAAAGGCGTAAACTACCAAACATTCCATCTTCCACACCAAATGTTTCAATGGTTGCAGGTATTTACTGCTTTGGAAAGGCGACCAAACTTGTGGAAAATGCAGAAACTCAAAAGGCAGTTCTAATGACGGTCTAACAGTTCCGATATCAGTATGTATGTCTATCAGTCACTATCATCTTGGTATTCTATATCAAATAATGTCAATTATCATTTCCTATTGTTAAATTGTATTACTATCAATTTTGGTCACCCAATTTGGCTACATTCATGACTAATGTGCTTGTTGAGTCATGTCAAAACAAAATTGAATTTAAGATTTCTGATTGCTAGCCCGATTTTCAATTGATGTTTCATATTTTTATTATTCCCGGGGGCTTTTTCTTCATAATTCAGACGGGCGTAAGTGATCGGCGTGTTAATGACTTTCCTTCTTAGCATATGATCAAACGAGTTTAGTGTTGAGCAGTCCCACTTAACCATGAAATAATACATTTTAAAGATACTTCTACCTCACTCAAAGTTCCCAAACTGATTTTGCCCTAAAACAAATCTAACAAAAACAAAACAAGTCCTGACGAGAAACACATTATTTTTGTTAAGCATTATGGCATATATGCATTCATAATTATGTTTTTCTTTCATTTCTCTTTTTAATATAGTTCCTCGACACAATACTCGCAGATGCCAAAGACACCTCAGTCCAGCAGTCCACACAACGCTTGACATTCAAACAGGAATACTGAGCACACCAGGCCCCATCGTCACTAGCAGAAGCTTCAAGTCAAGTAGCCGGCCATTGCTTCGCATAGCAACGGCGCAAGAAATCATAGCAGCCATGAAGGACTTGACCGATTACGGCGCTGTCCACCACATCAAGATCTAGGGACAAGGGAAGGCGTCCATTTTGTTCGTCAAGAAACAATTGAAGACTTCACTACAAGATGTGTGTGGAGTAAGACCATCTTCACTGCAAATTTTAAGTCACTTGAACTTTGTAGTGATGTCACATATATGCAATGCTTGTTTTCCAAGCGTATCTACGATGTTGCCCTTGAGCACGATGCCCGCACAATCATCTTAACCAAACGGCGCAAAGATGAAAAGCGTGTGATTTCACTCCAAGGTTCAAGTGACTTAAAATTTAGTTTAATAGGCATGTTTCTTAGGCAATTTACTTTGTGGTCAAGAAACATTTTGGTACAAATATCGCACAGCGTACATCAATGCACGCTGTCTTGCGTTTCGGGTCTTGCTTAACGCACATATTTCCCATGCAGCTTTCACATTGCGATATTTTGGACACCCGTGTTTTTGACGACTGGGATATGGGTTTAAGTGATAGGTAAGGTAGGTTAGAGCGCATATGTGCAGTAGTATGCTGGTGGTGCTGTGTTAATTCCTGGGGGGGGGGGCACTCAATATTGAGGTTCACACCATGTGCGATCAAAAAGACCCCACTTTTTTTGGTTGCTCTCACCCAAAGAACTCCCATTTCTATCCCCCTGGCTTGAAAAGCAGAAGGGGGAATTTGCGAGAGCTCGCATGTGTGTATGTGCCAGTTTGGTTAGGTTTTCTTTTTCAGGTCTTCTTCAAAAAGTTTTTTCTGATCGTGTCAGCCAGGGGGATCGCGTGGTTTCGAGAACCAGTATTTTTAAAATTTTAAATAGATAAGTCTGTAACTCTAGTTTAAACCCTTGATATTTTCAGGAGGGTACAAGTTTGGAGCACTTTTTAGCAACATTTACTAACCGGACCCAACCATTCATCCTTGCGTTGGGAGGTGACAAGATGAGACCTGGACAGACCTTTGTAATATTGGAGAGACAAGCCACCGAGCATCCCACTTTGTTGAAAGCTGTGGACCACTGCTATAAGCTGTACCAAATATTTCATCTGGAATATCCGTCACCAGCATTGGCCCTGTGGCAGTTCATGGATCTCCTCGTCTATGAGACCGCTATTAACAATGAAAGTGGATCTGTGAAACAGTTCCGGGCTTACTACAATTTTACTTCTCAAAACAAGTAGACAAATTAAGCATGGAACTATGAAAAGAACTTGAGGGAATCACAAGATTTGAATCTCAACTCTCCTACTTTGTTGTTGTTGTTTATTAATGGTGTTGTAGAGTTATAGAGAATATCCACTTATATGCATGGGACCATTTTCATGTATCCTATTAAGTTGCAAGTGTTTGAAGTATGGAATTTTGTGTCATTGGCTGGATGCAAGAGTGTCGCAAGCCGGGGTCGCAAGTGCATGTTTTGTTATTTTGCAGGACAAACTATTTTATTTTCAAATTTCCCTTGGTTTTTTTTCTTTGTTTTTTGGACATGGTAATTCTCCTCTAAAAATATTATCATTTTGATTTGAGACTTGATTCTGGTGTAAACCTACACATCAATAACTCCCATTGACCCATTCTAGCTGTTTCCAAGCTGGGGTCAAAACATGTTACAGCTGCAACTGCTACTATAGCTGTTACCTTATTGTTATCATCTCCTTATTCCAGTGCAGTAAATACTTAACTGTTACTACATCAGACTGATGACACTGAGTAACAACAGCTAGACTGTTATGTACATCGTTTGCATGGTAACAGGTATTCACTCTGCACAATGTAGGGCCTACATAGTTACAGTGCAGATTGATACCCAGCTCTCCCTACTAGGTATCAAGTATGCAACTACCCGGTGCCCCACCTGGTGACAGCATACCAGCTTGGAACAGAAAATAGTGTTGCTGTGAGGGTGGGATCAGATCAGTTGGTAACAAGGTATTTTTGGCCCCCAGCAGGGTACTACTACATTGTAGCAGTCCTGTGACAACAAGGTAACAACTTGAGGAGTATTTTAGACTGCCTGCTATCACAGAATGGGAGGAAAGTCGCGAAATGGTATTTAGGAGATACCTCCAAATGTTATCTTGCGGGTTTTTGAAAAGAACTTGAGGGAATCACAAGATTTGAATCTCAACTCTCCTACTTTGTTGTTGTTGTTTATTAATGGTGTTGTAGAGTTATAGAGAATATCCACTTATATGCATGGGACCATTTTCATGTATCCTATTATGTTGCAAGTGTTTGAAGTATGGAATTTTGTGTCATTGGCTGGATGCAAGAGTGTCGCAAGCCGGGGTAACAAGAATATTTGTGGATAGAGCTTCCCGTAGAGATGTTATCAGGCTGCACTGTAACTACATTGTAGCAGTCCTGTGACAACAAGGTAACAACTTGAGGAGTATTTGAGACCTGCTATCACAGAATGGGAGGAAAGTCGCGAAATGGTATTTAGGAGATACCTCCAAATGTTATCTTACGGGGGGTTTTTTCACCCTATTCTTTCATACTTAAATCACCTAAGTTGCTTTTGCACTTAGTGTTGAAAATTCAATATTTAATTAATTTTAGACTTTATTTCTATAGTATTCAGTTTTTTTGGAGTTTAAAATTTACTCTCTCCTTTTGTTCCTAAGCGACTTTCCTCTCATTTTGTAGTAACAGGTCTCATTTGTATTGTGGTAATTGTTACCATATCGCCGCGTAACAGTAGCCTTATGTGTAGTTACCGTGCAGCATGGTAACAGCTGAATTAGGAATTTTGCTGTGTAGTTAAATTGTATGTTTTTCTAATAGGATACTCAATATAAATAGTACCCAAAATGCCATTTACCACTCTTGCATCCAGCTGAAAATGTAGCATGTACTATCCACAGGGAAATAGTATTAAGTATTTTTTCCTAGTTGCTCAGTCCTTAAAGGTTTTTAGATTTCTTTTATAATGAGATATATTGTAGGCCTTTACTGTGTATAGGGCTTGAAACCTTTGTATTTTGCGCTTTATAAATGTTTATTATTATTATTATTATTATTATTATAGATATAGCAGAAACAGATAAATGATGACAATGTCAGTGTGGCCAACATGCAAGTCACTGCCACACCAAAGCGTAGCACTAAGAGGTAGGCACACAAATTAATTCTTGCTATTACCGGGTGTCCTTAAAAAAGTTGTGCACGTGTTTGCTCAACTTGTTGACCATGAAGTCCTATAGTTTGGTGTGATATGTTTCTACATAGGAAAGGGAAAACATTCAGCTTTCAGATGCCGTTTATTTTATCTGATTTGGATTTGTCAATCCTGAGATATAGACAATTAACTAGAGCTACCCAGAATTGATGTTGTGCCACTTTACAGTTTCAAAGGTTTACTCCTAAGATACAACTTGCACCTGAATGATTGCCCTTCACCAGTGTAATATGCAAAATAACATTTTTGTATTGAGATTGAAAAGGTTTAAATAATAGAATGAATCCCTGTGTACTGTATCCAAGCAGAACTGAATATAAAGATGTTTGTTACATGATTCGAACCAGTCCTTTTGACGAGGTTTCACAAAATGTTTATTGGGCCTACATTTAAAACAAGACAGACGTCCATATGGCTTGGTGCGGCCTCAATTTTTAATAGACATGATAGAAGAGGTGTTCATGGTCTTAAAATATCACGAAACGAGAAGTCCAGCAGAAGAGTCACCAGAGTTTGCCATTCATTTCTCAAACACTCCCGTACCATCTAGGAATACACCTATATAAAAAGGAAATGCTTGGTAGATGGTATGGTACAAGCACCAATATGAATAAAGAACATTCTGGAAGACTAAGATATGAAAAGTGGCAGGACACAGTAACACATTGATAACGTGCGGCGTGGACTTCAGAGGGATCCCAGAATATCTGCTCATAGAAATCCCTTACCACATATTCCAAGGATACCATTTTTGTTCCTCAGCCTCTTTTAAACAATTCTGGTCAAATGCCCACCTCAATGTTTCAAGACGATCGATGCCCATGGATAGACCAATGTTTAGTATCGTTTTGATGCTCATAATCATTTATTCTGTAAAAGTGGCACAATGTCGATTTTGAGTAGCTTTGATAAACTGGTAATATCTCAGGATTGACAAATCCAAATCAGATAAAATAAACGACATCTGAAAGCTGAATGTTTCCACTTTCCGTGTGTATAAACATATTACACCAAACTTTAGGACTTCATGGTCAACAAGTTACGCAAACATGTGCACAATTTTTTTAGGGACACCCTGTATAATATTCACATCAAGAAAATACAAAATGAACATCTCTCTACATAATATACCAAGCTGATTTTGTAAACAAGCAATTGTTTCAAGATTTATCAGGATAAATGGAAAAAACACTATTTCTAAGGCTCAAGTCCACGAAGATGATGCAAACGACATTGTATGTAAAATGATGCACATGCATACTACAGTGAAACATGATTCTATAATTTAATATGTATGTACTGAAACATGATTTAATCTTTAACTAAGGCCTAAAAAAAAATAAGGTTTGATTGGCGTAACCCGACCGACCCTAAATACATCGCCGACCCTGAATATTTTTTATTATTTTGAGGGGAAAAAATATATATATATTTATAAAAATTGAACAAAGTATTACATTTTTTGACTGTTTGCTTTCATTTTCGGCTATTTTAAGTCCCCATCGAAATTATATATTGTTGAACACAACGATACACTTTTGCCCGGCAATTAAATACATTAGAGCTATGTGTAGACATTGCACAGTAGGTGATTAAAAATAATAAATAAAAAAATAAATAAAAATAAATCCCGACCGACCTACCCTATTTGTTTTGGTCATGTTACGCCAATCAAACTTTTTTTGTTAGGCCTAACATATTACCCAAATGTTATTCCCCTTCAATTTCAATGAAAAATAAATAACTATTTGTTTGCTTTACAGGCAGCAACCAAAGGTGTACTTGCATGGTGTTTTAAGGCCTTCTTAATAACATCCAGGAAACAACTCTGTTCAACCTCTTTGATGTTTGGGATGATTTGATACAGCAGTCATTTAAGGAAACTGATATCACCATGCTGAGAGAGAACACTAGCACAGCACTAGCACTCATGGAGCGTGATTTTCCACTCACTGAACAGAGGTTATTATAGAATATTATTTATGGCCAATACTATATGTGACCCGTCACGTCAAAATGGACATGTTGGAGGCTCGAGTCAATTCTGAGTTATTGGTATGATTTGAAAGAGAACATTTTAAGCTTTGAAATGATACCTTGTTGAATGTTATCGGACTTTGTAATCACAAGATATGAATTGAAGTAAGCACATTTTTGTCTATTATTTTCTTTATGTTTCACCAAATATATTGCCCTCTATCTCAAAACTGTGTT
This sequence comes from Ophiura sarsii, assembly GCA_035610835.1. NCBI lineage: Eukaryota > Metazoa > Echinodermata > Ophiuroidea > Amphilepidida > Ophiuridae > Ophiura > Ophiura sarsii. The sequence continues at coordinate 76,420,806 of CM069446.1, forward strand.
TGCCGACAACATGTCCTTTTTGACGCGACTGGTCACACAAGATTGTCGTGTAGCGCGTAATACGACTATATACAAATTCATAGACATGATCGAAAGCCAAAGCCGTATATGCATGCACATGATACTTCATCTCATCATTGCTGGTCATCTTTCGTACGTTGTAGGCTTGACATCGACCTACAAAATGTACACTGGTGTGGAGGCCAAACCAAACATATACATGTTACTGAATGGACCACCTACGACGTCCAAATAGTCCGTCATCCGGGATTGCTGCATATGCTACCGATGAAAGTGCTGACGGAAAACTTCCCTGAACTCACTGGACTAACTCTCCAAAACTGCACATCGGCCGCCCTGACAAAACTACTCTCCAAACATAACTACTCTCCAAACATAAGCATGCATTGATGATCTCACCAGAGATTTACGATCTCCTGCGTAAATTGATCAAATCAGATGCTGAAACGGCCCTGGTGGACATATCGTTGCTTTGTTCTCTGTTCAGCGGGGAGGAGGTTACCCTGCATTTTGCCACCGAAGGGGACCGGGTCATTCCAGCGAATACACCATTTGGCATCATCGGAGTAATCCAAACATCAGCCACCACCAAACTAATGGCAATGGTTGACATATGTCTTATTTCTCAAGAGAAAAAGGATGACCTGTATAAAATGATGGCGGAGAGAATGGTGGAAGTAAAAAGAGGGAAAGCAAAGGCAGCCAATACCCCTAAAGGGCCAACCCAGAGACAATTAAAGGCTGCTGCACTTGAAGAAGAATTAGAAAAGCCATCAACACAAGATGAAGGTACCAACACCATATAGTGTATATTTTTTATAATTTTTCTAAGCACACATTCCAGGCAATGTGCATGTTATGCGCCTGACTTGATCCCTTCATTTGACATTTTTTATTTAATTTTTTTTAAAAACCATAGTATTTCAAAATTCTTAATCACTGTACTGAACTCTCCATAATTTTCAGGAAAATTAATCAGGAATGGATTTTTACCTGAGATGGGGCATTTAATGGGCATTTGGCATTTTTTTAAAAATAATTTGAACATAAAATACTCTTATCTCATTAAAAACATTTCAGGCGCCTTGCCTTTATTGCAAGGAATGTATCCCTTTCAAAAAGGTGGCTGATATGGAATTTCATCACATGAATGAGTGCACTGTGTTTGGGGAAATCGGGAAACAAAGTAAGATTTATTTTTTATTGATAAAAACCTATATTCATCAGCTATATTCACCCAGGAGAAGATTTTATTTATAATACTGCTTGGTCAAGTAAAAACAGGTGCACATTTATAGTTATTGCCAGGTAGCCATAACACTTGTTTACTATGGATTTGTGACTAAAGGTACATACGTTTATCTTGTGCTGAAATCAAGAAACTACACAAATATGGCCAGGTTATTCTCATATTTTTGTTATGCACAGACCAAATTTGGTCATTCTTTTTATCATTAGTTTGTGATTCCTAGAAAATACTATTATTGCAATTAATGTTTTCAAATGATGTCTTTTTACCAAAGAGAACAACCAACAAGAGGTGGAACAAGACGACCTCTCTTAGGTGATGATGATAAAGACAACGAGTATAGACCACTGAAGGAATTCAAAACAGGTAGGCTTGCCATTGAAGTTGACATTTTTTGTTTGTTTTATTTTACAACTTTAAAAGAGTGTAACTTTACGCCTGTATTCTTTATCAAACAACTTGGATTATAAATGAGGAATATAGCCATAAACCCTAAGGAACACAGACAGCAGCACCTGTTTGCTGGTATACACACCCCTGGGTTATACATGTTTAGTCTGCTTAAATTTAGCCTGGGCAGCCCAACATTTGTGGTGTGGTGGTTGACTCTCTTGCTTGCCACCCAGTAATGCAGTCGCCATGTAACTCACAGACGATGTTGGAAATCACCTGAAGCCTTTTGCTTCACATTCATAGAATCGATCTTCAGTAATTCGGCAACACTGGTTTTCAATGGAGTGAAACATGACTAAACCGCGCTCCCGCCTTCCCATTGACTTTCAATGAAAATATGTACAACGTGTAGTAAGCTTATACCACATTGCCTTTCTACAGTGGTTCTGAATTTTACGGACATTTCTATCATGGAAGATAAAGGAAAATTGGATATTATCATTGGACAACTGAACGAACTGAAAGGCCTTCCAGAACGTATAGATAGTGTAATACGTGAAATAAACAGTTTCAGAGAGGAGGTAAATGTATGGAAGCAAACAGTTGACACATCGATAAAACAAGTGGAAGATAGCGTTGAAAATGCACACGCGGAAATAAAGGATCTAAAGAAGGTGTGTAACAATTTGAAGACGAAGAATGTGCCAAGTTATAAGGATTTTGCAACGGTAAGAGATGACATGTATAGAGATAACCTAAAGGAGAGAATTAAGAGCTATAAACATAACCTGATTTTTGAAGGACTAGAAGGACATGAACATAATAGCTGGGATACTGAAGCTAAAATTCGAGATTTCTGGATGAGTTGTATGGATGTGCAGGAAAACATTGCTTACTCCATTATTATATCCGATTGTCACAGATTGAAACCCCGGCAAGGCTACCCTACCCAGCTAATATTGTGGTAAAGTTCGCGCAAATGAGTGATAGAGATTATGTTCTCAGCTACGCAAAGAACTTGAAAAAGCACAAAATTAAAACTCGGATCAGTGAAAGACAGTAATATTTTGTGCAACAGCATTACCCCATGGAGCTTACAGGACCAAAAACAAGAACTGCTGCCGTATTTCAAGAAAGCGGCACAAGCAAATCTCCCAAGAAGTTTCCGGGTTGTTGGGACAGAGTTGGTGCTGTTTATCAATTATAAGAAACCTTTCCACATTGGGATGAAATTGCCATCTTCAAGCTTTACATGATAGACGTAAGCAGCTTTGTCTCAATTTCTTCAACTCTCTTATCGAGTACGAGCATTTCAACAGTTGGGTGCCACCCAGGAGAGGCACCATACATGGTAGAGAGTTACGAAACTCGGACAAACTTGCCCTGCCAAAATGTAGGACTGTTCGCTTCCAGAACAGTCCACTGCTGTACAATTCAGTTTCATAGGAGCAGTAAAAGTCAGTAAGTAATAAGTGTTAACTGTGTTAGTAGAAAATCAGGAGAACTTGCCCGCAGGCAGACGGGCGAGTCTCGGTAGCATCTGATTTGTCATTATTCCCCACGTGTGTTTTAATAGTTAGTCTTATAGTTGTAGTAGTTAGTCTGTAGTGCCTATGGCACATAACAGAAGTGGGAGGCCGAGGAGACGTCGGCCGGTGCCCAAGGGAGCTACGGGAGCAGACGTAGAGACTCCGAGGAAGAGTAAGTCTGCCAAGGTGCGTGCTAAAACAGCGAGACTCAGAGCGGTTAGGTTGAGTAGTCGTACGGGCAAGAAACGACGCTCGGCTAGACGTAGAGCTAGCGCTAGTACAGGTCACACGGGTCAGGCAGGGGAGCAGGTAACCCCTCGCACAGAAAGAAGACCTCCGGTCCAGCCCCACCCTGGCTCTGCGAGGCGTCGTCCGAGGCGACTGTTCGGATCACGACCGGGTGAAGATGGACACCCGATTGTGGAGGCCATCATCACAAACCCTCCTGTCCGTAAATCTCGTGGAAGGTGCCTACGGACAGAACTGTATGGCGTGCAAAAACAGTTGACCGCTTGCCCAACGTGCGGTGAAACTTACTCAGGTACAAAACGCCTGATGAGTCACATGAGTAAGCGGCATGCATGCAGACATGTTACGATCTCATGCGGGGTGATGAATAACTGTGGTCGCATGTTCAAAAACTTGGCGGCGTGGACCCATCACGCCAGGCACTGCCGAGGTCAGGCCGAAAAACCAGGACAGTCGCAGCGGGGGGATGATCGTGGCAGCCAAGCGGATCAGGGATCGGGTCTGGAGTGCGGAGGAGGTCGAGCTCGCGGAGGAGAATAGGCATAAATCAGCAGAGGAAATAGGAGTAATAACGGGGAAGACGGCGAGACAGGTCAGGGCTTTCTGGGGATACGAGGCCAGAAAGATACGTGCACGTGAGAAGGCTGTGTTCAATGCTCGCAGGAAGCAACGAATGCTGCATGGGGTGGTATCCGAGATTCTGGCTAGGTTCAAGGTATCACGGCCAGTACCATGCAAAGCCTGGGGTAATAGGAGGGTGAAGGGCCTGTACAATGACTTCGCGAATCGAGTCGATGACAGGGAGATTGGTGACCTCATTAAGTTGAGGGTAAATGCCGGTATATATGACGGCGAGGGCATGGACCGCATATCCACCAGGATCATTGCGGCAACGTCGGACGGGGCAGTGGACCCTAGGACTATTTAGGAAGAGCCGGCAGAAGCAGAGAAGCGTGGACCGGCTAAAAGAAAGCGTGTCAAACCAAGGCGAGGAACGCCGGCCAAACAGGCCAAGGCGACCCGGAGATACTATGAAAGACGGGTACGCAAACTGTGGAAAGAGGGCAGTAAGTCAGCGGCGGCCAAATTGGTATTGGATGGGCCGATGTCACGCTCGTGCGAAGTACCTAAGGTGGAGTTGGAGGATTACTTTAGAGACCTGTTTGAGCGAAATGTCTCTGAAAGTAACTTGTTTGACTGGCGTATCGGACCATTATGGGAGCACACTGGGATTAACGACCCCATAACCAAGGAGGAAGTCCAGGCGCCTATTGACAAGCCTGGGCAAGGTATTGCCGCGGGACCTGACCAAGTAACAAGGTGTCAACTGAAGAAAGATGAGGATTCTGTCCATCTCTTGACAGGTCTGCTGAACATGTGGCTGTGTTGCCGTGCCCTTCCGGAGCGTGTTCACGAAAGCAAGACAATCCTCATAGCCAAAAAAGGGGGCGATCCGGCGCTACCCAAATCCTGGCGCCCTATTAGCGTCGGGGATATCAGTGTAAGGTTATTTGGCCGGTCTTGGCTGCTCGGTTAACAGCCCATGCTCCCATGTCCCCCAGGCAATACGGTTTCAAGGAGGGAGCGGGAACGAGCGCAAACCTGTTTCTTATGTTTGAGGCAATCAGAATAGCGAAAGCCCAAAAACGGAACCTTGAACTAATATTATTGGATCTGAAGAATGCGTTTGGCTCTATACCGCACACCGCCCTGGTGGAGACCCTCAGAAACCGGGGATTCGATAGGCACTTCGTCGACCTCGTTGAACAGCTCCACAGCTCGGCGTTCACCAAGCTTGAGGTGGGCGAATGGAAGTCAGGCAAGATCCCCGTCAATAGGGGAATCCTCCAAGGGGGTACGGCGAGTCCGGTACTCTATAATCTAACGACCGATCCTCTCCTAAGGGTTCTCGAGACTCTCCCTGGCTTTCGTTGGGGCGAGAACCCCGAAGATCGGGTACCGTGTCTTGCCTTTGCTGACGATCTGTGCTTGCTGGCGGAGTCCGTTGAGGATGCGTCGCTCCTTCTGGCAGTTAGCAAGCGCTTCTATGATGATGCCGGGCTAAAACTGAATGTCGATAAGTGCGCAGCCCTTAGATTCGTGCATGGTCGCATAAGGAAGCGTGCACCAACGTATTGGGTTGATGGCAAGCCCATTAAGAACTTGCCGAATGAGAAGGAGTTTCGGTACTTGGGGGCGACTGTCCCGGCCGTGAGGTGTTGTCAGTAGAGGGAGGGACAGGTGATAGAACTGAGGGTCTCGAACATATAATTGAGAGTATAAACAGCTGCAAGCTGTCTCCAGATGCAAAGATTGTGCTACTGGAGGTGTCCGGGCTCCCACGGCTGACGTACAGTCTTGTGTACGGGGAGTGGGAGATAGCCGGACCCAGCTTTAAGGCGAGCGACCGGTACATCCGTGCGGCAGTCCGCCGGTGGATCAGTCTCCCTACCGAGTTCCGTAGGTTCATGTTCTACGCTCGTCCTAAGAGCGGCGGTCTCGGGTGCACAGAGCTGGCGAGGTTCATCCCAACACTCAGGGCTAAAACCTATGCAGGTTACTTGACGGCGGAGGATGCAGTGATGAGGTCGATGGCGGGTCACGTAGACCTCGGTGAGAGAATAGCGAGTTTAGCACTAGACAACAATCTCGCACTTACGCTGGCAGGTGAGGTGCAACCGCCACTCACATGGAGCTCCAAATATGAGGCCAGGTACGCCCGTAAAATCAAATGCGGTAGATTCTTTTCGGATGATAGCGAAGCTAACGCATGGATAAGAAGTCGGCCAGAGGCGTTACTCTCGCCCACAAATTGGCGCCTAGCTCTAATGCTGAGAAGTGAGATCATACACACTCGCATCCATGAGTTCAATAAGATACCAATTGCACTCCAGCCCAAAGATGGCAGCGCAGCACGTAAGCGGCTGTTGAAGTGTAGGCACGCAAGATGTGGGATGAGGGAGTCTGTGGGCCATGTTCTTGGCGGGTGTGTTGGCTACACCCGTGGACTGGCTATCCGCCGACATGACGATCTCAAGATTGCTCTTGCCGAGGAACTAAGGAAGGGAAAATGGTTAGTTGAGGTCGATGAGGACATAGAGGATGAGCACGGCGACCCGCTCAGGCCAGACCTCATCGCGGTATCTAAACCGCCGGCGGAGAACCGTGTATATCTCATTGATGTTGCAATAGCGACAGAAAGGGATAATCACCTCGACGACATGGCAAGTACGAAGGTTACCACGTATGACGAGTGCAGGGGCTATGTTCACAGGCTGTATGGCGTCCCGCTGTCACGAGTGCATGTCGTGGCGGTAGTTAAACCATTTCAATTGATTGCATATCTTACAGGTTGCGGAGCTTAACCAGTTAGTAATTACTTTTCAAAGTGGATGGATGTTTTGTTTACAAAGGTAATTTCTTTTGGTTAAACAGCCTGATAGTGAAAAATTAGAAATAATTTGTGAGGTTTGTGGTAAATACACTGGAAATTAAAAACAATTGTATTACTATTATTAATTTTTCTTATTATTTTGTCTAACACTTGTGAAATTAAGACTTGATAAATATAATGATGATAAAGATAGAGGGATTGGAAGATTTTGGTGAGTTGAGAAGACGAAACACGTACATAGCCAACCAAGGATTAGTTTTAATGGTCATGCAGAGGCCACAAACTGGAAGAAACCAATTGATTTTTTTCTCTCTCAAAATTCAACATCAAAAGAAAAACTACGTCATTTAGGTACACAATGCATTACCCAACTACATGGTATACGGTTGATAGTGAAGGTCGTCATAGGGGGATCAGGGCCCTGGTAATACAGGCATGTTTGATGCATTAGATATTTCTGTGGATCATCTTTATGTTAACATATATGGAGAGAAAGTATTCTTTATGTATGACCCACCCAACCTCCTGAAAAGTGTCCACAATAACCTACAGTCACATTTAGGATCGGTGGCCATAAGGTCGAGTGATTGTACATTGATAGCTTTTACCAGTCAGATAAAAGATATCTATGGACATACAGCTATGCGGAGTGGCTCCAAAATTAACAGATAGACACATCAATTTCAGTACGCAACTGAATCGATTATGTGTTTTCACCCTGACCTGAATGTTTCAAAATCGAAATGTTTTAAAAATTATAAATAATTTGTGACAAAGATTGTGGTTAACACATTAGAAATCACATTTTTTGTATTATAATTTTTTCTGACACTTGTGAAGACCTGACTGAAATTAAGACCCGATACCATTTGAATTAATTCCATATCTTACAAGTGGCCGCGATTAAACAGTTAGCGATTACTTTTGAAAGTGGATGGATGTTTTGTGTATATGAAGCTAAAATCTCTCTTTAAACAGCCAGATAGTGAAGCCATCATCATGAATCTTCCACCATAATTCAAGGAGAAATTCTGATGACTCATCTATCATAGACTGCTATCAAACTTCTTGCTCAACAGCAAAATCTATTCAAATTACAAAAAACATACCACAGTTAAAGTTTGGATATCTTGATACCTTTTTGGAGCTAAGGCCAAATTAAATTAATTGTTTGTCTCAAAGCTCCCGCGCGCGTTAGTTTATTGGTGCGCATTAGAAAAACAAAAATCTCAAAAAAACCTCTTTTTTTTCCTTTTTTTTTTTTTTCAATCCCAAAAATTCACCGATTTTTCAGATTTTCATTGATCAGATCATCTTAAATACAAAAGTTCACTTTTACAAGGATTTCAATATTTTATATTTAAAAAAAAAAAAAAAAACTTGAAAAAACCCCACATTCCGCATTAGTTTTACAACAGGAGAGGAGCTTTGAGACAAACAATTAATTTAATTTGGCCTAAGGAAAACAGGTATGAAATTGCCAGGTTACCCTGATGGAGCTCCTACACAATACAAGACGGAAACTACAGTCATGAGAGTGCTAGCTGTAGATGCAAAACCAGCGATCGTTGTTTGCTTTAAAATAAATTAAAGACAAATGTTAACTTCGCCGATGCTTCTCCTTCAATGCAGGATAATTTCTTTTTTTAAATCCATGCCTAAAAACTGGTGAGAATAATTTGCAAATCACATCTTATTTTTATGTTTAAAAAAATTAGAAATAATTTGTGAGGTTTGTGGTTAACACACTGGAAATTACAAAATTTGTATTTTTAATTTGTCTTATTCATTCTTTTTTCTGACACTTGTGAAATTAAGATTTTATATTGATATACCATTTGAATTAATTGCACATTAAGAATGGAGGAATTAAACAGACGAATGATGACTGGCATAGACAACACAGCATCAAAGATGGGTAATAGGAAACATGGAGAAATAAGCACCCTGATGTTGAAGGATCACAATTATCTCAAAGAATTGACATGGGCGAACGTTTTCAGAGAAGGATGTGAGCAATTTCCAGTTCTGGTTGGTATATGCTTCTCCATTTGTCTATGGGTAAAACCAGGACCATGGACGATGTACATGTTGAAAAGTTCATACCCAAATTAGGCCTGATGTTGGGTATTCTTCTCCAATCAAGACATCATGAGCTAAGTTTAGTCCAGTTGAAGCAATTTGGAGAGGTAAACAATGAAATCCATACTTTTTTGCCAGAAAGCTGGAAGCTCACATGTACCAGCAATCAAAATTTCTTTTCACAGCAATATCATCATCACCACAGGTAGCTGTATTCAATACGTTAGCTGGGGTACCACAACTACAACAGCGACATATACATCTATGCACAACTATGCATCTGGAATGGTATTCAACAAATCACCTCATTCACCACATTCAGCACCATCTCCCATCTACAACAGCGACATATTATCCCAATGAATGCAAACAGGAAACAGCCTGTAATACCAGACATGGCCCCATCAAAAACAGCACCAGATAATGAGAAGAGAAAATGCTGCAAAGCAGGTTTTGTATGCCGGTAATGAGCACAACTAGGCAAAAAAAAAAGGTTGACTTGCCCTTTCAGGGCCAGAGTCTGGGTTGGACGATCAGATTTGTTTAATTTTTTTTTTTTTAATTCTAACAGGGAGATAATACACAAAAACATGTTTTAAAGATGATTTTTTTTGATTTTTTTTAAATTTTATTTTATTTTTAAACAAGCAGATACTACTCAAAAACACGTTTTCATTTTTCTTTATTGTTATGTGCTTCTTTCAACAACAAAAACCAACTTTTTTTACTCTTTTTTTTTACTTTGAAAACAATAAAAATATCGACCCTAGATTTCCGAAAATTTGGGTCAGTCGGAAAGGGCAAGACAACTTTCTTTCTTTTTTGCCCTATAATGCATCTGAAGCATTCAAAGAGCAGAAGAAAAAAAGAAAGAAAGTCTCCACACAGAAAACTGTCCCAATGTTGCATGCAATAGCTGCAGTAGCGCACAACCAGACCTCCATGTTCCTTCATGTACACCATGGAATATGATGTTTTGCATAAGTCCATAAACACACGAGACGTAAACACTGTTATCGATGCCATTCAAGAAAATCCACAACTAATGGAGGAGTTGAACAGAAGAATGATGAATGGAATAGACAACACAGCATCAAAGATGGGAAATAGAAAACATGGAGACATAAGCACCCTAATGTTGAAGGATTAAGAATATCTAGAAGGCAAACGTTGTTCGAGAAGGTGGATGTTTTGAGTATATGAAGCTATAATTTCTTGTTTAAACAGCCTGATAGTGAAGCCATCATCATGAATCTTCCACCAGAATTCAAGGAGAAATTCCGACGACTCATCTATCATAGACTACAAAATCGTTATTGACATGCCTGGAGGACTTCTTGCTCAACAGCAAAACCTATTCAAATTACAAACAAAATACAACAGTTCAAGTTTGGATATCTTGATACCCTTTTGGAGCTAATACTGATTTATCAAAGGAAAAAGGTGTCAAAACTGAATTGAATAAACTTTGCAGATGCTCCTCTGTCAACGCAGGATACCAGTAGTCTATTTATTCGGCACAATCCATGCCTAAAAACTGGTGAGAATAATTTATAAATCACATCTTATTTTTATTTTTTATAAATAAATTATAAATAATTGTGAAGAAGATTATGGTAAACTAGAAATCACAATGTATTATCTGAGATTGCCAGTAAAAGATTAACAGAAAAAAGGTCTGTATTTATTACCACATGATTTTTATCAGGAAAATGTAATTAGCAAACAATTCTTACAGTGTTCCTAAACAGTATGCAAAATAAATATTTAAGTTTGAATACAGCATCGGATATGACACATGTATTTAATATGTAGTGCTACTGGGTGGGCATGTATAACCCAGGGCCCCATCAGCTTATTGGTTTTACACATGGAATACTGCAGCACTTAACTTCACAAAATTTGATTTCAATATTCTGAATGTTGTGCATGTTACTCCATATAAAGTGATCATTTGCCTAGTGAGAGTATACGGAACAGGAATTGATACAGAAGAAAAGTAGGATTTCTAACAGAAATGATGATCACACAGAAGATGAGTGTAGATATGCATGGTCAAATGTTGATCAATACAATAATTTGAACGCCATTTGCACCAGGGGAGCTCCCGCAAACTGTTGTAGGATGCTTTAATTCAACACATGATTTATTTTGCGAAAACAAAATATAGCGCACGGTTGATGTAAAATTACTGGATCCTGGAGGCCCCTGTTTGGCTTGAGTAGGGCCAACATTGATTATTTGGACCTTGCTCGAATGGGCCCGCTCATTACTAGCGCGGTACCTAACATTCCGTTATCAGGTACTGTCGGGCCATCAATGAAGAGGTGCAGTGCGCGGCACTGGCCAAGGGTGGCCTGGGACGGGACCCCGGTGTTCTTAAAATGGCCCGGCAAGATCTGTTGATCGAGACGTATTCGATGTGCCATCAAGTCGGTATGATAAAGACCTTGCTTCGTCAGAATTAACTGAAGCGCACTTGTGCCAAATATATCTCAACATTATTGATAATCCAACGATGTCTGACTGTGAGCATGTGTTTTTCATGCTTTACTGCATGGATAAATGTTTGCCAATTCTGCCCTGTGTGAAGGGACCCTGTAATGCCAAATGAATTGTTAGAATGCCACAGCAAGGTTTCTGATTTGCTTGCCAGCAATCGAATGATGTGTGATTGTCAGAAAAGTTTTGACAACGATAGATTTTTCCTGAACAAATGGCTTGAACATATCAGCCACTGTAAACATACAAGTGAGACAATGGATGAATGGAAAGAAAGAATGATTGCCACTTGGCCAATGAGAAATAAAACTCATCAAGAAACACAAACAGATGATGAAATAACTGATGATGATGACGCACCAGGACATCGCCTGCAAAGAAAAAGAGGGCGTCAGGTGCCGGAAGGAAGACCTTAAAATAAGTCTGATGAAAATAGCACAACAACAGTAAAACTTGCGACTGACGAACATAAAAAAACAGATACAAGATTTCGCAATCCAGAAGAAAGAAGATGTACGGACAATTTATTTTGCGTTGTTACACAGCTATCTGCGATCAGTCCAGCGAGATGCGATTGGCAAGTCAATTGCCAAACTCTATCAAGGCAGAAACGTAGCAATCACCACCGATGACTGCCTCGCTTTGCGTGTGAACACGTTCACATCTTGCGCTCAGTACAAGAAGATATATAGAACAGTCAATGATGCATGTGACACTATGATTTTTGTTCCTCTAACCCACCTATCTGACTTTGAAAAGAAATATTTGCCAGAAAGTGCAATATACACCTTTGAGAAAAGTATAGCAAGATTTGCTGCAAGGGAGCAAACTGGGCCAATTAACGTTCATCATGAATATCTGTGTATTCCAGAAATGGAACCACCAAATATTAGTGGGTTCCGATACTACTACGACGAAGCGTTGGCAGCTTCGTTAAAAGACATCAAGCCAGAAATCGATGAAGGGATATCTATACTCCCTGAAAATGTGAAGTAAGACATAAAACATTTAAAAGTGTATATAAAAAATGGAGGTGACAGCTTGGGGGACTTTAAGGAAATGAAAAAACAGAGGGGCCAGCTTGCCATCGAAGGTCGTAACATTTTGTTTTGTCATTTTGTCAGTGACGGCAATTTCTAGTAATGGACAGGAATCACCCGTTTTTACAGAACAGAAACCTAACTCGGAATTGGTATGTCGGCCACTGCTCACCGCAATTGCAGATGAACAAGACCAGCGAGCCATGGCCATCATGTGTCGGCCATTTATAGAGGAGAGAAGGTTATTGAGCGATTCCAAAATGCTCATTGGAAGCAAAACTTTTGCATTTTCATTTTACAGCACCATGTACGATGAAAAACTCTTATGAATGGGTGAAGGTATGCTTGGATCCGGATCCAGGTTTTTTTGCACGCTGTGTGTCAAAGAGAGAACAGCTAGCAGAATTTGGGGAAATGCACCCCCATAACAAGAACACATGAGAACTGTATGTATATATAACATTGAGAACTATATCAACAATCCCCAGCATTTGTGTAGAGGGGAACTTGTTAAAGAGTCAGTTGGCATAGTCAAAGAACCATTTTTGGACACGGATCCAATGATCGATGCTACTCATGCGGACATACAGGGTGAGTCAAAAAAAAGTGTACCCTAATTGAAAAAATCAAAACAAAAAACATTTTGACCACAAAATCAAGGCAAACAAAACTTTAAATGATTGCGCCATTTCTTTGCTACCATCTGGAAAAAATCACGCTATTTGATGATACCGTTAAGTAAATATGACTATTTCTGTACAGGAGCTGATTTTTCACCTAAAACACGGTTTTTAATTTCAAGCTTAACGAGCTTAATAATGTTTACTAGGATTATGATGTAAAGCATTACACATCTTGTTTATTAAAAGAATTAAGTAGACAATACACTTGTTCAAAATTGTTTCCTAATAGATTAAAACAATAGACAACTTTAAGACCTATTTATGACACAATTACCACACTTTAATCATTTCATAACAAAGGAATTGATCCTTTCGCTGTCGGTATTGTAATTTTTTATTGGTCGTATCTTATGAAATATAATGGTCAAGATCTGGAAAGCGTGTTCGGACGTTAAATTGGTCACTTTTATTCAAAACAGCGTAAAATAAGTTTCCCTCAACCAATCTAAACCAGATAAAATTCATATTAAAGCTAATTGATTTGTCTTTATACCGTATTATATTGTTTTGAAAACAAACGAATACTTTTTCTAACAAAAATCGCTGAAGTTGAGTACACTTTTTTTTGACTCACCCTGTACATTGGGGGGAAAAATATTTGAGATGTACAGCAGGGAGATCGCTCAAGTATACGACAAATCGTCAGAATTATCTCAAGCAGACAAAACACTAGTAAAAACTGCTGCTGTACGCCTCAAACATTTCTTAAATAATTCTTGTGGCCTAAAAAAGACCCTTATGATGGTAGGTAACTTTGCTAGAGCACCCCTACACATTACCACGTATGTTCCGGATGTACAGAGAGATTTTTGCTATACGTAAGCCATTCCAAACAATGATAGAATGATAAATGCAACGTTAGCTGTGATAGGCGATGACTGGTGTAAGCTATTCAACGAGAGGAGTTCAATTATAACTCCAGCAGCATTGCAGCAAGACTGGTATGATGAAATCCATTTCTACGGACAGTGAACAGTCTACAAATTATACAGAAAGCCTTTTGACGACTGTATAAAAGACCTGGTCCAATTAGCTACATAATGATGTGACAAGGGTCGACATCCAAGCTGTGACTGATTAGATACACTCTGCTTAAAAGAGAGCTGTGAATGACATGATGAATTGCAACATCTGGAATTGAACTTGAATTGAACAATAGACCATAGGATGCTTTACAAGATTGCCTACACGCTTGAAGACGCAGACTGAACTCAATTTACACTATGTACAACAATTTCAATGTAGGTAGAATTTGAATGCAAACGAGTGCTTGCTAAATCATAAAAACAAATGACGCAGACTGAACTCAATTTACGCTATGTACAACAATTTCAGAATTGGAAATGAGGGCACATCTTTCAAGCTTCTTCAGGGGGCTTATGACAACACTGCCCAAAAACGTAGGTAGAATTTGAATGCAAACAAGTGTTTGCTAAATAACAAAAACAAATGCCGAGGTTAAGGCAATGGACTACCATAGGATTTGTGGTAAAAATTCAAGCTTTTGATGTGGACTATGACTTGCTTTTCGCAAACTCTGACGGACACCTATTCTTCATGATCCATCAAATTGATAGCAAAGAAGAGGTTATAGCTACGTACAATGAACCAAGTTCTTATTGGGCAGATAAATGAAGTGGGTAACCTGGACTGAACTCTGTAAAGCTGTTGCTTGTCCAATATGCCAAGTTGTTGGGCTTGAATGGAAAGAACTACTCGGACAGATGACAAAAAGAATGGTTTGAACCACAAACTACGATTGACGTCTCCATCACGTCGCTCCGTGATCCTCGAGAAAGCTCACAGTTCCCGGCAGCTGGTAATTCCCGTTATCCAGATGTCAATTCACAGTTGATATTGGCTTTTGTGTACCATCGGTGCAGGCCATGCAAGCCTACAAGAATTTTGCAGAGTTAACCACTTCTCCAAGGTGTGTCAACAAACCAAGAAAGTCAATGATACACTGCAAACACAAATCGACCTCATAAAGAAAAAACGACCAGCTTAAATAAGCCTACAACAATGAGTAGAGGCTTTGTGTTTCTAAACATAACAAGGCACTATCAGGACGATCCAATCCTAATGAGGACGGTGAGAGATTTATGTGGCTCTAAGAATACCTTAAGGAGGTCGCCAATAAGGACAGGCGCCCAATTTTTGTTTGGGTGATTTGCAGATTTCCCAGCCCATGAACATAATGTATGGGTGAAGCTACGGGTATCACCCAAAACTTATCACACAGACCAGTTGATCCATCAATCAATAATTTATGGCTCAGAGGTCTAGACATTGTATTGTACCCAGAGAAAATCCATTTCTTGGTCAAGTACACCACTTGAGTGACTATTGATTTACACGCACCTTTTAACTTTTGTCGCGTGTGTAGCGGCAGGTTTGTTAATTACAAGTAGGCCTATTTAATAGCGCAAATTATTATATTATTATAATCACTCGGTCGCATGTATTACTATTATTGAGAATGAGCCTAAATCATTGTTATTTTTCTTACATTGACTGAGGTACTAAAGCAGGGCATTTTTGGCCTACAGAAAAACATATTTTTATTTTTAGTGTGACCTACCGACATGGTGTGATGATGCACACCGCGCCGAAAACAGCACAAGTGTGAAGCTAAATTGTGAAAATATATAATTTCAATAAAAAAAACGAACACATTTTCAGGTAAAGAAAGATTATACCAAGAGTTATAATAACTCCTTGGTTATAAGTGTTCCGCGATTAAATGACGATTAATCAATTTTATTTTGAAAATCGATTCGTCAATAATTCGTTTTAATCAAATTTTAAAAAATTGAAAGAAAGAAAAAAATCATTTTCATTTTTTTTTAATGCCGAATTTACGATATTTGCACAATTACGAATGTTGTTTACAACGTCAAGAATAATTAAAACATGGTTGAATATACTGTGATGCTTCCCTAAGGTATTTCTTGACTGTACAGCAGGCCCGGACAGCGGGGAAAACTCTTATTTCTGCTTCCCTGAGCCGCCCAGTTCAACGACAATAGTAGGCCTATGTTGTCGCCAGAAACAAAATGCTGACAAGCTTTTGTAAAAGAGGCAACAAATCAACATAATCCTGTTGTTACCTACCTGATACTATGATAGAACTAACATATTCGAGTGATTTATTTTCTTCAGTTTCTTGTCATAAAATATTAAATCCATTTAAGTAGCGGATAAATCCATCATTTATATTCACAGTTTATTATATTAATTGCAAAAACACCAGGAATTCCATGCGATAATTATTCACCCTCGTCTTTGATTTATTAATCATCGATCGATCCTCTCATCAAGCAGCTACATTACATTGCAAAGGCCTGGGATTTTCCCCCAGCCCCACGCGTGGTGTGTATTAATTGGGCTTGGCTAATCACAGTGTTGGGATTTTCCCAGTCTGAACTGGGCATGAGCACTGCCAAAGACCACGTGTATTTTTGGGATATCCCACGATCTATTTTGGGGACCCATTTATCGTCCCAGCATGCTCCAGGCACTTAACCTAGTTCCCAGATAATTTCCCCTCCCCTCAAAACCACAACCAGACCAGTGACCAGACAGACCGGCACCCACCTACATTTAAATCTTTGATGTTTTGATAGCAGCACCGCTAATTGATCATGTATCACTTGATTGACATAAAAATGTGTAGGTGACAAATATGAGCTTGACAATGTTCAAAAAGGAGTAGAGTCAATTTCATGAGTTTGGGTATAAAACCAGTGGCGCGGGCAATGGCTAGATTTATTCGGGGGGGAGGAGAGATTTCCAACATGTTTGTAAAATGTTGCCCCAATCCTTTTTTCTAAGGTAGGCCTATTTATTTTCACTTTTCAATAATTTCTGAGCAAGTTTCTATTAATTAAAATTTAAATCCACCATTTAATAATTCGTGGCATGAAATATTTGCCTCTTTTATTTCGCGTAATTGTTTTTTTGGGTTATGGGGGAGGGGGGAGATTTCCAACATGTTTGTAAAATGTTGCACCATTTGTTTTGCAGTCAGCTCAGAAAATTATAGAGGGGTGTACTCGGGGGTGTGGGCCCGGGGGGGGGGGGGGGGGGGGGGGGGGTACTCACCCAAGACTGTATACGGGGGTGTGCCGCTCTAATGGGTAGCTTTTTGGGCACAAAATCCCTAAACATGGGGTATGATTTTGTGCTGGAAATCCCTAAATAATGGGGGCACTTTTTGTCTCGCCTGATGTAATCAGAAAGAGACTATGTTATCACTATTTCTGTCCGGCGTCTTCCGTATGGCGTCTGCCGTGTGCTAAGAAATACCTTTGTGACGCGATATCTGGAGATCCGTAAGGCCTATCGTGATGGGACTTGGTGGAGGGAAGGGGTGGTGCGTTCTGTTGCTGATTGATTTTCAAGGTCATCGGGGGTCATACAAGGTCATCGGGGTCAAATATGCTGAACACTTTTGAGACGCGTTGTGACGCGATATCTAGAGATCCGTAAGGCCTATCTTGATGGGACTTGATGTTAGGGAAGGGGTGGGGTGTTCTTTTGCTGATTAGATTTTCAAGGTCATTGGAGGTCATTCAAGGTCATCGGGGTCAAATAAGATCCGTAAGGCCGATCTTGATGGGATTTGGTGGAGGGAAGGGGGTGGTGTGTTCTTTTTGCTGATTAAATTTTCAAGGTCATCGGAGGTCATTCAAGGTCATCGGGGGTCAAATATGGGGTCAAATAGATCAGTAAGGCCTATCTTGATGGGATTTGGTGGAGGGAAGAAGGGTGGTGTGTTCTTTTTGCTGATTAAATTTTCAAGGTCACCAGAGGTCATCGGGGTCAAATATGGGGTCAAATAGATCAGTAAGGCCTATATTGATGAGATTTGGTGGAGGGAAGGGGAGTGGTGTGTTCTTTTTGCTGAATAAATTTTCAAGGTCATCAGAGGTCATTCAAGGTCATCGGGGGTCAAATAAGATCCATAAGGCCTATCTTGATTGGATTTGGTGGAGGGAAGGGGGATGGTGTGTTCTTTTTGTTGATTAATTTTTCGGGGTCATCAGGGGTCAAATATGGGGTCAAATAGATCAGTAAGGCCTATCTTGATGGGATTTGGTGGAGGGAAGGGGGTGGTGTGTTCTTTTTGTTGATTAATTTTTCGGGGTCATCGGGGGTCAAATATGGGGTCAAATAGATCAGTAAGGCCTATCTTGAAGGGATTTGGTGGACGGAAGAGGGATGGGGTGTTCCTTTTTGTTGATTATTTTTTCGGGGTCATCGGGGTCAAATATGGGGTCAAATAGATCAATAAGGCCTATCTTGATGGGATTTGGTGGAGGGAAGGGGGTGGTGTGTTCTTTTTGTTGATTAATTTTTCGGGGTCATCGGGGTCAAATAGATCAGTAAGGCCTATCTTGAAGGGATTTGGTGGAGGGAAGGGGGGGGTGGTGTGTTCTTTTTGTTGATTAATTTTTCGGGGTCAACGGGGGTCAAATAGATCAGTAAGGCCTATCTTGATGGGATTTGGTGGAGGGAAGGGGGTGGTGTGTTCTTTTTCCTGATTAAATTTTCAAGGTCATCAAAGGTCATTCAAGGTCATCTGGGGTCAAATAAGATCCGTAAGGCCTATCTTGATGGAATTTGGTGGACGGAAGAGGGATGTTGTGTTCTTTTTGTTGATTAATTTTTGCGAAATTGTGTCTATTTTCGCGAAATTTATGTCTATTTTCGCGAAAATTTGCAAACAAATTGGTCTATTTTCCCAATAATTTGGTTTAAAATGAAGCAAAACCCCTAAAAATGGGTACAGATTTTTCAAAAATCACCCCTAAAAATGGGTATGGGTTTTGAATCTCCAGCGGCACACCTCCGACCAAACCAAATCCGAGTACCCCCCCCCCCCCCCCCCCCCCGGGTTTAGGGCATGCTCGAAATATTCAATCCCTTTTTCTAAGGTATTTATTTTCACTTTTCAATAATTTGTCATCCTTTGACATTTCTGAGCAAGTTTCTAATTAAAATTTAAATCCACGATTTAATAATTCGTGGCATGAAATATTTGCCTCTTTTAATTCGCGTAATTGTTATGATATAATATATGCAAAAATAATTTACCGCGAAAAAAGACTCTAGTACATCCAATAACAACATTCTTGTGGTCAGATAAGGGCCCAAATAAAATACAATTGTGTTTAGAGATTTAAAGAGATTTGGGTAAGTCAACAAAATATTTAATAGTTGGGTGATTGATGATGTGAGATGGAATGCTTTAATTGATGTGTAGAAAGTGACAAGCTTGTCACCAGTCAATAACAGATTTATTTTACGATGTTTTACAATTATAATATAGGCCTAGCCTTTTGTTTGCTTAACCCCTATAATTTTAATTGTCTGCGGCAGGTCTTTAAAATCAGCGACCCGACATGGGGCATGCGTAGTTTCATATATCCATGACAACGGGGTTGACCACTGGTTGCGGTTAGCTCATGTGTGCTGTACCAGGGACGCACTAATTGATACTGTCTTGGATTTCATTTCATAGAGTAGGGGTTTTCCCACGATCTACACACGAGGGGTCGAGGACTACGATGTTTTGACTACCGTACGGTGACCTGCTCTGATGAACTCATTAGGATCATTATGGAATATCATTCATGGAAATATAATCAACGATGGCATATACAAAATGCAAAATACGTCGCATGTTTGATTTGTGTAAAATACATCGGGTCGGGTAGTGGGATTAGAATAATTGGAATATAGTGGCCTACATGTATGTAGGCCCACAATTTGCAACGTACCTACAACAACGCGCGTTGTGAACTTGTGAAAACTTAAAAAGGTAGGTCGGTCCAATAAAACACGTCCTGTATCGACCATGGACTTATCAATCGTACAAGTCCATGTTCCGCCGACAGTCTAAAGAACCCCCTTGTAATACTAATAGCGCAGTAGCGTAGCCAGCCGGGGTGGGGATGGGGTCAGGGGTGCCCCCGCCCCCCCCCCCCCCCCCCCCCCCGACACCTAAAATGTGGACGGAGAAGCGGAAAATGGGGATGAGAATGCTTTTTAACCATTTAAAAATGATCATTTTCGCTTGTTTTTTAAACATTTTGTGACCGTGCGATTTTTTTTCTGACCTCAACCCCCCCCCCCCCCCCCCACACTTACGTGAAATTCAGGAGGTGACTGACTGGGGAAAAAATTGGGGCAACTTTTTACGAAAATTTTAGAAATCTTGCCCGTGCCCCCCCCCCCCCCCCCCGAAAAAAATCCTAGCTACGCCACTGGTTTAGCGGAATTGTTATAAATCCAAACCGATTTTTAAAACTCTTGATGTTTTTGGCCCGGCCACTAAAATATTGTAGTTTTTTTAAACAAAATTAATATTTGCAACTATTATATCGGCCTAAATGTCAATAGCACCTTATCGCCTGGTTATCTTCTTTGACCAGATTTCCACAATAAAACATTAACAGCGCGGTTACTTTCCGAATTAAAAACTCAATTGAAACCCATTTAAATCCCGGGAAAACTTTAGCCTGAACTTCTCTCGCAAAAGGGCGCGGTCAGTGTGTGGCCGTGGAGCGCGGTAACATCTTCGAAGCTAGTATAATAAGGTTAGGTACGTTCGTTAAACCAATCATGATTGGGATTCCCCGGGCTTTCCCAATACGTCATGTGCATAAATTATTCTAATTAAATAAATGTTTACCTGTTTTGTAATGGCCGCCGCGTGGCCAACTTTATTTTTAATAGTTTTATTGTATACTCAATCTTCAGGTTTTAATAGCGGGAAAGATTGACATTGTCATATATTTATATGGGCTTTAGAAGTTCATTTCAAGCTTGCGTTTTATCCTGAGACTAGTCAAAAATTTGTGACTAGTTTTAGATCTGATCTGGAAAGTCGTAGCGAAAAACGAGAAACATAGTCGGATATTTAGATTTTTTTTTTATAGAATAAAAGAATAAAATGAATGTGCATTCATGAACTTGCTGAGCAAACTCATTCTTCAAATTAATTTAATATCATGACTGCTCAGCAAGATTGATAATGAATTGATGACTACAAGAATTAATGAACTCAACAAACAGTGACAAACAACTTAATATACGGCCGTTATGCCCTTCAGACAGTCTGTACTTCAATGGTGCAATTGCAACAAAGCAAGCAATTAACACGTCGGCGGTGTGTCAGTGCATGGATCGCTGTATTGTCACGCTATCGATTTTGTTTTACTCTGATAAAAGCAGTGTGTTATCTGGGAGTGTTTAATGAGGTGAAGTGGTTCTCCTTTCCACATTGGCTTTAGCTCCAATAGTTTACTGGACTTGTAAACGATGTATTGATTTTGTTTGGGCTGCAACTGTGGGTGCTTTATCGTCCTGATTATGACAAACATCGTCCTAATTAGAACTAAATCCATTGTCAAATTTAGCTAATCCTCCATTGAATGAGAGTTGTGTTATGAGGTCGTTTTTGTCTAATCAGGACGATATGGTTTGCAGTGATATCCTGCTAGATGAAGCTAACTCAGATGTTGATATCTCGAAAGAAACCGACTCTCCAGAAGAAGAATGGTCACACAACATGTTGTAGCGTTAAGATCAGCTACCAAGAAGCAGTTTGTCATGGGATTGCCTGGTATGGTTAAAAATATATACCTATCACACAAAACGAGGCTATATGACAGAAGCAACAGAGCACCAGAGAAGAATATACAAGATGCTGCAAGGAAAGTTCGTCAGAATTATGAGGAGGCTGATCCAGATTTAGTGGGCGAGGAAGTTAGTGATATCGCAATGTCATACGACGGAACCTGGCAAATGCGTGGATATTCTTCGCATAATGGAGTAGGTGTGGTTATCGACCTTATGACAGGACTTGTTTTGGACACAGAGATCTTGTCAAATTACTGCAGTGCATCGACAGCAGCCAGGTTGGGTGGAGAACATACCAAAGAATTCCTCGATTGGAAGAACAATCACAGGTCGTGTGAAAAGAACCATGTTGGGTCACAATGGATGTCAGAACTATTTTCTCAGACATCAAATGGTAACCGATTGAAAATAAATAAATTACCAGAGGACAATCCAGTGCAGATTTTGTGGCAGCAACAGGAACAAGTGTTGAATCTGAAGGATACACGTGCAATGAGGTAGCACCCATTAGTCATCAAATGGTGCATTGCTTTGAATGCTATAAGCAATAGCGCCTACGACATTCTTCGAGAAAGCGGGTTTATGAAGCTTCCTCATGTGAGAACCCTTAAACGGTATACCTACTTCACAGATCCCACCGCTGGATTCAACCCGGATGTACTCGAATTGATTGCCAGAGATGCAAAGTCGGACCAAATGCCAGAGTTCGAAAAGAATGTCGCAATCCTTTTTGACGAGGTCAAAATCAAATCTGGCCTAGCCTTTTCAAGACGAACTGGAAAGCTTATTGAATTCTGTGACATGGGAGGCATCCAGAATGAACTAAAAGATTTTGAAAAATAAGTGCAATGGAAAAACTAATGACAAAGACAAGCTATAGTAGACAGCTTATCAAAGCATGTTCTTGTGTTAATGATACGAGGGCTCTGCAGAAACCTATGTCCCTGTTGCATATTTTCCATCAAGGACAGCAACCAGCCATGAAATATACTCTGGGAAGGACTTGAGAGTTGAGACAGTTGAGGCCATGGGTTTCAAAGTGCGTGCATTTGTGTCAAATGGAGCCAGCGCAAACTGCAAGTTCTACAAAATACACAGTGATGATACGAATGCAGATGGCTCCATTCCCTGTTATTTTGCCACCAATCGGTTTTCCCCAGACAGGAAGAATTACTTCATTTGTGATGTACCTACCGCACCTTATCAAAACAACGCGCAACAATTGGGAAAATTCTGGCTGGAATTTTAAGTCAAGAAATCTTATTATGATAACTCCTTGCTTGCAGATTGTCAGGAAATCATGGGAGAAGCAGGGAGTACCGCAAGCAGCAATGTACATCATTGAACAATCAAGGCGGGAATCAACAGCCAAACAGTACCATACATATATTTTGAGATGGATTGAGTTTTGCAGCAGAAGGAAGCTTGAAATATACAGGGTGTATCAGAAAGAACTGTACCGAGGCAATATGATTTATTACGGTATGAATTCGATTGATATTGTTCAAACCGTTTTCACATTTATCTTGCGCAAACGCCTAGCTTTTATAAGAATTTTAAATTTTGAAAATCGGACATTTCTGATGGAAAATACAGACTTTCTGGTAAAGATAGTAGATTTCAATTTTGGTCGAAATGATCAATTTAAAAATCTGTGAAATTACTAACCCTACCTGAGATATCCATCTGTCCATAGGACAGGGTTTATTTTTAGACGCCATATCTTAATATCACATCACTTGTATAACTATTTATTATTTGCATACTTTTGTGGGTGAAATTTGGAGATAAATTCTGATTTTTAATCCGCAAATAAACCAGAATTTGTTCTGCTTGAGTGGTTTTAACTTTCTTTTCTTTGGTGGGAGCTTTGAATATTGCTTATGTGGTGTGGGCTACATTGTTTGAAATGTTGGGTAAGTGGTAGAGAGGATTGATTGAAATTGAAAATACGTTTTTCATCGATTTTCGATTATGTCTTGCCACACGAGAACAAAAAGAGATATCTCAATGAAATTAACATATAATATAGGAAACATGTTCACCTTTATATTGCAGGTATTTAAATTTAAAACAACAATCATTTTGTATTTTTTATGTATTTTAGAAACACGGTACAGTTCTTTCTGATACACCCTGTATTGCAGGCGGATTTAGGCGCTGTTTTAAGTTTCTTAACTGAACAATTTGACAAATTCAACCTTAGTTACAGTGCCATGAACACGGCTAGATGTACCCTGTCATGATATGTACCTGGTGAGCTGATTATTATGTCTTGATGCAAACAGATCAATTTCAGGTTATCAACCATGGCTTCTATTTACTTGACCATCCTTACCAGTCTACAACAACAGACTATAATAAATGTACAACATTTTATGCTGCCGATGCCACAACAGAAATCTTTGAAGGCCGAATTTACCTTGACAGCCCTAAAACTATTACAAATTTGGTGGAAAATGTTCTATCCACCATCCTATTCTGTTTGGTCTTGGCATTTTCGAGATCTCATGCAGATCTGCAATGATGTTATCTTTTCCAGGCAAATATGATACTGATATCCAAATTGTATGCTCGATACACCATTGCCATAATTCTCTTGCCAAAAGAATGCACACTGAAGACTGTGTGCCACAGATGTTATTTACATACAGGGTGAGTCAAAAAAAAGTTTACTCAACTTCAGCGATTTTTTTAGAAAAAAGTATTTGTTTGTTTTCAAGACAATTTACTACGGTATAAAGACAAATTCATTAGCTTTAATATGAATTTTATCTGGTTTAGATTAGTTGAGGGAAACTCATTTTACGCTGTTTTGAATGAAAGTGACCAATTTAACATCCGAACACGCTTCCAGATCTTGACCATTATATTTCATAAGATACAACCAATAAAAAATTACAATACCGACAGCGAAAGGATCAATTCCTTTGTTATGAAATGATTAAAGTGTGGTAATTGTGTCATAAATAGGCCTTAAAGCTGTCTATTGTCCCTCAGTGCAACCATCTTAAGCACACTCTCAAAGATCAGGAGAAAGACCAAACAAGATGCTGGATTATCAAGTGGGTTTCTATTCATTAACAGGAATAAATTTTACATGTAGAGAAAGAAAGAGAGGGATAGACTATTACTTACTACATGTAGTCTTACTGTGGACATTGACAATTTTTGATTGGTTCAAGGATAATGTTTATACTTAATCGGACATATTTACGAAAAATAAGTGCAATATTATGTTTATTGATGTTATCAAAATACTATAAAATAAAAAGATATCGTTTATTATTCACATAACAGATAGTCACTGGTGACAATTTTTATTCAATATCCTCATCTAGTTTTATCATGTTTATGAATATCCCTTGCGGACTATTTAATCCTTGCAATTATTATTTTTTAACTGACAGTGGTGATACAATTTAATCCATATTTCATGTTTTAATCTATTAGGAGACAATTTTGAACAAGTCTATTGTCTTTTAATAAACAAGATGTGTAATGCTTTACATCATAATCCTATTAAACATTATTAAGCTTGTTAAGCTTGAAATTAAAAACCGTGTTTTTGGTGAAAAAACAGCTCCTGTACAGAAATAGTCATATTTACTTAACGGTATCATCAAATAGCGAGATTTTTTTTCCAGATGGTAGCAAAGAAATGGCGCAATCATTTAAAGTTTTGTTTGCCTTGATTTTGTGGTCACAATTTTTGTTGTTGATTTTTTCAATTAGGGTAAACTTTTTTTTGACTCACCCTGTAGGCCACAGCAGTTTTATTATCACACTTTACATGGGTTTCAGAATTAGTATGCTTACAAAAAGCTTTGACATTAAAATACACTGCCAGCATGCACACTGAGGACTGTGTGCCACCCATGTTATTTACATAGGCCACAGCAGTTTAAAAAAAAAATGCCTGGGTCAATGCTGCAGCAATGTCAGGAGATATGCCTGAATTCAGAACATTGGGAGAGATTCCACTGCAATAGCGGCTTTTGCTGGTGGCCTCCATTCAAAAAAATGCCTGGGTCAATGCTACAGCAATAACAGGAGATATGCCTGAATTAAGAACATCAGGAGAGATTCCACTGCAATAGCCCCATAACCCCACATATTACAACTTTTTCAAGTCTGATTGTCTACACCTCAGTCCACTAGGCCTGGATATATTTTTAAACACCATCAGAGGTGGCCTGGAGTATTTCTACTACAAGACATGCGAGAAGAGTTTAATTTAGTGCAAAAGAAGACTGTCGAGACGGTTCAATAGAAGATTGCACCAGCTAACGATATCAAGTGGAAAAGGGAGAGAAATATGTAGATGCCAGTTCGAGTTTAACCAGTTAATACTGTGATTCAATATGTTGATAAAATTGAGTACCAAGTTATTGGGTATAATGCCGGTGGAGCAATTGTGGTGTTCACATGTTTTGCCTAATTTGCTGATATGTATATTTATAGTTCCGTTCCGTGTCCGCCATTTATCAAGATTATTTTTGGTGATTTCGAGCTAAATATAGTAGTTTAGTAGGACATGGTTGGAATAGACTATAGGTGTATGATCTCATTCATGTCATATGTGTCTTCACGCATCACTTATGCAGGGGGCTTCATCAGATTAGTGATGTATTATTCTTTAAACGGATATTGCTTGTGTATTGATTGTGTATTCACAATATTCGTGGTCCAGTGATTTAGATTATCAGTTTATTTCGCTCATGATGAGATTAAGGGCACCTTTGGGATGTAATATTATTATACTCTGTTCACAATTTAGGCCTAATATCTATGGATGTTTACTCAAAACATTCTGGGCTGTAACACTTTTAAAGGCCTGACCAACTGATCAAACCTAAGAGATACTTTTGCCTGCAGAACAGGACGTTATCCGTCACCTTATAAGTTATAAATAATTCCGTCACAAGGCGGAAAATGGCTGGGATACTGGGCACTCCAGCAATAGCAGCGGAAATGATGCCGTTTTTGTTCAAAGAAGGAGATGAGACAGTTACCCATCTAGCCCATTGACTATATTCCAGACCTTCGAAATCACATCACGACGACCCTTGATGGTCTTGATATTAAAGTATGTATTTTATTTTGCAAATAAACAGGGATTCCTATGAAGTTTGTATGATTGCTCACAGTTTTAATACATTTCATAATATTTGAAATTCCCATGTTGATTGTCCTAATTATGTTTGAATAATAATTAACAGTTTTTGTTTAGTATGGACATGGATATTTGCGTTCTTGTTTTGCCTGTGTCTGACCGGATTTTGAATTCTGTTATAAATCATCGAATATCTTTCTTAGGAATTGCCATCAAATATCTAGCTGTTGTCTTTACCATCTTTGAAACGCTGATTTCCATTCACCTGGGATTCCAATTAACCCCCTGGGGTCTACCTGTCTATTTTACAGTGGTTCTGATTGGTTTATTGCAAGATATACTCATTTGAATAGCCAATTAAAATGCAGCTTGTAAAATATTTCACTCCAATCTTTATCAGGGATACAACTATTGTAAAAGTGTCTCTGATTGGTGTAATAAATCATGTATCTATCTTTCTGACCAATCGGCCGGTAGTTCTCAGGGGGTTAACATGTTCAGTGTCAAGATGCAAAAGCCTTGTGGTTGTTGAATTTATACATCGCAACAATGAGATTGCACTGGTGTGTGCAGCAGCTGGTTGAAGGATGACAGCCATTGTTATTGGCCCCATACAAAAACCCAACAAAACTTAACAAGGCGGTCATTGAAAAACATGCACCAGGTCTACACAGTGGGAAGTGTACGCAATCAAGGAGCTGTGCAGAGCATCTAACTATACCAGTGGAGTTAAGAAACTCAAACTCGCTGAAGACCAGTCGGACAACTTTGAATAAACTGGGACTAAGCAGTGCCAATGCCGGTCCGCATTAGAAACGTACCTTCACGCTACATATCGCCCTCGGAAAGTGATGATGAACCAAGATCGTCCAGATCGAAGAATAGGCAGTATGTTGAGGTGCCCCGTCCACCGTTGCCAGCTGTGCAGAGCATCTAACTATACCAGTGGTGTTAAGAAACTCAAACGCGCTGAAGACCAGTCGGACAACTTTGAATCAACTGAGGACTGACCAAATTTTGAATTCTCTGTTATAAATCATCGAATATCTTTCTTAGGAATTGCCATCAAATATCTAGCTGTTGTCTTTACCATCTTTGAAACGCTGATTTCCATTCACCTGGGATTCCAATTAACCCCCTGGGGTTATACATCGAAAGACCCGCGAACCCGATACAAGACTATATCCAGTTTGGGTTATTTAAAGGGAAGGTATACCACAAGGAGCAGGCATCTACCATCCACCTGCCGCGCCTCTTTGAAACACTGTTTTCCATTCACCTGGGATTCCAATTAACGTGTTCAGTGTCAAGATACAAAAAGCCTTATGTGGTTGTTGAATTTATACATCGCAACAATGAGATTGCACTGGTGTGCAGCAGCTGGTTGAAAGATGACAGCCATTGTTATTGGCCCCCATATAAAAACCCAACAAAACTTTAAAAGGCGGTCATTGAAAAACATGCACCAGGTCTACACAGTGGGAAGTGTACACAATCAAGGAGCTGTGCAGAGCATCTACCTATACCAGTGGAGTTAAGAAACTCAAACTCGCTGAAGACCAGTCAGACAACTTTGAATCAACTTAGGACGAAGCAGTGCCCTTGCCGGTCCGCAATAGAAACGTACCTTCACGCTACATATCGGAAAGTGATGATGAACCAAGATCGTCTGGATCGAAGAATAGGCAGTTTGTTGAGATGCCCCGTCCACCGTTGCCAGTGTTCCCTTCGGAATCGACAACCCACCTAGGGCCAGGGCCTTGTACGTACGAAAGACACGGTAGAAAATGTACATGTCTGCACAATAACTAGACGGTACAAAATTGAATGCCACGCCATGTGCAGTTTGTTTTGATTCCACGATCTCGATTTGACATTTCGTCGTCTGCTTGAACGTACGTACTTAGACTAATAGTTGCACATTAATTATAATAATCATGCCAAATTCTGTATGATTAAAAACATTCTGTTCATGGAATCTCATCCACAGAGAAGGTGGAGAAGGATGGGGCAATGATGGTTGTGGCGATTCGATGTAATTTGTGTTTGAAACACCTGGACAAGATCAAGCGTGATCAACTTTGTGACTTGTGTCTCATTGAGTTCTGATCCTTTATTCGATTTGCATGGTTATAATACCCCCTTTACTTAAGCACTCCTGAGTGACCACCCAAAATAAGCATTCTCTCAAGAGTAATCGAAAAGATAGCATGGTCATAAAACACCACACGTAATTTTTTTGATGAGTGCAATTTATGGCACACCTCAATGTTATGAGGAGTGCGATTTAAAGCACACCTTCAATTTTCAAACGTGAAGGCCTGTGACGGGGCGGAGATATTTATACATCGAAAGATCCGCGTACCCGATACAAGACTGTGTCCAGTTTGGGTTATTTAAAGGGAAGGTATACCACAAGGAGCAGGCATCTACCATCCACCTGCCGCCTCTTTGAAACACTGTTTTCCATTCACCTGGGATTCCAATTAACGTGTTCAGTGTCCAGATGCAAAAGCCTTACGTGGTTGTTGAATTTATACATCCCAACAATGAGATTGCACTGGTGTGCAGCAGCTGGTTGAAAGATGACAACCATTGTTATTGGCCCCCATATAAAAACCCAACAAAACTTAACAAGGCGGTCATTGAAAAACATACACCAGGTCTACACAGTGGGAAGTGTACGCAATCAAGGAGCTGTGCAGAGCATCTAACTATACCAGTGGAGTTAAGAAATTCAAACTCGCTGAAGACCAGTCAGACAACTTTGAATCAACTGAGGACGAAGCAGTGCCCTTGCCGGTCCGCAATAGAAACGTACCTTCACGCTACATATCGCCCTCGGAAAGTGATGATGAACCAAGATCGTCCGGATCGAAGAATATAGGCAGTTTGTTGAGGTGCCCTGTCCACCGTTGCCAGTGTTCCCTTCGGAATCGACAACCCAACTAGGGCCAGGGCCTCGTACACCATCCATGAACAAGTTGTGACCAGCCCATCAAGCAATATTCACACATCAACCTCTCGCCCAGGCACTTCAAGTGCGCAAGCGACTCCCCACGCTTCCGTTACCCTTTCTACTGGATCGCATAATGGTAACCCTGCCAGAGCATCATCAGCGCCAGCAACGCCCCATGCTCTCGTCGCCCGCCAAATAGGATCATGTAGTGCTTTTGAACGTCGAGTAATCACCATGTTGACTGAGATAAAGCAGGGGGTTGAAAGGAATACAACGGCTATAGCAACACTGACAAAAGACAAAAACGATGAGGAAGAGATGGCAGAGGGGGACATTTTCCCTCTGACCACACACCAACAACTGTTGGATGTTGAGACGAGACTTGAGGCAGATGCCAAGTTCAGGAAGAGGCTGGTCAAATCCCTGTCCATGGAAGGAGGGACAGATGTTGGGAGTGCCGCACGGCGCATCATGGCGCACCTCATGACATCCCAGGTGACCATACTCTTTAACTGGTGTGGTCGGGAACTGAAAAAAAAGCTGGCCTTCAACCAGTTAAGCTTGAAGGATGTGGTATTCAAGGTGATCTTGAAGAATCAAAGATTCACTACAACTTCGTCTGAAGTAGAAAATTATATAAAGATTTGGTTAAGCAGCAAACCCAACCTCTGGTAGTTGTTGTCCTTAGTCGAGGGTTCCATGCCATCCGCTCGGGCCTTATCTTTTGGAACCTCGACTGGGGAATAGCGGCTGCCAGGGTGATTCTGTGTTTAAATTCTATACCCCGGTCTGTTACAAATTGGTCATTGGGAAAAAAGGGATGGGCGCTTATAAGGGCACGGGGACTTAATAGGGATAATATGGTATGGATATCAATAGTGACCCTGTTGGTTTCGTATGTGATGAGGGTGGGGCCAATCAAAAGGCATTGGAAATTGTATATGGCACTGAAGTGAAAGAACGTACAATAGAACGCAAAAATAGGTATGCCAATGCCTTGGCAAAAGCAGTTGGAAAAGGGGAAGAAGTCCAATCTTGTCCAGGTAGGATTTACAAGTGTTTCTCCAAATAAGTACACCATAATTTAAATAAGGCAAGATAAGGGTACAGTAAAGAGTATGTAATATACGGGTTGGAACAAAGTGTCGAGTTTGTTCATGACACCAATATTTCTAGCAATTGTTTTAGACACACAATCAATGTGATGTTTCCATGTAAAGCAATCATCGATTAACACACCTAGGAATTTAGTTTGTTTTACTCTTTCCAAAATAGTATTGTCTAAAATAATTTCAATATGAGAATCGACATTTGATACCATGTGTGGTGTTCCTAAAATCATATAGTTAGTTTTGCTAGCATTTACTGATAACTTGTTGGCTTTGAACCAATTGCTGACTTCTTTTAATTCTTTGTTAATACAGGCTAGTTGTGTTTCAATAGTGGGATGCGAGTAGAGAATAGTGGTGTCATCAGCAAAAAGGATAAATTCCAGTACATTTGAGGTATTAGATATGTCATTAACATAAAGTATAAACAGTAGGGGACCCAGGACTGCAAATCAGACGTATACTATCCGTGAAGAATGACGATGAGCTTTCCCTTTCAGCATCATCGAGTGAGACAGAATCATCGGATTCAGACATTCCATTGGTCAGGAAAAACAGTAGACCAGCTGATGATAAGAAAGCCGGAGTTTCGACCAAGCTTACTTCCAGAGTTCGATATGATACAACAACCACACAGGAAGAGGCAAGTGACAAAGGCAATGTTGAGAGTGATGAAGATGAAGGTGAAAATAAAGATGATGAAAAGTCATCTTCTTCAAAAAAAACCAGGAGGTGCTAGAACAAGGATCAAATTATTTCTTCAGAACAAGCTTGCAGCGAGCAAATTTAGAGTATGTAGCTACAGGTTCTGAAAGAAGATGTTGTGGATTCACTTACCAGAAAATATTACAGTGAAAACCAATGCTAGAGATGAATATGATGTATGCATCGGCTTTACACCAAGTTGTACCTGCCCATTTAATATGATATTTAAGAACAACACAAAACAAATATGCAAGCATATTATCTGGATTTATTTGTATAAATTATTATGTGACAGTGAATCAAACTATTTGTTGTATCAAGTTGCATTAACTGAAGAAGAAATAGGAAAAATCTTTGCAGAAAAGCCACGGCTTGTGTGTGATAGCCAGGATTGACGGGGCTATCGATCGCACAGTGCAAATGCGTTGGGTCGTACGACATTGTGTGTGTTCGCAATTGGTCCTTTTTTCTTGTGCTGTGTATTGGAAATGAGACTTTTGAAAATAGGAAATTTTTCTTTAAATGGTGCTAATCATAGTTTATCTTTGTCAAAAGGGGGCAAATTTGATATCAAATTATGCCTAAAAGAAGAAGAAAAAAAATTGAATGTTACTCAAAATGACATAAACAAAGTGGTATACTTTCTTTTATTGAACCCTTTATAAAGTGATAGAGTTTGTTGGCCATGAGGAGGTAGCTATCATCAATAGCAAGTGGCTACAAGGCAATAGCGGATTTTGCTGGTGGCCCCATACCAAAAAACACCAGAGTCAATGCTGTAGCAATGGCAGGAGAAATGCCTGAAGAACATTGGGAGAAATTCCACTGCAATAGCGGCTTTTGCTGGTGGCCACCATTCAAAAAAACACCAGAGTCAATGCTGCAGCAATGGCAGGAGATATTGGAAGAGATTCCAGATACGGATATTATATTCAACATGTAAGTAATCTATGGAGACTCTATGTGAAGGATCCAGCAACCCGTGACACTCTTCTGGTAAAGGGCATAGACCTTAGAGGCACAACGGTAGATCTTCTGATGTCTAACCCTTATAGCAACGACCCAGACAAGCCAACCACTAGAGTAAACATGAGTAACATTCCCATGTCGTATAAC
Source organism: Ophiura sarsii (assembly GCA_035610835.1). Taxonomy (NCBI): domain Eukaryota; kingdom Metazoa; phylum Echinodermata; class Ophiuroidea; order Amphilepidida; family Ophiuridae; genus Ophiura; species Ophiura sarsii. The sequence goes on from CM069446.1 coordinate 76,453,602, forward strand.
AACGACAACATTAAAGACAAATTTGTAACCATGGGTTTTCAATGACCGATGCAGAGACCCCAGTGGTAAACTAACCAGATTCATGACGGGCGGAGATATTTATACATCGAAAGACCCGCGTACCCGATACAAGACAATATCCAGTTTGGGTTACTTAAAGGGAAGGTAGACAAAATTACTCTAACTCCAGAAACTTAGACACTACTGAAATTAATGCACAAGCTGCTGCTGATAAAGTAAGAGCTAAGGCTGGGTTCACATAGGAGTATACGGTATACGGTATACGGTATTAGCTATACGCTATTCGCTATACGGGCACGGCGAGTCACATAGGGTAGCACGCGAGCCCTACTCGTAGTAGAGTCATTACCTTAGTTTCTTAGTGAACTTGTCAACTAGAACCATTTTAAAATAAAATGAGGTCCCATGCATTTCTCAAAAGTGACGGGAACGTTCTTTTATAGCAAAAATTCCAAAATGGCCGCCATACTGGGCCAAAAATTCAAATGGCACACCAAATTGTTCGGCTGAGCACAAGGATTCCGAAAAAGCATAATACAAAGGCGTCCTATTGTCCTATTGTTCTAACTTACCCTATTCTACGCAATAAATTGTTTATAAATCGTGATAGGGGAAATTTGGAACGCCTGTACACACGAATTGCAGCCCGCCACATCCAAACAGGACGGTATACGGTGCACGAAAATCGAACACGCACGATTCCCGGTATACTTTACTATACTACACTATACGCAGGTATACAGCCTTTTCGAATAGTGCCGTCTTATGTGACCCGGTATTATGAAATTACATTGTTTCGATTTAAGCTATACGCGTGCCCTGCAAAACGTGCACCGTATACCCGAATAGTATACTCCTATGTGAACTTAGTCTACTCGTATAATTTCACTGTCACACAATCGAACAACACCCCTGATACTTCCCATCCGAGAACCGACCAAATACAAGGTCTACTGGCATTGGATTTACAAAAGAACTGTGCTTGAGCACACTAGGGATTACTAGGGACGATGCTTTTTATGCGTCACGATAGTATCACACCCCTTCATTACGCGCTAATATTTAATTTGCTGTTTGTACATCTAGAAACACGTGAAGGGGGTAATTCTGTGGCTGTGTAAGAGTCTCTAGTTATCGTAAACAATGATCAAATTATTTGTCTCTGTTTAAACGTAAAAAGTTTTTTTATTACACCATATTGAAAGATAGGTAATAGCATGGAAATAGTCACATATGCGGAAATGTAGCTATATCTCTGAGGAACATATTTTGGGCGAGGACCAATGTCAAAGATAACTCCTAAGTGTGATTTTAGACCGAAACGGCGGCTATACAGTGCCAGAAAATCGACATTTTGAATTTATCAAGTGAGCGAGATTCGTCTCTCTGCGAAGACGTATATAAATATTCATATACTTCCGTATTTATCGTGTCTGCCATTGGTTAATTTTGAACCCCACGCGAACAAATTGCTCATTACGTATGCGTCCAATTTCTGGACGAGCACTAATGTAAAAGTATACGGAGGTCAACGAGGTCAATCCAATGCAAGTAGACCTTTTTTCCCGGGGGTGAGATCAGAGGATGGGGAGCGGTCCATGGGGAGTGAGCCCTCTATCGGTACATGTTCATAGAGTGACAAAGAAAAGGAAAAAGGTATACTAAAGCAGACTAATGTGAACTCAGCCTAAAGCACCCAAACTTCAGATATTCTGTGATGACACGGATGAGTTAGATGTTTATCTTGAATTTTTGAAAGATACGCGACTTCTCAAAGGTGGAAAGTAAAAGATTAGGCAATAAATTTATCATCCTTACTCACGGGCAAGGCACTTCATGTTTACAGTATAATACCCATTGATGAGGCCTATAATTATGATACCCTCAAGTCAGCCATACTTAACTCTTTACCTGACATAGACGCATTAATGCGTCAACACAACCTTTTTACGTTTTACCCTATAACTCGTTAACCAAACATCGGAAGTATGGCAAACTATACCTTTTTGGAATCCTTGTGCTCAGCCGAACAATTTGGTATGCCTTTTAGTGTAATTGAAGGCATTTGAATTTTTGTGCCCCTGTATGGCGGCCATTTTGGATTTTGGGCTTACGGTATATTTGTCGTGCTGATCGTACACGATTCTGGTCGTTGCGCCATAACCGAATAACCCACTACAGCAAATTTGGTATCAAAATGTTCAGAATTATAATGCCCATCTCTTGAACGCATTTTGAAGGGCTCAAGTAGTATAGTTTTCATACAGGACTACTTAATATTTGTAAAAAAAGATGTTACAAAAATTGCATGCTGGGTAACGGTTACCATGGCAACCGCCACGATCGTCCGGTATAGTTGAAATTTTCACAGAAGTGTCCGGCCATTCATAAGCTTTCAGAATATATAGTTTTACTACCTTACAGAGTCTCATATTCAAATTATAAGTTGATATTTACATGCATGTGCAAATTCACAATTTCTTCAAAAATTAATTTGTCAGGGAAAGAGTTAAAGCTTACAATCTAACTCAAGATGGTTACAAACAGAAATTCAAATGCAATATCTCACACGGGTTACAGGTTGCCTTCACAAATGGTTTGAAATAGCAAATGTAAAAAACTCATATCAAGGGGTTGTTCATTTTTTAGCGATAGATCAGTTTCTCCAAAGTATCCCAAAAGACGAACGAAATTGGCGCTCCTGATTTTCTTGTCGACACCATAGACAAGGGTTACATAATTTAACTTTATGATTTACCTTCATCACAATCTTATAATAACAATAAGTCTGCTGTTCTACATCACTCATTTGTTGAATTTATACATCGCAACAATGAGATCGCTCTCGGAAAGTGATAATGAACCAAGATCGTCCGGATCGAAGAATAGGCAGTTTGTTGAGGTGCCCTGTCCACCGTTGCCAGTGTTCCTTTCGGAATCGACAACCCAACTAGGGCCAGGACCTCGTACGCCATCCATGAACACCATCCTCGGACCAGTGCCAATTTCCCTGCATGTCGTGACCAGCCCATCAAGCAATATTCACACATCAGCCTCTCGCCCAGGCACTTCAAGTGCGCCAGCGATTCCCCACGCTTCCGTTACCCTTTCTACTGGATCGCATAGTGGTACCCCTGCCAGAGCATCGTCAGCGCCAGCAACGCCTCATGCTCCCGTCGCCCGCCAAATGGGATCGTGTAGTGCTTTTGAACGTCGAGTGATCACTATGCTGACAGAGATCAAGCAGGTGTGGAGAGAAATGCAATGGCCATATCAACAATGGCTAAGGACAAGAATGATGAGGAAGAGATGGCAGAGGGGGACATTCTCCCTCTGACCACACACACCAACAACTGTTGGATGTTGAGACAAGACTTGAGGAAGATGCCAAGTTCAGGAAGAGGCTGTTCAAATCCCTGTCCATGGTAGGAGGGACAGATGTTGGGAGTGCCGCACGACGCATCATGGTGCACCTCATGACATCCCAGGTGGCCATACTCTTTAACTGGTGTGGTCGGGGAACTGGAAAAAGCTGGCCTTCAACCAGTTAAGCTTGAAGGATGTGATATTCAAGGCGATCTCGAAGAATCAAAGATTCACTACGACTTCCTCTGAAGTAGAAAATTATATTAAGATTTGGTTGAGCAGCGAACCCAACCTCTGGTAGTTGTTGTCCTTAGTCGAGGGTTCCATGCCATCCGCTCGGGCCTTATCTTTTGGAACCTTGACTGGGGAATAGCGGCTGCCAGGGGGATTCTGTGTTTAAATTCTATACCCCGGTCCGTTACAAATTGGTCATTGGGAAAAAGAGAGATGGGCGCTTATAAGGGCATGGGCACTTAATAGGGATAATACAGTATGGATATCAATAGTGATTAAACCACAGAGTCCATGGTTTTATTTTTTAATATATGCTCAATTATAGTGCACTGAAAGAGGCAAGCAATTCTTTCAACCCCATTGGTTTCGTATGTGATGAGGGTGGGGCCAATCAAAAGGCATTGGAAATTGTATATGGCACTGAAGTGAAAGAACGCACAATAGAACGCAATAATAGGTATGCCAATGCCTTGGCAAAAGCAGTTGGAAAAGGGGAAGAAGAAAGAGAAGTAAAACGTTTTAAGAATCTGGCAAAGAACCTTGTCAGTGCGCATACCATTACCCTTAGACAGCGGGAATTGAAAACACAGCCAAAGACAAAAATAGATTATATAGCCCTGAGGCTCCATACTAATTAGATTTTATTATACAACTATATTTACATAAGTTGAATAGTTGATACTTAATTTAGCAGGGGCATCAGCCCTTATACTACAATAATAACATTGATAAATATTTTTAAATGTTTGGCCATACAAAGGATACGAGTACAAAAAAGGATAATAATACACAATTATCAAACCATAATTGTGCAGTATGAAGTAGCCTATACTAAGTTAAAAGAATTCGTTAGCAGGAGAAGCCATAGGAGGAACATCCTGCAGCACTGGCTCCAATGGTGGCACATTCATAGAACGCATGTTGTACCTGCGTTTAAGCAGCATGTCGGAGACCCGCTAACGAACATGTCGGAAACATACCATTCTACGTACACAAATATTGGCTCTTGTAATCTGACCCTTGTAGATGCCAAGATGTAGATTTCTACCATAAATTGAGGCACAACTGAAAGAAATGTTCAAGGGCACTTACGGCGGCGGCACGTCCCAGTCAGGCGCAACATAAGTCCTAAAAAAAGAAGAAGCGTGATTGGCCTAACCTGACCGACCCTAAATACCTGCTGACCCTGAATATTTTTTATTACTTGAGGAAAAAAAATATATTAAAAAAAATATATATATACACAAAATCCAGAGTTTTACTTGAATCAGTATATATATTTCACCTATCTCACCTATCCAAGTGACCTCAGGTCAAGGTTTATCTTTGTAACAGTCTCATATGTGTATGTATCAGTCAGTCATCATCACCTGATGAGTGTGGTTGTGTTCCCACACGAAACAAATTTGTAGTGATAATGTGTTGAACAAAGTATTAATGTTTCTGACTGTTTGCTTTCATTTTCGGCTATTTTGAGTGTACTGCTGTCTTTAAATATTCAAACGCAGGTGATTTAAAAACAAACAAAAAAAACCAAAATATCCCTACTGACCTACCCTATTTGTTTTTGTCATTTGTCAAATCAAACCAATTTCTTTTTTTATGCTTAAGGCTAACATTTTCCGTAAGGAAAAGAAACAAGCACGGTCGTATTATATGATCTGAGACAAGCCCATGCTGAAGGCAGATGAAACATCCAGTCACAGGGCAGGTAAGAAAAGGAAAGAAAACACCTCAGGCTAGTGAAGGGAAGACCTCGGACCGGACATATGTGATCCCAAAGAACCAGAAGTAGTAAAAAGACCCACCGCAAGTACCAGCCACATACAATCTCCCGAGACCAAACCAAAGAAACCAACACCTCTGGCCAACAAGATATCTCCTAAGAAACCCCAAGGTGTGAAAAGACCATCAGAAAACACCAGTCATGTTCGTCCTCAAAAGAAAGTCCCAAGACTACAAATCAGACGTATACTATCCGTGAAGAATGACGATGAGCTTTCCCTTTCAGCATCATCGAGTGAGACAGAATCATCGGATTCAGACATTCCATTGGTCAGGAAAAACAGTAGACCAGCTGATGATAAGAAAGCCGGAGTTTTGACCAAGCTTACTTCCAGAGTTTGATATGATACAACAACCACACAGGAAGAGGCAAGTGACAAAGGCAATGTTGAGAGTGATGAAGATGAAGGTGAAATAAAGATAAAAAGTCATCTTCTTAATAAAAAACAGTGAGGTGCTAGAACTAGGATCAAATCATTTCTTCAGAACAAGCTTGCAGCGAGCAAATTTAGAGTATGTAGCTACAGGTTCTGAAAGAAGATGTTGTGGATTCACTTACCAGAAAATATGGTGTGAAAACCAATGCTAGAGATGAATATGATGTATGCATCGGCTTTACACCAAGTTGTACCTGCCCATTTAATATGATATTTAAGAACAACACAAAACAAATAAGCAAGCATATTATCTGGATTTATCTGTATAAATTATGTGCCAGTGAATCAAACTATTTGTTGTATCAAGTTGCATTAACTGAAGAAGAAATAGGAAAAATCTTTGCAGAAAAGCCACAGCTTGTGTGTGATAGCCAGGATTGACGGGGTTACGATCGCACAGTGCAAATGCGTTGGGTCGTACGACATTGTGTGTGTTAACGATTGGTCCTTTCTTCTCGTGCTGTGTATTGGAAATGAGACTTTTGAAAATAGGAAATTTTTCTTTAAATGGTGCTAATCATGATTTATCTTTGTTGTTAGGGGGCAAATTTGGTATCAAATTATGCCTAAATGATTCATCTAAATGCCTATCTAGCCTGTTTGGTCAAAACAAATTGAATGTTACTCAAAATGACATAAACAAAGTGGTATACTTTCTTTTATTGAACCCTTTATAAAGTGATAGAGTTTGTTGGCCGTGAGGAGGTAGCTATCATCAATAGCAAGTGGCTACAAGGCAATAGCGGCTTTTGCTGGTGGCCCCCATACAAATAAAACGCCCGAGTCAATGCTGCAGCAATGACGGGAGATATTGGAAGAGATTCCAGATACCGATATTGTATTCAACATGTAAGTAATCTATGGAGACTCTATGTGAAGGATCCAGCAACCTGTGACACTCTTCTAGTAAAGGGCATAGACCTTAGAGGCACCACGGTAGATCTTCTGGAGTCTAACCCTTATATCAACGACCCAGACAAAGCCACCACTAGGGTAAACATGAGTAACATTCCCATGTCGTATAACAACGACAACATTAAAGACAAATTTGTAACAATGGGTTACAAGCCAACGAGCAAGATTTTCAATGACCGATGCAGAGACCCCAGTGGTAAACTAACCAGATTCATGACAGGGTGGAGATATTTATACATCGAAAGACCCATGTACCCGATACAAGACTATATCCAGTTTGGGTTACTTAAAGGGAAGGTAGACAAAATTACTCTAACTCCAGAAACTTAGACACTAGTGAAATTAATGCACAAGCTGCTGCTGATAAAGTAAGAGCTAAAGCACCCAAACTTCTGATATTCTGTGATGACACGGATGAGTTAGATGTTTATCTTGAATTTTTGAAAGATACGCGACTTCTGGAAAGTAGAAGATTAGGCAATAAATTTATCATCCTTACTCACGGGCAAGGCACTTCATGTTTACAGTATAATACCCATTGATGAGGCCTATAATTATGATACCCTCAAGTCAGCCATACTTAAAGCTTACAATCTAACTCAAGATGGTTACAAACAGAAATTCAAATCAATATGCTATGCAATATCTCACACGGGTTACAGGTTGCCTTCACAAATGGTTTGAAATAGCAAATGTAAAAAAATCATATCAAGGGGTTGTGCAATTTTTAGCGATAGATCAGTTTCTCCAAAGTATCCCAAAAGACGAACGAAATTGGCGCTCCTGATTTTCTTGTCGACACCATAGACAAGGGTTACATAATTCAACTTTATGATTTACCTTCATCACAATCTTATAATAACAATAATTAAGTCTGCTGTTCTACATCACTCATATTTGTTGAATTTATACATCGCAACAATGAGATCGCTCTCGGAAAGTGATGATGAACCAAGATCGTCCGGATCGAAGAATAGGCAGTTTGTTGAGGTGCCCTGTCCACCGTTGCCAGTGTTCCTTTCGGAATCGACAACCCAACTAGGGCCAGGGCCAGGGCCTCGTACGCCATCCATGAACACCATCCTCGGACCAGTGCCAATTTCTGCAAGTCGTGACCAACCCATCAAGCAATATTTTCACATCAACCTCTCACCCAGGCACTTCAAGTGTGCCAGCGACTCCCCACGCTTCCGTTACCCTTTCTACTGGATCGCATAGTGGTACCCCTGCCAGAGCATCATCAGCGCCAGCAACGCCCCATGCTCTCGTCGCCCGTCAAATGGGATCGTGTAGTGCTTTTGAACGTCGAGTAATCACCATGTTGACTGAGATAAAGCAGGGGGTTGAAAGGAATACAACGGCTATAGCAACACTGACAAAAGACAAAAACGATGAGGAAGAGATGGCAGAGGGGGACATTTTCCCTCTGACCACACACCAACAACTGTTGGATGTTGAGACGAGACTTGAGGCAGATGCCAAGTTCAGGAAGAGGCTGGTCAAATCCCTGTCCATGGAAGGAGGGACAGATGTTGGGAGTGCCGCACGGCGCATCATGGCGCACCTCATGACATCCCAGGTGGCCATACTCTTTAACTGGTGTGGTCTGGAACTGAACAAAGCTGGCCTTCAACCAGTTAAGCTTGAAGGATGTGGTATTCAAGGCGATCTTGAAGAATCAAAGATTCACTACAACTTCGTCTGAAGTAGAAAATTATATAAAGATTTGGTTAAGCAGCAAACCCAACCTCTGGTAGTTGTTGTCCTTAGTCGAGGGTTCCATGCCATCCGCTCGGGCCTTATCTTTTGGAACCTCGACTGGGGAATAGCGGCTGCCAGGGTGATTCTGTGTTTAAATTCTATACCCCGGTCTGTTACAAATTGGTCATTGGGAAAAAAGGGATGGGCGCTTATAAGGGCACGGGGACTTAATAGGGATAATATGGTATGGATATCAATAGTGACCCTGTTGGTTTCGTATGTGATGAGGGTGGGGCCAATCAAAAGGCATTGGAAATTGTATATGGCACTGAAGTGAAAGAACGTACAATAGAACGCAAAAATAGGTATGCCAATGCCTTGGCAAAAGCAGTTGGAAAAGGGGAAGAAGTCCAATCTTGTCCAGGTAGGATTTACAAGTGTTTCCCCAAATAAGTACACCATAATTTAAATAAGGCAAGATAAGGGTACAGTAAAGAGTATGTAATATACGGGTTGGAACAAAGTGTCGAGTTTGTTCATGACACCAATATTTCTAGCAATTGTTTTAGACACACAATCAATGTGATGTTTCCATGTAAAGCAATCATCGATTAACACACCTAGGAATTTAGTTTGTTTTACTCTTTCCAAAATAGTAATGTCTAAAATAATTTCAATATGAGAATCGACATTTGATACCATGTGTGGTGTTCCTAAAATCATATAGTTAGTTTTGCTAGCATTTACTGATAACTTGTTGGCTTTGAACCAATTGCTGACTTCTTTTAATTCTTTGTTAATACAGGCTAGTTGTGTTTCAATAGTGGGATGCGAGTAGAGAATAGTGGTGTCATCAGCAAAAAGGATAAATTCCAGTACATTTGAGGTATTAGATATGTCATTAACATAAAGTATAAACAGTAGGGGACCCAGGACTGCAAATCAGACGTATACTATCCGTGAAGAATGACGATGAGCTTTCCCTTTCCGCATCATCGAGTGAGACAGAATCATCAGATTCAGACGTTCCATTGGTTCCAATGAGTTTCGACCAAGCTTACTTCCGGAGTTTGATATGATACAACAACCACACAGGAAGAGGAAAGTGACAAAGGCAATGTTGAGAGTGATGAAGATGAAGGTGAAAATAAAGATGAAAAGTCATCTTCTTCAAAAAAACCAGGAGGTACTAGAACTAGGATCAAATCATTTCTTCAGAACAAGCTTGCAGCGAGCAAATTTAGAGTATGTAGCTACAGGTTCTGAAAGAAGATGTTGTGGATTCACTTACCAGAAAATATTACAGTGAAAACCAATGCTGAAGATGAATATGATGTATGCATCGGCTTTACACCAAGTTGTACCTGCCCATTTAATATGATATTTAAGAACAACACAAAACAAATATGCAAGCATATTATCTGGATTTATCTGTATAAATTATTATGTGACAGTGAATCAAACTATTTGTTGTATCAAGAAAAACCACGGCAACAAAGTTTCAATTATATATTCTGGTGAGTAGGTGATACTACAAACATATTAATTATGAACAAGAATTTACTGGCCACCGGCAGCCTTTAATATTTTTGTTTCTCTAATCCCTTGTTTTTTATTTGTACCAGAATTCATTAGGTTTGCAGGAGCAAATCATTGAGATTTTCATTATTCAAAACTAGGAAATTTACTCACGATAAACCATAACACACAAAACTGTCAATCGTGAGTGAATTTACTGGACCATTTGAAAAATGAAAATCCCAATTATGAGTTGAGGTTACATCAAAATCTCGTGGAACAGAAATTGACTATAATATTAGATCGAAAGTAACATTCTTCATCTATAACTTTTATTTATTTTATACAGATCAAAGAGCAACTTGCAGTGTCTCGTAAGAGTGATAGCGAGATCACTGTCAGGATACCTGCGCAGAGACAAGTAATTGAAGGATTTTTGAAAGAGGCAAAACTCCAGAAAGTTGGAAAAGCATATAGGATTATTGACGTTGCCAGTAGGCCTACATCTCTGACCAATCTTTCGGGCCAACAGTGGGACATTAGGATCTGTAATGCTGCAGAAGATTTTGCGAAAGTAAACTTGGACACTTTTGTCCTTTTGGTGTCATGAGAGGCGTCCCTTAGAAGAATTTACTGTTCAAGGTGTGAACATCACCAAGCACAAGATACACCGAGGATATATGCTGGTATGCCGCTTTGTCAAGCAATACGGGAATAAACATGACCCGAGTGATCTAGTAATGCAAGATATGTAGTGACGTACTGTACAGTATGGCTTTTAAGTGTACTTCCGTGTTGATTTCATGTCTTACACTGTATTTAACATTTACCCTTGTTACACGACATCCATCAAATGCTGATGACTGGTTTGAACCAATCAATAGATTTACGCTGTACTCCCTTGTGAAATCCATATCCCCTTCAGGGTATGTGGAAGACACAGTGACTCTATCTGTCCTCACTAAAATACTGAGCGAGAAAGACCTAGTTTTAGATGATATTAATATAGGACCGGTGACAAGTATGCTCAAACAATGTATGAAGAATATGGTGTCACAGATGAAGAAGGCAAAAAGCAGGGGGATTTACTTAAGTGAGGGACTTTTGAGTAGATGGAAAAAGACAACCAGTAAACTGAAGTTAGGGGGAATGAGGAGGAGACTTCAACATGAATTGAAATAGAAAACGTGAATAGACAGAAAAGTGAAAAACAGTTGAAAGAGGAAAGGAAGAAAGTTGCAAAGATTGAAAAGGATTACAATAAGATTGTTACTGAAAAGTAGGAAACTAATTTGGAAAAAGAGCCCAAGTAATGTGCAGGGTTCTAAAGCTTACAAAAAGCATCAGAAGAAGAGTTTGAGGGCAACAGCTGATGCTACTGTTGATATGTTGCATGTGTTAGGCCTTAAGGTTACACACCTAGGTGTTTCTGATAGATTTGGAAATGTGATCGATTTTCAGAATAGTGAAGAATCAAAATCAGGATCAAAAAGAAGCTATAGACAAGGCCATTTTTTCTTACAGATTCCCAAAACGTATTCAAGCCTGACTAACAACTTTAAGAGCTACCAAGCCTTGGTAGGATTCGAAAGCGTGCAAAGGAGATTGACTTAAACATTCCATTATTCAATGTGAAGACATGATTGGGGCTTATGAACCAATTGCCGGCAAAATAGAATCTGTTTTAAATCAAATGATAACCAAATATTCTGCTCATACCTGATCATGTATTAAGCATAAAACTTAGTGGAGATGGGACATGCATTGGGAAGCGCATTCATGTAGTTAATCTTATATTTGGTGATCATGCTTTCGCGGTTGCGGCGCCCCGATTATGGAACAATCTGCCTCGGGACATTCATGCAGCTACAACGATTTCGTCTTTTAAGAGTAAACTGAAGACATATTTTGTCAAATTGAAATGATTTACTCCAACGAAATGTCTTCACCATGATACAATGGTACGGAAGCCTGAAAAGTACAAATTTCTTTGTAAAATGTTTGACCCCATCATTGCTAACCTACCTACAAAGATTAGCATAAATGACAAGTCAGTTGATCTGCAGTATTTCCTACTTCTAGGGGCACAAACTAATGAGGAAATAAGTTATCTTAGCAAGCAACCGAAGGCAAAACATAAAAATTGTTTGTGGTCACCTGTACTTCTATTCATTCCTGTCCATCGTATTCTACCAGACCTGTTACACCTTTTCTTGCAAATTTCTGACCAATTAGTTACACAACTTATTCAAATTCTCCGCTACAAAGATAATGTGAACAAAAATTCGAAGAATGTAACAGTTGATAATTGTGACAACCTTCTCTGCTTTTAAAATTTTATTGCCAGTTTGAATATCCCATGGAATTTTTATACATGCAAAATATCAGGTCTTATGCAGTACAGAGATTTTACCGGACCAGAACACAAAAAAGTCCAGGATAATATCAATCTAGAAGAGCTTATTCCACCGCATGTTAAATGTAAGGAACAAGAAAAAAATCAAGGTCGCATAGTCTTTGACCAGAGCTAAATCTAGTTTTTTCTCCATTTCGTACTCCCTGGGTTTTATTTATTGTGTCCCCCGTTTCATTTTTTTTCATCTCTCTCTTTTAATCGTGATTTATGATGTATTCAAAGACTTAGATATTATATTTCACATTCAGCACCACGATCATCATTTGTTTTATTGAAGCCTACGATTTTATGATTGTTGATTACAATAAGCCTAGGCCATGCCTCAAGGCCTTGCTGACAAAAACAGATGTTGTTTCTATATATATTGCATTATGGTCATGATACTTCCTTTCCGTTGATTTTCACTAGGACTAATTCTAAATCTTGAAGTTTATGCCAAAACGCCATTTCAGTAAATGTCAAATTAATAAGCTTACTTGCCTTGATCTGAATTAGATCTTTGTGCGCACACATTTTATGATGCATGGTGAGTGGAATACTATACACATTGCTGAGAAGACTTTGTATGTGATATGCTGTAATGATCCTAAATTGTAATGTGCTCGATCCGACCAAAGTTCCATTTTATTATGTCCCGGCAACGGCCCGATAATTAGTCCCCATTCACCATACACATTATTATTTGTGACAGTTTCTATGTAGGCTATTATTTACAAGAAGAATGTAAACACACGATCGGTTAACTCAGTGTTTCTAAACTATAGTCGTCCCGAGCGTTGGTGTAATAAAATAGGTTGTACAAGAATACGATTTGATCTAATATTGCAGCCTACGTGCGTACGAAAACTTGGAGTAGAATTATAATAACGTATTTTGATTTGTTATAAATTAGACAGTGCCTCACATAAGCCTACATGTTTAATTAATGCTATACCTATGTCTACAACGGCCAGGATTTTAAGTCTCTACGGTCATACATTATTGTATAGCAGTAAGGTATCATCTGCCTCCGGCAAACCGCCACAAAAGACCACTGACGACGGTGTATCGCACCGCGCTGCTAAGGTACCCGCTAAAATAAGGTACCCTCCAAGTCCGGCCGGGTTGACGCAGTGTCCAGTACTTCCATTCCACGAAAATCCACAGCCGGCTCAAGTACATGTAATAAGAGAAAGGGAGCAGAAAACGATGCTGCCAAGATACCCTCCACGGCCAGCCAGGTTGATACATTGTCCAGTTACTCTATTCCGCGAAAAGCTACAGCCGGCCCAAGTGCATGTAATAAGAGAAAGGAAGCAGAAGACAACGCTGCTAAGGTACCCTCCACGCCAGGCCAGGTCGATGCATTGTCCAGTAACTCCATACCGCGAACATCTACTGCCGGCCCAAGTGCATGTAATACGAGAAAGGGAACCGAGGACAACGCACTAAAGGTGAAAATACCGAGAAAATTTATAACGGATGCGTCATCCACCTCTTCGTCATCCTCCTCGTCCAGGTCCTCCTCCTTCTCCTCCTCATCTTCATCGAGTGCGAGTGGCCCAAGCTCTAAACCAGTGGAGACACAAACATCCGAAACCCAAACAGAGACCGCCACAAACATGACAAAGACTACCATGACCCAGACGGAGACCGCCGTAAATACTACAATGACCCAGACGGAGACCGCCGTAAATACTACAATGACGCAGACGGAAGGCTCGACGACGGCTACTGCCATAACACAGAGTGAAAGATCATTGACAACATCCGAAACCCAGACGGAAACTGACACCACCAACGAGGCCCCTACCCAAACCGATTTGGGGGGGGGGGGGAGAACACATACAGATATTGTTGGGACGATCCCTGGCCAGCTTGCCGCAGTTGATAGAAAGCATGGAAACCGAGCCTATGACTGAGACCGGGCACATCGTCAAGTTAATGCGCCAACGCGCGGCAGAGCCAGATATGGTTCTTTTAAGAGCATATAATGCGGGCCGATTACATGGAGGGGCCCATTGGCGGAAGATCGTTGAAGTTGCAATTGAAGGACCCAAGACCTATGAAGTTAGCATGACTGAGATAGATGACCGAATGCCAATACCCCCAGCGCGCGACCCAGAATACGGTGACGAGGACCTGGAAGAGGAGGAAGAATTGAATGGACAATAATTAATTGGTGGTTTTAATTTTCAAATCAGTAAATATTCTCTACATGTTGTGTTATTTTTCAAGTTTGGCCAACATGTATACCCAATTATTAATTATGAGATGATGAGTATGGGATGCAAGAGGAAGAGATGAAAAGGTGTATTTTGAAGATAGTGTGTATTACACTAATGTCATTTTGATAATGTTATTTATTGGATACCGAAAGGCAAAAACAAAGCAAAACAAACATTTGTTGTGTGCGTTTACACAATAGTTGTGTATTATGTATGTCATGTTTGGAACATAAGTATTGGTTCACATTTTAAAAAATAAAAATAAAAAGTCAGTTGACAGGTAAATGATAATAAGATGAGAGAAGCCCTGAGAAAATTGCATGATGGTAATTTTTATATAGTTAATCGTACACATGCCTGTTTTGAGGACAAAACAATTTTTAGTGGTGGGGGTAGTGTAATGAAACTGGGTTTTATTTATTGTGTCCCCCTGCGCTATTTGGAACAGAATTGTAAGTAAGTTTCGATAATTTATTGCTTGATTTTTATGTCATCTATTATCTCAATGTATTTATGTACTACATGTGAAATAACAATACGTGAATCGTTATAGAAGTATTGAATTTTCATGAATCTAAACGTTTCGTCGAGTGATATTTTAATATTCATTCTATACATAAATCACAAGTTTTATTTTGTTCAATTATTGTATCTATTGTGACTTTATTCCTAGCTAAATGAGAAAAAATGGCAAATTGCATATATATTATTGCCTCATGTACAAATTGTATCAATATGAAAATGAGTAACATGTGATTGTGGACTGACTTAGCACGTTTTGAAAATAAACTCTTCATATACAGAAGGTGGGAGGTATTTTACAGGACTGGGATGGTATAGCGATGTCTCTTGTCACAGAGAATACAACGGAGACGATATCGGTGGAAGCGGAGTCCTTTGGTAAGTTAATGTCATTGCCTTGTTTTCTTCTTGACTATAGAATGTGGGAGGTATTTTACAGGACTGGGATAATTTAGCCATGTCTCTTGTCACGGAGAATATGACGAAGATGATATCGGTAGATGCGGAGTCCTTTGCCTTGTTTTCTTCTTGACTATAGAATGTGGGAGGTATTTTATTGGACTGGGATAATTTAGCGATGTCTCTTGTCACGGATACGACGGGAAACTCTGGATTCCCCGGAAACATTCACTTAGTAAAAAAGAAGAAGTGGATCAAACCATTATTACTGAAGAAGTCAACCGAACTGGTTGACGAAACCATCTAAATGTGAGTACATTTATTGGATTTGTTCAACAAAATATCAACTTTCATGTATATCTACAATCCTGATGAACTTATTCAAAGAAGAAAAAAAGTAGTAAACAATAAGATTCTATTTTTCCCTACCCCGTACCATTTACTCTTTTGTAGAATGTTTGCTTGTATTGCTGAAGCCATAGCAAAAACCCACTAAAGGTAAAGGACATTATCAAAATTGGCTCAAGCATATGAAGGACAGAAACGGGGGAGGGTTGCTAGGAGACATCGTGCGAGAGAAGTAAGAGAAGAAGTTGACAATGACAGTGCTCACAGTCAAGCAGAGGAGGAGGATTGGTTCATTGGAACTTTACGGTCACCCTTACGAGGGCAAATATGACAGTAATGGCTGAATAAAAGCACAGTAAATGTGTGCTTTCATTACATGTTGCTTTTCATACTGTGCTACCTCATTTTTCATTAGGCAAACAAAATTGTTTGCTTATCCTCACCAAACTGACCACATTTTATGTTCCGACCCTAAATGGTTTTATTTTGAAGACAACATTATGGCAGCATTTCCGTTAAACATGGACAAGGACTTGGCAATATTGGAGAAGGTGGGGTTTTCCCCCTACTTTTTCTACTTTGAGGTTGTTTCCTTAAAAGGCAAATTGGCTTTGCTCATACAAGCATATTTGATTCTTTCTGGTCCAGATTGTCCCTAATATAGGCCTATCTGTAAATCGCCAATGCCGACACAAACACAAAATAGAAAAATCTGCAGCAAGAAAAACGCTATAAAGATAAAATATTTTCAATTTACTCTTGAAAAGATTGTTTTTAGATAAAATCAGGTCAGTGAACATCTGACCCACCTTCCAGAGTGGGTGAGGACAAGCAATAAACACCCAATAAACATAACATGCCATAGATTTTTTGAAGAAAGTATAGAAGCTTTATTTGGGAGTGGTGTCAGGACAGAAGTCAAATCCTTCAAGAAGACATCATATGTTGACTTATTTATAAATGGTTATATAAAGGAAGCACCAGTGGCAACTCTGACTACACATCGCTGATGAACAACGCCTTATCGCATCACTCATACCATCAAACCCTCAGGTATTAATATTAAATTTGACATTCTCAAATGCAATGGATATTGCATGGTAAATCTTGGACGAAAAGTAATGAAACGATTGATCAAACTATATTCAACGAAATAAGAGTCATAAAACAGTATATATTCTCTTTCTTCTTCCCTTCGATTCTTTTTAGCCCGGTAGTTTGAGCTAGCCTTCCCGGTCAAAGCCCTGGCAATTTAATGCTGTGTCCCTAATAAGCAGTGAATATTCAAATTTAATGGCACGTTATCGTTCGTTCGGAGAAAAGTTCATAAGTTAGCAGAAGACCACCCAGAGCAGAACTGATCAGAGAACTGACTGCTGTTTTGTTCATAAGTTAGCAGAAGACCACCCAGGGCAGAACTGATCAGAGAACTGACTGCTGTTTTGTTCATAAGTTAGCAGAAGACCACCCAGGGCAGAACTGATCAGAGAACTGACTGCTGTTTTGTTCATAAGTTAGCAGAAGACCACCCAGGGCAGAACTGATCAGAGAACTGACTGCTGTTTTGTTCATAAGTTAGCAGAAGACTACCCAGGGCAGAACTGATCAGAGAACTGACTGCTGTTTTGTTCATAAGTTAGCAGAAGACTACCCAGGGCAGAACTGATCAGAGAACTGACTGCTGTTTTGTTCATAAGTTAGCAGAAGACTACCCAGGGCAGAACTGATCAGAGAACTGACTGCTGTTTTGTTCATAAGTTAGCAGAAGACCACCCAGGGCAGAACTGATCAGAGAACTGACTGCTGTTTTGTTCATAAGTTAGCAGAAGACCACCCAGGGCAGAACTGATCAGAGAACTGACTGCTGTTTTGTTCATAAGTTAGCAGAAGACTACCCAGGGCAGAACTGATCAGAGAACTGACTGCTGTTTTGTTCATAAGTTAGCAGAAGACTACCCAGGGCAGAACTGATCAGAGAACTGACTGCTGTTTTGTTCATAAGTTAGCAGAAGACTACCCAGGGCAGAACTGATCAGAGAACTGACTGCTGTTTTGTTCATAAGTTAGCAGAAGACTACCCAGGGCAGAACTGATCAGAGAACTGACTGCTGTTTTGTTCATAAGTTAGCAGAAGACCACCCAGGGCAGAACTGATCAGAGAACTGACTGCTGTTTTGTTATAGTCACAGCAACTCACAGCAACAATGCAGAACATAAACATGCTAAATACGGCCAAACCATACACTGGTGCACCCTGGAAGTGTATATTGTCTCATTTGGTGAGGTACTACAATCTTAAACCAAAAATGGAAAACAAAACCACTTCGTTCATATGGCGTTAGCTGATGTGACAGGGATAATAAAAGCGATCTGATACCGAGATGCAGGTTCATTTGACAAACTACAAGTAAAGAAGAGGTTTATTGTAAAGAATTACATAGTTAAGGAAAAAAACACTATCATCATTACGAGAAGCACCAGAATGATTCCTGCTGTAACCATGACACCCGAGATAGAAAAAGAATTATCAAGATTTGATGACGTTGCCAGGCAAATGGTATGTCCGCATGAAGCTCCAGTAGCTGACAGTATAGACATGGCGAAAAAATCCCCACTCAAATCCACAGTTTCCATACAAGGGGAAGTTGAACAGGTAGGTGTATGTATATAATTTTATAAGACCACATCATGTTCATGAGACGAAAGTTCTTGCATAAAACAATTCATTGTCATCGCACTATCATGCTGTAAACATTTTCTGAAAGCTAAGGAAATTATAGCTTTTTGTACTCCAAGTGGTTTTCTACCATTGCAAGAAACTGCCATTTGGGCTAAAAATGCCCATGTTACCTTTTAGAGATTAGTGAACAGTTTTGTTTCAGACTTAGACAACTGTGAAGCTTATATCGATGACATCATTGTGTTCAGTCAGACTCAGTTCCAGCATGTACGGCAGCTCCACCAGCTATTTGAAAGATAGTCAGATCTTATTGTTAATTTAGTCAAAAGAGTGAATTTGGACATGCAACTGTGACCTACTTAGGCTATGTAGTAGGACAGGGTCATGTTAAGCCAATAACCCTAACCGCACTGAATCTCACTAAATCTCACTGCCAGAAACTATCTCCAGGCACGTGCTGCTGCATTGCCGCGATGACGTCACCTACCGCGGGCATATGTGGCCACGGAGTTTGTGGCCGCATGTGACCTAGGGAGTTAGCTCAGTCGGTAGGGGGACAGATTTGGGTGCGGATGGTCCGGCGATCGAATCCCGGGGGGTGCTGGGTGATTTTTCGGGTCCAAAAAATAGCACTTTTTCCCCCCTCCCCCCGATACGCACAAAAAACTAGCTTTACTGGTTAGGGTTAATAAATGTCAATTTTTGATGTGCAATAACCCTAACCGCACTGAATCTCACTAAATCTCACTGCCAGAAACTATTTCCAGGCACGTGCTGCTGCATTGCCGCGATGACGTCACCTACCGCGGGCATATGTGGCCACGGAGTTTGTGGCCGCATGTGACCTAGGGAGTTAGCTCAGTCGGTAGGGGGACAGATTTGGGTGCGGATGGTCCGGCGATCGAATCCCGGGGGGTGCTGGGTGATTTTTCGGGTCCAAAAAATAGCACTTTTTCCCCCCTCCCCCCGATACGCACAAAAAACTAGCTTTACTGGTTAGGGTTAAGGCTAAAATTGAGGGTATTGAGCAATTTCCAACTCCAAACACTAAGAAAGAGCTGATGCGGTTCCTTGGCATGTCAGGCTATTATCACAAATTCTGCGCTAACTTCACTGATATATGCACAACCATTGACAGATTTGGTAAAAAAGAATTTGAAATCAATTTGGTCTGCACAATCCCGGTGCACAATGTCAAAGCGCTTTTGAGAAAATAAAGGCGACTTTAAGTCAATGCACCAGTGCTGTCTGCACTAGATTTCAGTAAGCAATTTACGCTGGTTAGACGCGAGTGATATTGGATGTAGTGGAGTGCTCATACATATATAGAACATCCTTTGTGTTATTTCTCAAAGAAATTTGATAAACATCAACAGAATTATTCAACCATAGAAAAGGAATGTCTTGCTTTAGTCCTTGCTCTACAACACTTTGATGTATACCTAAATACTACAGTGCATCCTGTGTTAGTATTTACTGATCACAACCCTATAACTTTTATGCAAACTATGAAGAACAAAAACCAAAGGCTAGTGAGATGGAGGCTGACACTGCAGGAGTATAACCTGATTGTGAAACACATTAAAGGAAAGGACAGCTTGGTTGCGGATGCATTGTCAAGAGTAATTAAACCTTAAAGCTGTTATGCTGATCTTCAAAAGGATACTACACACTGTGACACAATGAATGATGGATATAAATCAGTGCAAAGAGAATGAACTCAAAGCACCGTTATGTGATTTATGTCAACTATAAATCGCTGGTACAAGGATTATTACCAACGATAAAAGAACGCTGTTTTCTACATCAACTGATATGATAGATGTGAAAGAACAGTGACCTCAACATCAGTTGATACATGAAACGATTGATGTTTCAAAGGAACAATAGTTGTTCACCATCTGATGTTGTGCATAGCATGATGTTTTAAAGAACAATGGATCTCAACATCAGTTGATACATGATACGATTGATGTTTCAAATGAACAATAATTTTTCACCATCTGATGTTGTGCATAGCATGATGTTTTAAAGAACAATAGATTCATCATCAGCATTTGGCGATAAAACCTTGACGGTTTTAATTCCTCCATTAAAGTCTGCAAATACTCAGCGGGATTAATAGAAAACTGTTCCTGGTTTTTTTCTGTAGTCAGTGATAGAGACATTCTGCCGCTGTTTTGATTTCTTTGATTAATCGTAGGAATATACTGTTTTCCTGTGTGTTTACATTTACCTACCAACGATAGGAACGATATTAATATTATTTCATTTCTATTCTACAAACATTCCCGACACCCGTCAGCAACGGACATGTTGATTAAACTATTTTGCTTCACCCATAGTGTTTACACCCGACAAGCAACGGAAGTGTTGACACAACGATTGTATTCAACCATCATGTTTACAGCCGAAAGGCTAGAGATTGTGTTTAAGAATCAGAAGTAGGAACTTACAAAGTGCTCATCCTCAAACACATGAAGCTATGTCTGGCACTCATTTACTGTATTCATTATTCAGGTATGACATTTTCGTGTCATCTTATCTTGTTTTGCACACAGCTATGAGTAACGGTGGAGTAATGAACAGATTAAACATCATCACTGAGCTCGAGAAAGCTAGGAAAAGAAATGGGAAAACAGACTAGAAGAAACCTAATTAGCGGAAATAGAGAAGTCGCCGAAGCTTTCAGAGTTACTGATATGAGAATTTGAAGTAAAAAAAGATCTCACAAACAAAAAGGACTTTAGCGCTTTATTTCATCACCAGTACCAAAAGAGATATTCCACAAAGAATGGGAAAATGTATTTATCTTTCAAAGCTGAGAGTGGAGTCTATTGACGTCTCCAAGCTTGGTTTAGACAATCTAGAACAGGCCAGGCTCAAGTACTGTTCCACAGCAATACCCACACTGTGCATATCATGATACAATGCCAATAATGAGTACCATTGAAACATTCCATTATCTACACTGAAATTGAATTCACCCACAAGGTTTTGAAAGCATACATATTGTTGGTTGAGACCTACAACTATGTTGTATCTGTGGTCATGTACAAGAAGTTTTGCTAGCGCCCCCTCCCCCCCCCCCCCCCCCCCCCCCTTGGAATTAATAAAATATTATAAGGCGTTCTGTTGACTAGTACATTGCATATTCACTATCGCGTGAATTCAAACAAAATAGCTTATTTTCAGTATATAAAGACGTAGTTATAATCCAGGAAAATTGGTGTTGAAATGCAACACATATTTCCTGATAATATGCAACATTTTGGGAGAAATGTGTACACCCTTTTGGTATAAACTCTAATGTAGAGCTTGAACTATTTACTACCTCATATCCCTCTCCCACCATCAATCAATGTTCAGGGTCCCAGTGTTCATGGTGATGAAATGGTTCCAAGCAGCATTGGACAGGGTTTGAGGGGAATGATTTCAACAAGGTTCTCAAAAGTATACCGACAGTTCTTAGAATTTCTCCCTCTAAATGCAGCAATTCCAAGAGAAATGAAAGATATTCTAGGCAGGGCAGAGTAAACGCTTCAGAACATAAACATCTCTACTATTTTCTAGAAAATAATATTAAGCTTAAATTTACATAAATTAAAAAATACAATATAATAGCAAAAATAATCATATTATTATGAAAATATAGAGAATAAAGGTATTGATTTTAGACCATACCCGTGGTATATTGTCAGACACCAATCCAGGCGTTATTATTGTTTTCAAGTGCCGGAGTCGTAGTTCTATGCAAAAGATAATACTACCGCATGCATTTATGTCAGACAATATAACAATATATATCTAAAACAATATGTTTCTGCTTAAATTATATTTAAATCATTCCAAATTGGCATTTTTAATCTCTCCGTGTATAAAATAAAAGTAATCCAAACAAACACACCCCATTTTGGCATACACACACATCACGCATAAGATTCACAGTGTGCACGCCATCTTGCATCATGAAGGCTCTTTGCAAACCCATGCTCTTCTGAATTAATTCGCTGCTGTAAGGAGCTTTGCCAATTTGGAATTGACTGAACTTCTTGTATCTGCGTGTGCAGTTAATAGATGTCTGATAAGGATTGATTCACAAATTACACAAGAAATTGTGTAGCACTAATATCCGATTGATTTGCATAAAAAGTTGGTTCAAAGATTGGTTCACAGATTGGTTCACAAATTACACACGAAATTGTGTAGCACAACTAGCCGATTGATTTGCTTAAAAAATTATAAATGTATAATGTATAATGTATAATGTTCAATCAAATTGGCTCACTACATGAAATTGCACGTACATATCAAATTGAGATATGGTATAATTATAAATGGTCATAAACAAGTTTGCCTTACATATCCATAGTACATACTCTTATCTATCTTGGAACACATTTGTCCTTTAGTGTTCTGTACATACTTCTCATATATCGCTTTCGAGACTCTATCCACCGTTGGTGGCGTCACTTCATACGAAGAATCAAGGTTGAACACGCTCTGAGGAATTCTGTTGAGGAAATATAGATTTATAAATGATTTACTTTAATACGATTGTTTGCAAATGGTCATTTACTTTCATTTACTTGAAACACACAAAAAGTAAGTAAACTAATAAAAACATGTTTTACATAATTTATCATTTTCCTGTGAAGTTGGTTCAAATATAGATCCAAGTGGATAACCTGTGAAGCAAGACTGAATATGGATTCTATGATAAAGTGAAAAGCCTTTAATAAAACAAAATCAAAAATAATTTCTCATATTTTCAGTCCCCTTTCCGCAGTCTCCTCTCCTCCCCCCCCCATTAGCAGTCCCCTCTAGTCCCCACCCCTCCCCACCCATGCAAAGTCCCCTCTCTTCCCCACCCATCAGCAGTCCCCTCTCCTCCCACCCATTTGCAGACCCCTCTCCTCCCCACCCATTTGCAGTCCCCTCTCGTCCCCACCCCTCCCCACCCATGCAGAGTCCCCTCTCCTCCCCACCCATCCGTAGTCCTCTCTCCTCCCACCCATTTGCAGTCCCCTCTCCTCCCCACCCATGCAAAGTCCGTCTCCTCCCCACCCATTTGCAGTCCCCTCTCGTCCCCACCCCTCCCCACCCATGCAGAGTCCCCTCTCCTCCCCACCCATCCATAGTCCTCTCTCCTCCCACCCATTTGCAGTCCCCTCTCCTCCCCACCCATGCAAAGTCCCCTCTCCTCCCCACCCATCTGCGGTCCCCTCTCCTCTCCACCCAATCCAGTTCCCTCTCCTCCCACCTACCAGTCTCTCTTCCCTTACGAAAAGGCAATCCCCAAAATGTGGTTGCATCAAGGTGGTACCAGGTTGCACAAAGGTTGTCGCAAGGTTGCACAAGTGTGTCGCAAGGTTGCGCAAGGTTGTGGATGATTGCTGCAAGGTTGCCCAACCTTCTCAGAACCAAACTGGTTGCGCAAGGTTGTATTTTTCCAAATTTAACCCTTGCGCAAGGTCGCGCAAGGTTGTATTTTTCCAAATTTAACCTTGCGCAAGGTTGTATTTTTCCAAATTTAATATTATGCAAGGTTGCAGAATTGATTGCGATTTTCATAAGGGTTCTCCCACTCATAACTAGTCCCCTCTCCTCCCCAACCACACCCTTCCCAATGGAGGCATACTTACAATCTAGTAGATCGCTTCATACAAATTGTAATCTTGCCAGAATCTGATGTTCTCTCCACACAGGTGCGATTAGCATTCAAACCAACAGACACATATCTGATAAAGCAATACACCAAACACATTATCAACAACACTACTTTAATGATAAAACATCACTTCTGGCTTCGTCAAAGAACTCGCAGACTGAGCGTTGACTTCAAAATAGAAAGGCTCCTTCATAGCGTTATGTAACGTGCATCATCATTATGGAGTTTAAAAATATTCACTAAGGGACGGAAAAAATTCTACCTTTTTAACGTGCAGATGGACCTGTCAAATAGTGTCAGTCGGTCGGGGGTTGGTTTAGTTTTTTTGTTTTTTTGTTTTAAACCTAAAATCTGCAAAAAACTGGAAATTTGTCAAAACTTAAGGGGAAAAATATTTTCTGCAGATTTTTGGTCAAAAAACGGCTGATTTTACATGATTTGAGAAAAAATGTTTTAAAAAATTATAAAAAAAGTTCTTGAAAAACGCAAAAAGTGGGTCGGTCGGGCCTGTAAATCAGGGTGGTTATTTCCCCTCGCCTTACTGCCATTGTGACGTCGCTGACTGACATTGCATGCGGTGACCTGCGTTGACCCAGAATGAACTGCAATGATTTGCTGTACAATGCGATGGAACTAGGGCAACCGAATGAGCCTTTCAGATTACAGTACTCCACAGTATTTCCATTTCACCTTACCTTTTATATAATTCATTATCTTTTCTCTCCGGCTCCTTGAATTCTACCCCGTAGATATCCTTGGTAGTAGGAAAAACATCCTGCAACAAGTGAAGGAAATATATTTCATTCTAAACGCCTCAAAAAAAGTTCAGCATTTTGTCAATTGCCTGTATTTCAGATATTTTGTAATTTGTTCATATCGTAAAATATATATTAATGTATGGGATGCATGAGTGATTATATTGAGGGAAAGCATGATCAATACAAAGTATGAACCTTTGGCTTTCAAACAATACACTTTTGGATTTCCAAGTATGAACTATGACGTCATAGCATTAGCTTAAAGTAAGTACACTTTGGACAATGCTATCTCAGTTATTTTGCTGGAAATTTGAATTGTTTGTATGAAACATGTGGTAATAAGATTGAATAATTAATAATTATGAATATAAGACAATTCATCCCTGTGTAATTTGAAATATGTAGTATAAGAGGAAAAAGTAAGGAGATGCAATTGAATAAAAAGTATACAAACATCAGTGTTTCAAATAGCCCATTTTCATTTGTCAGTGCATGAATCCCTTATTTGGCAGAAAATAAAACAAATTAGGAAAATGAACTTTTTAGAAAAAGATTACAGTTAACACATAACATTTCACAGAACTGTGAATTTGTTTTATTTTTTCACTTATTTTCGAAAATCATTGGGCAATAAGAAATGAATAAATCAAGCGGCAGAATGAACAAGTTGTCCAGATCTGAGCATGCTTGTGGAGTACTGAATATGTAAATTTTATATTAATGAAAAATGTGCGAAATAAATAATGATTTTTTTAGTTAGGGAGCTAAACCAAGATGTTGATGGAAAAACAAGACCCAATGAACTGAAGTAAGCCTAGGACAACCACAAACTGTGGCAGACCAGACAACTAAAGTTTACTGCTAGGTCCTTTGCTAACCCATTTGTTCGCGCAGTATACTGCGCTCACAATATAGGCTCGGTTGACTACGTCATCTAAAACCGACGGCACAGGCGCTTGGAGATGGACTTAGGATTAGCATTTTTTAGCATTCAGGGGGTAAAAAACACTAAATAGCCGGGAACCTGCCAGGATTCGATCCGTGGACCATCCAGACACCTGCCCTATGTCCCACCCACTAAGCCATGGCCCTCATCTACTCGTTCGCGCAGTATACTGCGCTCACTATATAGGCTCGGTTGACTACATCATCGAAAACTGGCGGCACAGGCGCTTGGAGAGCGTTTTTTTTAACATTCAGGGGGGTTAGGGTTAAGGAATTCAGATCTAAAATAGAGTGTCAAACAGAGATTATTGTTTGTTCTAACTATGTGCAAAGTGTTATCTGTTTCTATGATTACATTGCAGAGATATACGCAAATGTATCAATCGATCCATATTTCAGCCAATTACATATCCAGCCAAATATTGACCGATTTCAGTCAGAAGTTGAAACCTAGTGTGTTTATGCTAATGATGTTACGTAACCAAAGGTATCTCACAATCCAAAAGTGTATTGTTTGGAAGACAAAGATTCATACTTTGTATTGATCACACTATCTCCAAATAGAATCACTCATGCATCCCATACCATGATCACTTTCATTACTTATTGACTGACCCTCGTATCTCCAAATAGAATATGCATCCCATACCATGATCACTTTCATTACTTATTGACCTTATCACATTTGTAACAATCACTTGTTCAGTGCTCAGGCACTTGCTGCTTGAGAATGTGGTCAGGTCTCAATCTAAATGTGCCAAAATCCCCACATCCAGAGTCAGGGCACTAATGCAAGAACACTATATCACTGAAATAAAGACATCATCTTAAGCCCTGAGGCTCCGATAGTGAATTATCTGAAGTATTGAAATGGCAGGTCATTTTCATAGTTTGAATAAGCTTACTTTCTCCATCGAGTTACATGCAAAACCTGCGAGAATATTTCGTGAATTGATTCCATATTTTCAGGAATGTTTTTAGTCATTATTTATGCACTTGTCTTTCAAATTCCATACCTTTTGGATGTATATTTTAAGAAATATCGATGCCATGAGCAGAGATCGGCTGATTTTCAGGCTGAGTGTAGCCGGAAAGTTCCATATTTTGCCAGTCAGTTCTAAGCACCATTTCATCGCCAATTTCTCTTTATATAATCCAAACTTTTGTTTAAATGTCCTCGTAGCTTTATAGAATATTATGCTGTAGTTTAGCTTTTGTGTAAAATAATATTTGTTTCCAAATCATCATTTTGGAAACATTGTTTGAGTATGTTGTTTTTGAATCGGCGAGATTCTTTTTATCCAGTATAAAAATGCTTTCCTAGGTTGAAAATATTATTCACAATCTTTTATATTTCACGTCAGTTTTTAGATTAAAATATGCATACATTTCTCCTGATTCCAAATATGTTATTAGTTTCTTCTGACATTTATATTTAACATATTTATGGTCTCTTGAAATATCCATAATTTGGTAGTATATTCTTAGATAGAAATCTAGGAATGCAGAAGTGGTTTTTCTAACCTCTGACAGCTTGAGAATGTTTGAGCACGTTTCAGCGCTTGGAAATTAACCAACCACATGTATAGGAATTTTGGCGTCCGAGTACAATTTGCTGAAGCTTTCTTTAGGAATATTTGCGTGTAACATGTAGGAATAGAAGAGGCTGCATCTTGGGATTTGAGTCAGTTCGGGGCGAGAGCCGCATTGTATTCCTCTCTTTGGAGGAACGAACTCTCTAGCCCATCACAGATTACCATTCCGATCTGCCTATACAGAAGTACCATACAAGGAAAGACCGTTCCTTGTTTATGGTACTTATATATGTTTATTCAAAGCGGAGCGGGCGTTGCTGTGAACTGGCAAAG
This sequence comes from Ophiura sarsii, assembly GCA_035610835.1. Lineage (NCBI taxonomy): Eukaryota > Metazoa > Echinodermata > Ophiuroidea > Amphilepidida > Ophiuridae > Ophiura > Ophiura sarsii. The sequence continues at coordinate 76,481,393 of CM069446.1, forward strand.
CTCTCTTACCAGAATGTCTGTGTTAAATGTTGTTGTAAAGATGATTCCATAATTATTAGGCTTTCAATTAATAATCAGAGATTTTATACCATTTCTAATAATAAACCAAACAAACAATGCAAGGTTTAGCTAGTTGCTGGAGAAAACAGCTAATTATAATACTTCTAAAAGCATGTATTTGTGACGACTTGTTCTCTTAGTCTCATGTTATTTAGATACAAGTTCTAACTAAAGCCTGGTTCACTACCTGAACATAAACCATCAATCAATTAATAATAATAATAATAATAATGTGGATTTATAATGCGCACTAATCCACCAAAAATGGTGCTCGAGGCGCGATACAAAAAATAACTTACATTACAACATACATCTTAAAGTACAACTTAATCTACAATAATTTAACTAAATACAACTTAATAGTATATTAATTATGTCAATAATGATATCATAATGTGTGAATACATGTAATACTACTAATATTTGAAAAATTAAAGAAATATAGCCTATTTATAGGAAACCGAAAAAACACAATTTTAATAAAAAGCATCCTTTGTCAGATGGGTTTTTAAAGAGGTCTTGAATTGTGCCAGGGATGTGCATGATCTAACATGAATGGGTAAGGCGTTCCAGAGACGTGGCGCTGCAATTGAAAAAGCTCTGTCCCCCCAAGAGTGTTTGGAACAAGGTTCACAAAGAAGTGACTTGTCGCTGGAACGGAGTGTACGAGTAGGTATGTATGGTTTAAGAAGACATGTGATATACTGCGGTGCCATGTCATTTAAAGCCTTAAAAACAATGAGCAACAATTTGTATACAATTCTGTAACCAACCGGCAGCCAATGCAACTTCTTTAAAACGGGAGTGATATGATATCTTTTCCTAGTTAGAGTGACCAAGCGCGCAGCGTTGTTCTGAATACGCTGAAGACGTGCAATCTGATCTTGCGGAAGGCCAAACAAGAGGGAGTTACCCATATCAAGCCGGGAGGTTACAAAACTGTGAACAATTTGTTCAGTGGCATGAGAATTTAAGTACTTTCTTATTCTACTAATGTTTCTGATAGGAATTGCTTGGTGAATAGAATCGCTGGTAGATATGAAAATACTAGTTATCTCTGGTGACATTCAGTCTCAAACCTCTGATAAGGAATTTGGAATCTGAAATTCCTTATACTCTTGATAATAGATCCATGAGATCATAATTGAAGTCCAAATAATGATGCCCAACTGACTATCCTAAACAGAATCCAAAGCAGAGGTGAGGTAAGACTGACACGCTACCACAAATTTAGTCATACAGGAGATTCTTTATATTTATTATTACGGAGGCAAGCTTGGTTCCGTTACAGTATCCTGTTACAGTATCCTGTGAGGGACCCAGTACTCACAAGTGGATCAGGTTCATACATATGTTTATTTCGCTCAACCAAATTAAAGCCAGCCTACCTTCATATTGATATGTGATGCTGAACTAACGGCCATACTACTATCAAATGATGAGCCTTCCATGTCTGATGAGTCACTTGACGTCCCGTCTGAACTAGATGGATCTTCTGATGTCTTGGGGGATCCTGCGGTGACGAGACGCTCTGCTATTGGAAGAGTGGATCGCTGATCTCCACTAAGAAAAGCAAGAGAGACAATTATATGATGTGAGACATTCACACATTGATATGATGTGGACGCATCCCAATCACCTAAATCATCATCACAAATTAACATGGGTATAGTCTTGTACTTATCACTCTATGCCTTTATTGTTGACTAAATTGAAATCTGATACAGCACCCCTTTTGGATGTGTTTGTTTTCCAGAACGTAATAGTTCATCTAATAAATGAGAAAGGTGATACTGATGACCCTCATCTTGATTTATGGTGTAGACCCACCCTCTTCTAAAATCAGTTATCCCTATCCTCCCTCCCATGGATGTACTCCCAGGACTCCTTTCTTTTTGAACTGCTGCATTCTCAGCAATTAATGTACAGGTGTATCAGAATGAACTATACTGAGGCAAAATGATTTATTAAGGTATGAATTCGATCGATATTGTTCAAAACTGTTCAGATATCTTGCGCAAAAGCCCAGCTTTCATAAGTATTTTAGATTTGTGCAAATCGGACATTTCTGATGGAAAATACAGATTTTCTGGAAAAGATGGTAGATTTCCATTTTTGGTCCAAATGATCAATTTAAATAATTAAAGTAGTTGTCATAAAATACGCGTGAGAAGAAACCATGCGTTAAATCAGATTTGTCGATGGCTTTTCAAGGTCTGTGAATTCTTTGAGCTAACCAATTGAAAACGTGTTTTCCATCGATTTTAGATTAAGTCTTGCCACACGAGAATAAGAAGAGATATCTCAACGAAATTAATATAGGAAACATGTCCACCTTTATATTGCAGGTGTTTAAATTTAAAACAATAATCACTTTGTATTTCTTATGTATTTTAGAAACACGGTATAGTTCATTCTGATACACCCTGCATACATTACTCCATGAATAATCGCGATAGCTGCGTACCAAGTGCGTTCCAATCAAATTAATCGTTAGATGATAACACGCACGCCAAGCGCAGGTTACTAATAATTGCCCGAAAGTAGTGCGTCAAAGTGTTTGATTGTTTTGCTCATTGACCGACCAATCAAATTAAAGCCTCACGCCCCTTAACTGAATATTCATTGAATAATGAGGAAACGCGATTAAAGATGATTCCATTGGCTGTGTTACAAAATCAGCTGATTTTGGTTATCCACTACTGTTTGTTGTTATCCGCAATTGTTTCAGTTGTTTTGATTCCGCCAGGAAATGTGGTCATTTCTGGTGCACGGATCACCGCTACGATTAAAGATTATTTCTGATTGGTTGAATGATACAAATCATCAGCCTGCTTCGATAATTGCCTAACTCACTTTTCAGCAAAATTGAGTTTTTTGCATAAATCATGACTTCATTACATTATGCACATGCTGTTATAATACCCAAGTTATTGACCAATCAAAAGTGTTGATAAATGAAGAGCTTTGTTGCAAAAGGGCCATCAGACCACTCCAACAAGTTACTCATTTTGCATTATTGAATTTGCATTGACAAATCCATGGAATTAATCAAATTATTGTATGGCTGTGTTCATCTGTTTCTATGACTTGGATTAGTGCATCCATGCACGCCAATTGAGGCATCAACAATACAAGTCACATTCCACATAATGAATATCCATTCATCAATAATGCAAAATGAGTAACAGGTACACAGGTAACAGGTTTCATACTTCTGTTGTTTTCTTAGAACTAGAAAAAATTAGTTAGGCAATTATCGAAGCAGGCTGACGAAATGTTAATGAGGGATGACACGACTTGGACTGTTTCAATAACTAAGAAGGGCTGGACAAAATGAACAGAAAACTAATTAATTATGAGCGCAATTATATCGGTATAAATCAACGAGTTGGATAAATATGCATCTTTTTCAGTAATGAATGAGAATAATGACTGCTTAAGGGCAGTGTCAACCCGGCACTTGTTTCAAAAATTGTATTTCATATTTCTCTATTATTTTATACTTTTATATGTATTCTATCATTACCATCATAAGTTACTAATCGTAAGCGATTATTTCCCGTTCTTTTGGGTGATTTTAAATTGTTGTTTTGGTAAGTTTGAGCCAGTAAAAGGTGCATGGTTATTCGGCGGGAATTTAAGCGGAGTTCCGCGCTTTTCAAATGTTGCGACAGCTGTTCGATCATTGCGTCGCGCGCTGAAACTTCCTGTGCGTAATACTAGACGCGCCGCTTAATATCCGCGACGTAGACGCGAAAAACAAAAGAGCGCAAAACAATGTTTAAAAATGTAAACAAAGGCTAATCTTACGATCATTTAAATTTCAGTTTTCTTCCAATTTCTTCACATTGTGACAATATAAATTGAATCTGATAGTTTATTTTGTTTGATCATAATAGTATACTCGCTTTTTAGGTCACACGCCCGTGTATTCCGTGAACATTTAGCTTTGAATGGTGGAAAATGTCAATATTTTTACTAAATCGATGTTTTCTAGAAGTTCAAATTTGAAGGAATTTTACGAATTTTCAGACAACATAACTAAAAAAATATCAAACTATCAGGTAAGCTTTTACTACCATTGTGTAGAGGACTTTCAGCGCTAGGAGGCATTTTTTAATTTTTTTCGATTATGGATTTTAAACTCGAGATATGCATCCATTTCTAGCGAAATGTATGCAAAAAAACACGACTTTTAAACTTTTCCGATGTTTTTAGCAATATTTCCAAAACTAAGCCTTATTTTGGAAAAAGAAAAATTTGCTTCCTAGACAAAATTGTCTTGTTTACAAAAATGTATATCAGAACAAATTACCATTTTTTATTTTATAGTTATGCTGTCTGAAAAATTTGGGGTAAAAAAAAGGGTGCTTTTTGGTTCATTTCTCAAAATTTAGTTTATTTGGTATCACATTGATATCACCATCGGATTCCTTATCAAAATTCCTTTCTATAAATGTATACTTTTATGTACTTTTATTCAATATTCTCAAACTTAAAGCAAAAGTTGATCATCAAAATAATAGGGTTGACACTTCCCTTAACAACTGTTTTCATGAATTTGTTTTGAAATCTTCGGTTGTTGTTTTGGTAATTCGGAATTGTCCCCCAGGGGCTGCACAATTCCTCAGACCAGAACAAAAACCTCTGATTTCAAAATAAATTCAGGAAAACAGTTGTTACGCAATCATTATTCTCTAAGTATTCCTCTCCTTTAATCCTATATGTATCCTATATACTGGCCTGTACACACTCAACCCCTTGCCCGTTTTGTGGATACACAAATCATGTACTGACCTAGACTCTTCTTTCCTCTTCGACTGTTGTATTCTCACTTTGAATGGACTGAAATCTGATGTATCCTTTGGCATAAAAGTTCTGAAACAAACAAAGATGATTAAAATGTGTCAGCTATAAAATCAAAAATATCTATCACACCTAACACTCTATCAGGTTGATTTTATTCAAACAGTCCACCCTCTTTTATCCGAACATGATGGGACCAATGAATTTCTAGTACAGGGATACTTATGTGCGCCAAGTCGTTTGAAGCTATGTGTGTTTCGGACCAAGATCAAGAATGTGTAGTATTTAGCCCTGTCATGGAATAACTCAAGAACAAGTCATCAATAAATATTCTCTCTCGTTCCCTGAACGATTGCATCTATTAGTATCGATCTGAACAATATGCATGCATTATCCATTGTGCGCGTGGGTTCGAGTTTAGTTCTATAAAAAGTTATGTACAATTATCACACATAAAGTCAAATCAATCGGACACGGTGAATGTATGTGTTAATTCAATATGTTGAAATTGTTAGAAGTATTTACACTTTCACCATGCCATCTCGTTTTTAACGTTAGTATTGAGTCACAACAGCCACTACAAGGGCCATGCTGTTGTCGCATGAGACTACCAATGCCCATACCAATCACCGCTCTATTCAATCATGCCATGTCATACAGGTGCTATGAAACACACATAGTATCAGTTCTTATTCAACATTTCAATTGAGATCATAATCCCTGTACTAGAAAATCTTTTTTATGGAACCACGCAATTGCCAAATAAGTGAAAAATCAGTGAATTATGGATAATTTTGCATTTACTGTCGGAAGTGCTAAAAAGAGGGGTCAAAACAGTGACAAATTTGTTATTTAAGCACTAAACAGAAACACCAACATCAAAGATGGCCTTCAAATGCTTCAGAGTGTGAATATGTGATGTGATCTGTGAAAACCCGCCACATGGTGGGCGTTTTTTCATATTGGAGATATTTATATCATAAGAAAGCTGAAACTGTGCTGATTACAGAACTGTTTCGATCATTTTTCTACGATCACTACAAAAAAAGTTATGAGTGAATGATGATTGTGATGTCATAAAAAGCTACAAAACAAGAAATCATGTAAACACTAAAGCAGGCCAAAAGAGATACATAGTTCATTAGAATCACATTATAGGGTTAATTAGAAAAGTGACTTCAGTTTTTGAAGTCGAAATTTCATAAAAGATGATGACACAAAGTATTAACATTAATTGTCTAAAAAATCTTTTATTTTTTTAATTTAATTTTTTTTAAAAACATTTTATCCATAATCCCTAGTTTACATTTTGCGACAGCCGGCGGGTTTTCACAGATCGCATCACATATAAATCTTGGGATCATTCAGCAGGATAATAGTTATCCTCAGCAGGATAACAGTCTTGTTAAAAGAGGGCCAGATAAAGAGGTTGGACTGTATGTATTCAAAAATGAAAAGGAATTAGGGAAAGGTGGGACATGCATAATTGGCCGCATCACAGGTTGAACTGGGACTCCTGCTTAGCAGGAGAATGATTCGACCACAACATCAACGAGTCATGTTTTGATTTTTTGTTGTTGGCCATTTATGCCCTCCAAGATGAAGTAACAAGATCAGGAGATTGGAAGACACAGTGCCAGCGTGGGATTTTGTGGTATGGTTGGGTTTGGATTAATACAACAAATTCAAGCGTTTGGAAACTAAGTACTGTAGAAGCTGAAATTTTCGCTGTGGTTTTATTTTCACGCTTTTCGCGCAAAATATTTTTCCGCGAAAATTATAGCACACGAAAATATTGTTTTCAACATTCATGCAAGGCATCCAGAAGGTCGCCCTCGAAAAAAACAATTCGCGAAATGTCTATGATATCAAAATGCGCGAAAATATCTTTACGCGAAAATATTGGCTTTTACAGTATACTACACGGGAGTTTGCCCAGAGTAACGAGAATGAGGTATATATAAGGCCAAGAGGAAATGTATTATAGAGGCCTTCCATGTGCCGGCCATATTTGCGGGAACTAAAGTCTGTTTCCGAATTCAAAAAGACCAACACCACAAATATGTAAATCTGTGAAGACCAACACATACACATGTTGATACATACACATGTTGATGGATACTTGTTTTATATATATACTGCCAAATGTATAAGGTTATTCTTTGAAGGTTGTGCATTGAATTGATCTGAATAATGAATACTACAGGATTCTTTTGTTACGGGCACGCATGAGTGAAGTGGATTCTCTCTATTGTACGCAAAACACATACTAATATTTACATACCTGATGGAATGTGGCATATTACTACAGAATAATTCCAATAGACTTGTCAGCTGATCTGGTCTGTAATAATCAATGTACGGATCAATAAGCTCATCTCCAGGGGGCACTGGCACTATCATATCACTCTGTAGTGTTTTGTTGACCTCTGCTGCTGGCAATGGGAGTGCTGCTATGACATCATCATCAAACCATTGCGTATAGCTAGAGAGAGAGGTATTAAAGACACATTCAGTGATTTTGAAACAAGATTGATATTCCAGTTTTCTTTTCCTTCAAAACAAAATAATACACAATGTACAAAACATCCTTTCTATGTCATGTGAAAATAAAATACTACAATGCCATGTTTGCTCTTGTTAGTGGTAGATATCATATTTTCAAAGAATTCTAAAAGTATTCTGAAATTTTCCTATAGTTTCAAAAATTCAAAAATCCTTACAAATTGCCATGGTTCACATGGTTGCCATGGTTCACATGGTTGCATTGGTTCACATGGTTGCCATGGTTCACATGATCTGTGTGAATTGAAATTGATTCTGATCCAATTTTGAAAAGAGAAATTCTTACCATGTAAACAGACTTAAAGTTTGGGGGCGATTGGTGAATCCAACATATATTCATGGACATGATGCTAGACTTTAATCAAGTCAACAATGGAATAAAGTGAAACAACACAACTAGTATTTAAGCACATGGCGGTTCTCGAACGGCACGTCTTGCCTGCTTGCGTCTGATGACATGTAATGAGTAGATCAGTATTTTTAGCAGCAGTAGAGGGTTGGGAGGATGTTATCATGCAAAAGGTAAAGAAAGTCGGTTCTCAAACCACAAATCTGACTGGCTTTGCTTCGAGTGATATCATTTCATCGAGTATCAAGTAATAATTAATTACGCTGAAGTTGTCTTTTAACACTAATTGTGAACTCTATCCTTTATTGTATTAGATATATAAAATATTTAATCCTCCTTCAATTTAATTTTACACTTAAAACAAGTACACTAACACAAATCATTTGTGAATTTTGGCAAAAATCTTATTCATTGGATGTCGTGTACCTCGTGAATATTCAATGCGTACCTCGTGAATATTCAATGCGTACCTCGTGAATATTCAATGCGTACCTTGTGCATATTCAATGCATACCTCGTGAATATTCATCCTGTACCTCATATATATTCAATACGTATCTCATGAATATTCATTATGTACCTCATGAATATTCATTGTGTACCTGATGAATATTCATCTGGCATCTCATGAATATTCAATGCGTATGGCATGAATATTCAATGCGTACCTCATGAATATTCAATACGTACCTCATGAATATTCAATACGTACCTCATGAATATTCATTATGTACCTCATGACTATTCATTATGTCCTTAATGAATATTCAATGCGTACCTCATGAATATTCATTATGTACCTCATGAATATTCAATGCGTACCTCATGAATATTCAATGCAAACCTCATGAATATTCAATACGTAACTCATGAATATTCATTATGTACCTCATGAATATTCAATACGAACCTAATGAATATTCATTATGTGCCTCGTGAATATTCAATATGTACCTCATGAATATTCAATGCGAACCTCATGAATATTCAATATGTAACTCATGAATATTCATTATGTACCTCATGAATATTCAATACGAACCTAATGAATACTCATTATGTGCCTCGTGAATATTCAATATGTACCTCATGAATATTCATTGTGTACCTCATGAATATTCATGATGTACTTCATGTCATGAATATTCATCATGCCCCTCATGAATATTCATCATGTATCTCATGAATATTCATCATGTATCTCATGAATATTCATCGTGTAGGCCTATCTCATGAATATTCATATGTACTATTTTTTCTCATTATGACTAATTACCTATTCATATTATTTATTCTTATTTGATATCATCACAAAGACATTTTATCAGATTATTCTTTGACATTGACAATCTTGATATCAAATAAGAATTACAAATGAATATGAGTAGGTTATTAATATTCATAATGTACTTGTTTGTTTTATGATCATTATAATTCATTTATGCAAATCATTTAATATGACTAGGTTGAAACTATGATAGTAAAATTAATGTTAAGAGATTTATGCATTCTTTTAGGGCAAAATGTAAGTTTACTAGTTGGAAGAATGAAAAACAAAAAGGAATCTTGGCTTGTTCTCTTCATGCAAATCCATAACTGTGATTACATCAAATGTGTTATTTAGATTTCATTCAGCCGTGTCTGGTGGCAGCATGGCTCCTGTTGATAGTACAAATGTTTTATGAACATGGTGTCCCAAAAGTGTCAATACCTTGTTAAAAGTTTTCTATCCACTGTAAAATAATTTGCAGTATACAACTGAAAATATATTTGGATAGAAGAAACTTGTAGGATTATTTTGATATCAATCTTGCAATTGTTGACATAGTACAGAAGTTGTCTGAATTGCAAAACAGCACTTTCATAATGTATATTTATGCACTTGTGTAGTGCATTAAAGGAATAGAAAGAGGGAGAGATGTAGAGAAACTACATCTCTCCACTTTAAAAAGTGTTCTTCATTATGAACTTAAACACATACAATTCGGCATAAAATTAAAAGGCCCCAAAAGGAAACCTTTTATCAAAGTCTTTTTTAGGGGGGCTGTCACATTACATGTTTAAAGCTAAATACACCTGATGTCCTGTATTATGAGCTGTGACAAAACCTTTCAGCTTGTGTTACATATTAAGGGACCTCAAAAAGGGAACAATGTTTGTATCAAAATAATTCTCCAAGCGTTCTCTATCCAAATTTGCTTTCAGTCTTTCTATAGATTATTTTATCGGCGATACAAAGGTTTTAAAAGGTATCAATATTATTGAGACACCCTGTAGTTATGAATTGCAACAATAGCATAGTACTGCAGTTTTGTAATGCAAATGACTCAATACACATCAGATAAGTCTATTGGAACAGAACATAAATTCCTCTTTAGGTGATAAAGTAAAGTAATATGAGATGGTATATATGGTGCCTTTCACTCTTCCAAATTAGTCTTACATGCTAGCTTTACTATTAATGCAGATATTTAAACAAAAAGAATAGTCATATTTATGAAAATGATTCTTGATAAATGAATGATAATCATCATAAACTTGTAAACATTGTGATCAAGCATCACCAACATATATTAACAGCAATATCCCTTTCACATGCGTGTTTATCATTACAGAAAAAGATTACTCTAGATTATGTGGATTTGGTTTTAAAACATAACAAAACCCCATTAACAATGTCTCACTTCAAGATGAAGATTCCCATCCAACTAAAACTGTTGATTCAGCATTTTGGGATCAAGGTTTAATTCATGTTAACTGATGATGCTTTGTTCACAATATTATACACAAATGAATAAATGAACACCACACTAGTACAAATAATCACACAACACATGTTGGGGAGGGGGGGGGGGGGGGAGGGAACTGCCAACACTTTATGTGGAGGGTCCACTATCAATAGTTCTGCATAGGGGTATAAAAGAGGATCTGGTTTTTGAGGGGGGAAATAAAATGTTAAAAGATTATGTTTATTAAAATGTAAAAAAATGGAACTTTTTTCTTTTCTTTTCTCAAATCATGTAAATTCAGCCGTTTTTTTGGCCGAAAATCTGTCGAAAATGTTTTTACACTTATTTAAAAAACAAATTGGCCGAAAACCTGTCGAAAAAAATGTTTCACAATTTTTTTTTAAATTCCTGATTTTTGCAAATTTTTGTGACATTTTAGGTTTAAAAAAACCCCTGACCGACCAACCCTACTTAACAGGTCGTCCGCCTGTAAAACAGGTGTTTTTTTTTTGTTGCCTAATGTGAGATTAGAAGGTTTGTAAAAGTAACCTAACATTTTGGCTAAGATTTAGAACACCCTACCATTCTTATTCTTCACTGTGCAAGTGTATGGGTAGTTCTTTAAAAGTCCCTCATTGAAGACATGTAGTGGTAGGGTACACTAAAGGAACCATGATTTTAAATAAAACCAATAAATATGATTTTAAATAAAAGCAATAATAATAACAGATAAAATATGATCATAAGAGCACATTTTTTTAGTTCCTTTAACTTTCGACCCCTTATATTTATTTGCCAATCTCGAATTGACACCAATAATTCTTCTTTTGGCAATGAAACTTTTTGATGTTGATTAATGATCAAATTATCATTTTGTTATTCACCCCTCAAAATAACACCCCTATGCAGAATTTATCAATGGACATATTGCACTTGTTTTATCAGTGTTGGTACTTCTACATCTTCCACTTACACAAAATGTAAATACTGTACTGATAATACTGATGTGACTCATGTTGATGGAGTATGTCTATTTTGTGATGTACAGAGGTTAAGACATATAAAGCTGTCGCTATCTTAATATCATCAGTTCATCAGAGATATAATTGTATTTTTCCATCCATATTCCTTGATATTATCACTTTTCTAGTCTTTCTCCTGGTCTGGCAAACATGTCCATGGTTGGAATTACTATTGAAATGAGTAAATACTCAATATAAAAAAGTTTAATTAAATTTTAAAAAAGAGTTCAGATAGATATTAAGATTTCTTTTTGATACAAAACTAACTATTTAACACATTATTAGGTGCACCTCAATGAGAGCACCATCGCCAATATTGTAGAATGTTGCTGAAGTTGATTGTTACAGATATGGGTCTAATTCCTATGTAACAGGTACTTCCATTGCATAAATTTATGTTCAGTAATATTTATTCAAATATTTTAGTCCGTCATAGTTGTTTTGTTTGGTACGCCTCCGTCATGTCCGACAGTTCGTGACTTTCGAGATGGCTCTCCACTGTTGTCGGTCAGCAGCTAGTTTGTCTGGTAGAGGTTGTCCAACAAAATTTTTGATTCTGTCAATCCACCTTGCCCTAGGTCGCCCACGTCTTCTTGAGCCCACAATTTATTTAATTATATACTAAAAATTTTGGATTCTACATTGGAGTAATAAAGTTACCATGAATTGAGTTATTAAAAGTTATTAACAATTAAATCTATGTGTCAGTGGTCTGAGTTTTTATTCTCTTCGTCCGACAAACGCCCCTACGCTCCGTTCGTGAAGCATCAGCAAATTAATAGTGTTAGTGTAATCCTCGATTTTTTTCACCCTGCGACATCTATATAAAAATCAGAATTTGCATTGCAGTAGAAACTAGACCATTGCCATCACCGTGTCACCAGAAAATTGTTACTGTATGCAGTACTTCTTCATTATGAATTTGAAGACTAGAGTACTTGGTGGGATATGAGGCAAGCTGGCATGGCATAATCAGATGTTCTTAATATCTTGAGAGAACGCAATGACTTGGCCTGGAATGCAGTAAACAGACGACCCTAGTAAAAGAAACAAAAAACAAAATGTTAAATCCTATGCAGGTTCTTTTACACTGTTAATTTCATAAATTCAAATGAGAGCTTTATCAGTACGTTGGTCTTCTAAGTAGACTAAGAGTCTAAAAAAGGTTTTATTCATCAAAACACAATGAAGATCAAAAAGTCATCTCCACGGTACATTTATTTGATTTCAAACCATTTCTATCGTTTTCATGGGCATTAGGTTTTAGTTTTACTACATGCTAAACTATTTCTGATACGACAAAATCGCTTTACAAAAGGGGACAATCAGTGCATGAATCTGATACAGGGTGACCCAAAAGTGTCGATACTTTATTTAAAGCTGAATATCTCTAGTATAATAATTCACAGAATAAAAATTGAAAACATATTTGAATAGAGAAAACTTGTAGAATTATTTTGATACCAAACTTGTCTCCTTTTCTGAAGCCCCTTCAAATTTAACACAAGCTGATAGTTTTGGTCACATAACTCACACTACCATAGAATTGTTCAACTGTCATCCTGATGTGTTTAGCTGACATTACATGCTGCAGGTTTCCTACATTCCATTTATGTTGCTTCGAATCAATTCAAAACCCTGCTCTGAAAGTAATAAATTAAAACTCAAATTTAAACTAAAAGAGTAAAAAACCCTTCAAAACACTTACCCAAATTGGTAAGAACACCACCATATTTCCATCGGATTATTATAGGACTATTCAAACTTTGGCACCGGAATCATCCCACGTAGTCAGTTACCAGCTGAATTCTTGAATTGTTCCTCAAATAGCATCCGGTAATGAACCAAAGTTTGTACAGGAATAGGTGCACTAACTTGTTTTCCGGTTCTGGAAGAAATACTACCCAACACTTCTAGTGGAGTCAAACTAAGTGTAAGATTGCGCTTGTTCAATTTACGTCGGCCACAACTGTTTTTTCTTCTTGTTGCGCTGATCACAGGACAGGATATTGTACAAGGAATTTTTAGTATAAATTAAATGTAAGCAATAGAAACAGAAGTAGATAGTTGTAGTAGACTGGGTCCCCGCATCCCTCTATATGGCCGTCATCCAGTCTAGATGTTGTAGTAGCTTGCGTCCATTCCTGCAAGCTCACACACCTTGGAACCAATAGAAACAGAAGTAGATGTTGTAGTAGCTTGCGTCCATCCCTGCAAGCTCACACACCTTGGAACCTCCAAATACTCCAACAGAGTTTAGACTGGAGGTGCGATGGGGGGGGGGGGGGAGTTGGAGGAAAGGAGAGGGCGGGAAAGGGCAGTTATGCATTTGGATGGATCAGTGTTTTTGACGATTTCGGGAGAGAGTTTGTTCCAATCGACGACAGTCTTCATGAAGAAAGAGTTGGCATAGATGTCAGTTCTTGGGCGCTTCTGCTGGAATTGCTGCGTATGACCATGTCTGCTTCTAGTTGTCTTCGGTGTAGTGTAGTCCTCGTGGTTGATATCTATCTGACCATTGATCATTTTGTAAAGGCAGGCATTTGTGGATTTCGAGTCTGTCTTTTGAGTGGAGCCCATTTCAGTGTGTCCAAGATATTATATTGTCCAAGAATTGCAGAGCATTTCAACCTCGACTAGTCCATAAAGTTACACTTTTCCAGAAGAAGATGTAATAACAGCAACTTCAACAGCACTGGCGATGAATATAGTTTTTGAACAATACCTTGGCTTGAAATTATCCACCAAAGCTTCTATGAGAATTCTAGCAGCATATTTTGTTCATGAGTTGAAACTGACTAAATCTATGTGCAAACAACAGGCCTGAGAGATACCTCTTCTCAATACAAACTTTGATTGCCAATGTATTGGACATTACAACACAGATTTGGTAAAATGTGGGGCCTAAAGTAGCCCAAAAATGGCTATCTTTGGTAATTATGTCAGGTTTTAGTCCTTCAAAGTAGCCCAATAACCTAATGAATCCAATATTATTAAGCACAGTAAGGCTCATAGATTGGAAAGACTGTCTGTCCTAGTCAGACCAATGATGTGATTGGTTTAAACTGCAACGCATTCATGATTTAGTACAAAAGAAACTAGCATTGTCAAGGACCAATTCAAAATTAATGCAGGTCTGCAAAGAGTAGTGTGAAGTGTGAAAAACTCATCTTATCAAATGTAGCATAAAAGTGTTACTCTCACATGTGAATATATATAAATATGGCTAAAAAAAGTTGTGTTTCTTGTTGTAAACATATTCCTTTTTTAACTTACTCAATAATTATTCGCTAAAGTAACAAAGAAAAAAATGTGTCTCGCCTGTTCAGCAACAGCTTCTGGTAACCAATTACTGGTAGTAACAAATACATTACCAAGCCCCCCCCCCCCAACTCAACACAAAAGTTGGTAACCATGACTGTTCTTCATTTTTTTAAAGTACCCCTTTGCAAGGATTTTTCAACAATTTTACCCCCCTTTTTTGGCAAAAATGAGGACAAAATTGGGGTGAAAAATACCCCCTTTTTTTGGTTTTCAATGACTATTATTTCACCCCTTTTCAAAGACACTTTATACATTAAATAGATAAAAACTTGTTGCTCCCAACAGTAACAGGTGTTTATGGTCCTGTGTTATAACTGGTGTACCCCAAATGGTGTATTTGGGTTGTTACCATGTTCTAATCAAATGATTAAATCCATACTGTGATGTTTTTTGTTTTTCCCTCTTCATAAAGTACCCCTTTTTTACGAAAATACCCCATATTTTCATGATTTCGCTGTCCGCGCTGACAATCGAAAATATACCCTTTTTCCGCAATTTTTAGAACAGTCATGGTTACCAACTTTTGTGTTGAGTTGGGGGGCCGGGTTACCAAGTTTAGCACTATCACAGAGGTTTGCATTTGTATTAAGTTTGAGAGACATTTACAATGGACTGTCATCACAGAGGTTTGCATTTGTATTAAGTTTGAGAGACATTTACAATGGACTGTCCATGCAGTTACAAATCATGTTACACACACCTCCAACTCAACCAACTCAAACCACAACAATCACCACTCGCAATTTAGGCCATGACAAGATCTGTCTCACATACCCTGTGTGCATAAGTATGTGGAGTCCCTTTTTGCACAATAACCCTACGCGATGATCCATATTTTTTTAGTTGTAAAAGTCTAAAGAAAGTGGAAACAAAAATTAATTTGGCTCAAGGGGGGATGGGCCAAACCCCCCCCCCCCCCCCCAAAAAAAAAAAAGTTGCGCATTTAGCATAGGGTGAAGTTGCCAGTTATCGGTCAGTGCTTATTTCCGGTCACTTTCGCCTGAATCGTTGTTGTCGTTGTTCTATGAATCATGGCTGATTCTTTGTGACCCTATTGATGATGGAGCGCCATCGTTGTCTATTTTAACTGTCACTGCCTGAATCAAGTTGTTCTAATGAAAATGAACTCGCCGACATAAATTGATAGGATAAAAAAACGCCACATAGTTCATCCATTAAAATGGTGACGACCTATGTGGTTCGCCGACATACAATGACTGCAAAAAATTGAATGAAACATGGTGAGTATCAAAAGAGTAGCATGAAACCAGTGACAGTTAAAACTGTTACTGATGAAACATGGTGAGTATAAAAAAAAATCATTTTGTTCTGACATGGGTCTGGGGTTTGGATAGATTTCTTGTTAATATTGACTAGAATTGACTGCAACTTGACAATTATTTATGACCACCATAGGAATAAGTTCTACCTTTACAAAAGCCCGTACGTTGAGATGCAAGCTACTTTACTAAAAATATAAAAAATATTGCATATATCGCACAGCTATTTTCCCAAATTTATGCGAGACGGACCTTTTCTTTGCCTTAGCTATGGTCATTCAATATTATAGGCCCAAAAAATAAATTATTGTGTTGCCCTTTCATAATAATTTCTGATAGGGTCGGTCTCGGTCGGTGGATTTTTTGTTTGTGTTGGCCTTGCACTTTTTGTGAAATGTTCAACTTCTGTTACAAAAAAACAAAATACTGACTCAAGATTTTTATTTTTTATTTGGTCAGGAAAGTGCAATGCAACAACTTTTTGTTGGGCCTTTAACTGGTTAATCTATTAGGCAGGTCTGGCCTGAAAAGTTTTCAGTCAATATGTGTACAGTCACATCAAAAGGATGCATTGTCTGGACCTACGTGCTACTGAAGATCCCAAGATTGTGTAGTTTTAAAAACTAATGCAATATAGGAGCAACATGTAACAGCTCACAAGTTTATCACTTTGATGTGTGAACCCCCGTGAGGGTACAGAACAGATAAGGCACCACATACTGGGAAAGAGGTCAATTTGATCTATGACCACTGATGAAATTAATTAAATGTTATTCAGGGTATTTGAAAGCCATTAAAGCATTAATCAAATGCAACATTGTGATAACAAGCGGGGTCTAGTATAAATATCACCATGCTATTTTGATCCCTGGATCGAGTCAGGGTTTTAATTGATCAGTGTATTGTGTTAAATTTAAGTGCAGGTCTTTTGAATTTCATATATGAATATATATGCAAATGAGCCACTAATTATGCTTATTTTTTGCCCTAAATTATATCAGCTGACGAGATGCCCACTATCCTACAATCCTGAAATTCATAACTGTTATCATTCTTAAGAGGCAGCGTTCATAAACAATTCTAAGCCGCACACGACATACGGCATACGCCATACACCGTACGCCGGACAGACAGAAACAGTGAGTACATAATAGTCTCATCCTGATTATATCAGGCGAGACAACAATTTGTATCTAGTCTAGGGTGTATATTGCATTACGCAGTTGCACCCTAGTTTAAAAAACAAACTTTCATGATAAAACTATTTCTCAAAAAGCTATGACAGGCTGTAACAAATTCCTTTTGGTGTTATCATCCCCGGGGGTACTCGGATTTGGTTTAGTCTGGGTGTGCCGCTGGAGATTCAAAACCCCTACCCATTTCTAAGGGTGATTTTGGGAAAAACAGTACCCATTTCTAAGGATTTTGCTTCATTATAGACCCAATTTTCGCAAGTTATCGGGAAAATAGACCACATTTTTTGCAAAAATAGACCCATTTGTAAAAAGTGACCCCATTATTAGGGATTCTCCAGCACAAATCATACCCCATGTTTAGGGATTTTTTTCTCAAAAAAGCGACCCATTAGAGCGGCACATCCCCGTATACCGTATTAGGCGAGTACACCCCCTCCTCCCCCCGGTTATCATCAAGCAACACCATACCTTCTTTGGTTGTCTATTTCCTGTCCTTGTGCTTCTGTGTGATGTAGATAATAATCTGTGTGTAGATCCCATAGACTATGTCTACTTTCACATGGTTGGAATATACCAAGTAATAGGTTCATTGCGCTCTGTTTATCAGCATCTGTGTCACACCAAGATAGAGATAAATATCGCCATTTAGCCAACAACAAAAATATGTTCTAATAAAGAGGGCGCTATATGGTAAGTAATAAGCTTTGTTATTATCTTCGTAAAGCCATTGGATTGTTCCGACCGACACTCACTGGAGTTCTACATAGGATCGATAACACGCCCCGGTTATACGCCCTCACTTGTTTGTTCTGTGCTCGTCGAGAAGAATGGTGCTTATTTGACCCAGTTTGTTATAACACCTTTACTCGAACCCATGAGCGCAGCGGACAATAGCTCATCTTTTGAAATCGATACCTACCGATTTAACACGTCTGGGAACGAGAGTGGGGTTTTAAATATCGAAGTTGAGAAGTTATTTCATGACAGGGCGAAAAGGCTACACAGGTCTTTTGTGTTGAATGACCTTGGTGCGAAACATATACATAGCTCCAAAAGAAAATACACACTTGCCCATCCCTGTCTATATAATCTATACAAACAAACTTCATCCAATTTTAGGGGGGGGGCTTACTTTTAATTGTAGATACATACCAGAGAAAGCGTTACTGTAGTATCTTGATAAAGTTTGTTTGATATCTCTTGAATGTGATGTCCATGGTGATAGTTTTCTATAGGTCTGTATACTATGAACAAGTTGTGAACCACCATACTGCAGGGCTAATGTATCACCCATATCCTCGTATAAATCCTCCAACATTCTGTGGAAAGCAACATTTATATTTCGATTCGAATTGAAAAATCCAACTCATCAACTTGTATTTGAACCCAGGACCTCTTGAACTTTAGACGGGCGCTAAAAATGCATCTGAAATCTTAGGGTTCAAATCCCAAATTTCTCCAGCTTCTCGAGAGAGAGCAACAAGCATGATGGAGAAATAATATTAACTCTATCAAATTTACTTCAATAGAATCAATATTATTTCTCCATCATGACTGTCCTAAAGCTTTGATACCAATTGTTCTTATTAGCTTATTAGCTTATCGGTTGATCCGTCTGGGTTCATTGGTGAATCCCACACTTATATACCATGAAATGCACGCTGACACCATCCCTAAATGTTACACAAATCATCTAAAGTCGAATATCTAGGATCGGTTTTGGGTTTTTTGGCTTAAAATAATTTTGTTTTGAAAATATTGAAAACATTTTTGGCACTTTTTGGTCAATAATTTCAAAACCAAAATATTGTAAGCCAAAAAAACAAAAACAATCCTAGATAATTGACTTTAGATGATGTAATTTTTTTGAATTTCTTAACCAAAACTGATTTTGTTAGATTAACCGAAAAATATGTCCGCAAAAAATTGATTATTTGACCAAAAATATAAAAATCACAATTTTCAGTGAAATTTGATACCAAAAATGGATTCTCTGAATCATTTCATTAAAAGAATTGTATACTTTTATGTACAATAAATAGTTTAAAAGTTACAGTGCTTGAAAAATGTTATATAAAAAGGGTTGACACTACCCTTAAGGAGGTACCAGGTTCATTGGTGATCACACATTTATATACCTTGGAATGCACGCCGACACCATCCCTAAGCTTGAAGACACCATTTGTAATTGCTAAGATCTTTTGGCTGTTTTTGAACTATAATAAAACCCTTGGAAAAAATGTGTACTTTAGGTCCCAGATTCTGGACTGTACTAGCTACTAGTATCGTCCGTTACTGTAACACCCAGTATCGTTCGATACTGGTACAAAGTCAGTGTACCAGTACTGGACGATACCGGGTCATATAAAATGTTCCAGTATTGGGCGATACTGGGACACAATTATGTACCAGTATCGTTCAATACTAGGACAAATCACACTGGTAGCATGTGTACCAGTATCGACCGATACTGGAATAGTAAAATTATACTAGTATTGAGCGATACTGGCAACTTTTATGTTCCAGTATTGACTGTTATACCAGTATCTGGGACCAAAAGTACACTTTTCCAAACCCTTATACACCTTGAGAATGTTAGCATTATACTACCCTCATCCACCCAAAAAGTAAATTATTTAAGCTTACCTTATAATATCAGTATCAAATTCAATGTGAGGTTTGTCGATAACACCCAAGGAGTATAGCTGTTAACATAAGAATATTAAACAATTAGAATAAAAATACTGCAAGTGACAACTTGTGAATCCCCAAGGCTGGGAGATTCACCTAAATGGGGTCAAAGGTCACATAGGGGTCAGAGGTCAATCTGGGTACACCCCATGAGCCATATCAAATCCCCTTACCCAAATATTATTGTCACCAATTTTAGTTGAGGTTGAAGTCCGACTTTGCATATGAGAGAGAGAGGGCCCTACAGTTTTGACAAAATGGGTTGAAGGTCATGTAGGGGTCATTACAGGTCAATCTGGGTACACTCCATGTATCATCTCAAGTCCCCTTACCCAAAGATTATTGTCACAAGTTTGGTTGAGATTGACGATTGACTTTTCATATGAGAGCCCTAAAGAACAATAAGTGCAGTTTAAAGTGTTGACAAATTGGGGTTAAAGGTCATATAGGGGTCATTAGATGTCAACAATTGTACACCCCATGAACATCTCAAGTCCCTTACCTAAAGATTATTGTCACCAAGTTTGGCCAAAATTGAAGTCCGACTTTACTTTCATGAGAGCCCTAAAAAGTAATAAGTGCAGTTTAAAGTGTTGACAAAAGTTGGGTCATATGTCATGTAGTGGTCATTAGAGGTCAATCTGTGTACACCGTATGAGCATCTCAAATGAGACACCCCATGTGAAATCAATGTGACACCCATGTGACACCCATGTAGCACCCATGTGGCACCCATGTGAAACCAATGTGGCACCCATGTGACACCAATGCGTCACCAAACCAATGAGACATCAATGTGACACCAATGAGACACCGATGTGACACCCATGTGAAACTAATGACCCCATGTGACACCAATAAGACACCCATGAAGCAACCATGTGACACCCATGTGACATCCATATAACTTACCTGATGTGCCAGAGCATATTTTCCAACTACAAACTGTGCTGTACTAGTCCTATCAATATCAAGACAGTCAACACAGTTTGTGACACCAATGAGACACCCATGTGACACCCATGTGAAACCAACGACACCCATGTGACACCAATAAGACACCCATGAAGCAACCATGTGACACCCATGTGACATCCATATAACTTACCTGATGTGCCAGAGCATATTTCCCAACTACAAACTGTGCTGTATTAGTCCTATCGAGACAGTCAACACAGTTAGTTCTTGCTACACCAGTCTGTGAATTAAAGAGAAAAACAAAATTCATCAAAAGGTGAAAGGTGAACAATATTTGTGTCCAACATGACCAATGCCATGCTTTATTCAGTTCCTTAAAAAAATGACTGAATATGGATTTGGGTTCATGCAGTCTGATATAGGGAGCACACAACTAAATAGGTCTCGCAACACGCTGTCGATCAAAGTTGAGTACGACAATAGTTCCTATTTGGCGGAAAAGAGAGATTAAATGTGTGCTTTTTTGACTGTTTATGATATAATTGTTCACTTATGTGTTGTGTTTGAAATGTGTAGTTGATGTTCTGACATTTAAACTGGGTGATTTGAGGTCAATTTTAATTTCACGGACCGATTTACACATGCTGTGTATATCCAGACCGAAGGCCGAATTTAGGTAGACATATCACTACGTTGTTATGCGGCGGCTTATATCAACAAAAGTGTGTGGTAATAGCACCTTCATATTCAAATAATTATGTTGTAGATTACCCTTGTGAGTAAAACATATCAAAATTGTACTGAACCAAACGAACAAATAAAGAAACTAGAGCCATTTAAGTGAGCCTTTCCTAACATGTAAAGTCTATGGAGCGTATTGGTTGGGGGAGCGTGTTGGCGCAGCGGATTGTTCCCTCGCTTTGCACCAATGAATCCCGGGTCAATTCTGTGCACGACCGCGGGCTTTATGTGCATTTGGTTAATCACGATCCATGCACGCTCTCGCAGGTTTTCTCCGGGTTCTCCGGTTTCCTCCTGCTTTCAAAATCGGTGATCAGTTGTTTCGGTTATCAAAAACTTCCTTGACCCAATGGTATTTGGGGAGCTGCATTAAAAAAGGTGGATGTTACAATCTAAGTGCGGATAGGTTTGCGCTAGAAATTGGCAGCACCCTAGTCGATGCGACCTGATTCTGATTATTCACCAGCAGCAAAATTACAGCGCTATATAAATACTGATTATTATTATCATTATTATTATTATGTGCTCCCTATAGACTGATTGATCATTCTCAAGGAGGGAGACTATGGGTTGATTTTTTATTGATTTTTTGTATACAAAGAGCAAATGTGAACAATAGCCCAACAGACATTTAAACAAAATTAATGAACTGATGAGTGATTACAAATCAAACTGGCAACTCTCTACAGAGAGCTCTGATGGGCCAATCAATTGGTTCACTGCGACTCAGAAAATAATCAAAATACAAGTGAACACAATTGAGCTGGTTAAAAAAGCCAATGAAAGTGGATATGCCATAGCAGTTTATAACAGTTATATATTCGAGTTCTATAAACACAGGCATGACCCACCCATAATTTGCAAATTTTAAGGGATTTCTTTCTTTCCAGGGCATTACATTACCTGCTTAATAGTGGAAGTATTCTGATTTCCTGTTGGTCCACAAAATCTGGTAAGGATAAAACAGGACAATACTTAAAAAGTCAACATATAGAAATCTATTGGATTGTTATCATATTTAACAAAAGAGAGCATGTTCTTTCAATGAAATGAATAGCATGGACATTGCCATCCTGTGGATTGGTTTTATAAAATTGGTGTAAACAAATGACAGTTTGAATTTGAACTAGCCCGCGCAGGGGAAATGTGCAGTGATCAATACGGGACAAATATGGGATATGTGCTTGGTAAACCTTCTATCTTTTCTCCTGCGTAGTGTATGCGAATTTGGAAACGTCACAGATTTTCATTAAATGTTGCTAGTCGTGGCTAATCTTTGTTATTTTATGGCAAAATTTGGTACTAAATTGTGCTAAGAAGCTTCACCCAAATGTCTATCTAGCCTGTTTGGTTAAAAAATAATTAAAAGTCACTCTATAGGACATAATTAAAGTGTATTCCTTTCTTTTTTTTCAATGCATTTCTCATGGTGATTCCAAATATGGTGATGAAATTCAATAATTTTGACATTTTTGAAACATTTTGTGAACTTTTGGAATGTCGTCTGCCAACAACTGCCATGACGACTGCCACCGGCAAAGTGTTAAAACTCTTTGCCTGTCATAGACTTCTCTATAGTCTATTTGGTCATCACGAGACAGTGACCTAACTGCGTATTCTACTAATTGCAGCACATAACGCGCGCGCCTACTCGAGGCGCTGGCGTATATACACGAGCGTTGAAAGATGAAAGATACATACGCGTGCGTAAAAGCTGCGCCTGTTAAGTTACGTCACTGTCCAGAGGAGGCCAAATAGAGTATAGTATAATTGATCTAGTTCTAATCAATTACCTTGTTCCCTCTTTGATGGGTAGACTCGGTTGAATGTATGCTCCAGACATAAATATACCAGTTTGTTGTACTACTGTGACTGCGATGGAGTCTAGTTTGGTTATCACATTCAACTTTTCACTGTAAGAAAAAGACAAAAAGACAGACGCGGTCTGATATAATAGGTCGACCGTTTTTAAGGGTAGATAACTGAACATCCTGAAGTCAAAGGTGTTCATGGTGCAGCTATGAACCAAGCTATGTATGAAATTGGATTCTCTGAGGACAATATTTATTGGTCGAGCAATGAGTTTTAAAATATTGAGCGAGACCCAGTCAAGCCCAATATTTTGTTAGAGATCACATGATTATGAGATCACATGATTAGGCCAACAAAAAAAAGTTGTTTGTTTGTCCACGTCCGACCGACCGTGTACCTAGGTGCCGACCGTATTACTTTTTATTTTCGATAATTTTTTTAAAACAAATTTTTGAGCAATTTCAATGGCCAAACGGACCGTTTTATTCCTTATTTCGTATGATATCGTCAATCTGGTATTTGCAACACCATCCCCAATTCGCAATCCCGTGTAACATGATGTTTACTGCATGAACTTGGCACTCGCGGCCCGCGGGGACTATTAAAAGGACTAAATGAAAATTTAGTGATCGCAAGTGCAAGTGATGTCATTTTTATACTAAAAACGCAGTGTGAGAAAATATGAAAAATCTAGTTACGGTTAATATTTGTTCCCAAAATGTTGCTCAACGGCATGAATATTTAATTTCAACATAGTATATAACAATTTTTGGGGTAGTTAGTATGGGGAAATAGGTTTAGCAATACTTTCACGTATATATTTCTAGCAAAACTTCAACACCACGTTATTTCACATTGTGTAACATTCAGTCACAATGGCGGCGTTCTACGGTATCTGCACGCAATGTAAACTCAGTACAAAAATAATATTTGATCGAGTTTGTAGTGTTGCAACCAATGCGACAGTATTGTAACTTTAAATTGACAATCTGCCCCAGCAGGAGAAAGAGATCAAAATCAGCAGTGTGAAGAGTAAAGCAACTAAAATGTCGCAAACTTATGAAAAGTGAGGTGTTTTGGTGTGTGTTTGGACTTTAATTCACAGTATACATGCCGAATTTATATTCCCAAATACAATATCCGTATTAAAAAATATTTAAAAAAATAAAAAAAATCCGACCTACCGACCCTACCTTTTGAGGACCCTCTATGGACAAACAAACACCTTTTTTTTTGTTGGCCTTATGAGAAGATACTTTGTTGTACTCATGATGCACTAGATACGTCTGAAAAACACACTTGATTATGCATGGGATATAAAAAGTTTGTCACAGTTTTACATTGTTTTCCAACTATGATACCTCCTCTTTACACGAAGGATGCAGCCATAAGGTCTCTCCTAATGACGACCTAAAAATCACATCTTCAAAGACTCAGCACAGAAAATGCATTGGAAGGGAATTAAGGCCAAACGAAGAAGGTTTGTCTCAGAAACAAAAAAGCTAAGTGCTGTGCAATTTTTTATTTATTTATTTCTTTTAGAAAAAAGGCTATGAGGTAATGCGATTTTTTTTTGTTGTTGTTGCCAATCCAAGCTTACAGGGAACTTTTTTAAACATTTTTTTAAAGGCCTCAGCGCATAGACCTACGTGCCGTAGCTCATTTCACATACCAATGCAAGCAAGCTTCTGAGACAAACCTTCTTTGTTTGGCCTAAGTGTCAGTCAATATGGCATCCTACCTTTTGGTATATCTAGCCATATCAAGTCCTACATATTGGATACAATGCTTTGGTGGTAAGAATTGATTGAGATATTTCACTGCTGTGGTGAGCTCTCCAGTCAGTATGGCTTCTCTTCTCCTCTTCTCACGTTTCTGAAAAATATCACAAGTAGTGAGGTTAGTGTACTTCCTTACAGGCATCGAGTAAATATGTGGGTGTATACCAATAATTTGACTACATTGACTCAAGGAAA
Source organism: Ophiura sarsii (assembly GCA_035610835.1). NCBI lineage: Eukaryota > Metazoa > Echinodermata > Ophiuroidea > Amphilepidida > Ophiuridae > Ophiura > Ophiura sarsii. The sequence goes on from CM069446.1 coordinate 76,506,865, forward strand.
CAAAATGGACATAGATACATTGCAATGACCACCTTTGCAGCAGGGGTATCTGAACTTTTGTTAATCACAGAAAAAGTCCATATAAGAAAATGTTAAAAGTTAATGGACAGTGTACGGTCAAAATTACGCCCCAAAAAAGATGTTTGGAGGGTCGGTATATTATAGGTTGATCCCTTTTTTTTTCCTTCTTTTTTTAGGGCTTTTTTTTTTTAAGGCTTTTTTTTTTAAAGGCGTGATGGCGTTTTTTAATATGATTTTGTTTAAATACAAATTTCAATGCTGTTTATCGCCTCTGACATGTGGTGTTTATATTTTAACTGTGAAAGAAGAATTAAGACTTATATATTAACAGCAATTTTTGAATTTTATGTGTTGAGAAGAAAAAAAAAAGAAAAAAAAAAAAAAAAAGCGACCGGCAGATTTCGCAATATTTGGGTCGGTAGCGGAGGGCAACCAAACATCTTCTTTTTTTTGCCTTATAGCAGGCAGAAAGAAATTAGAATCTCTTTTCTTCATTGCTAATGCAATGCAATGTTAAAGTTGAAAAGAAAATGTATGGTGCAAAGTATCAAATTGAGTTTCCTGTGCATGGGATTTAATTGCTTACTCAGTGACAATGTATGTGTGATACCTAACGTATCAATACATGCCTGAATGCTTTTGATAGCACACAGTGTACTGTATATACCATACAATTCAATGACAACCCACAGAAGAAGGAATTTGCTACCAACTTTTTTCCATTATGAAAACTTCATAACTTTAAAAGTATCCACTCAATTTGTTATGGTACCGATTATTAATCTTGGATAATTAAGCTCACATAAAAGCACCTGGTCAGGAACAATTTGTGTCAACACTTTCCACGCGGCAGGCATCTGCAGACGACATTCCAAAATTTCACAAAATATTTCAAAAATGTCAACATTATTGAATTTCATTACCATATTTAAAGTCACCATGAGAAATGCATTGAAATAAGTACAAACATGCCTAGTATTGGTACAGTAATCCTTGAGATAGACCTAGAAAGATGGGAAAGGTTTCTGAAAAAATCTGTTGTGTATATATGGTAAAAATAATAGCCGCATGGAAAGTGTTAGTGCACTCTCAATAAAGGTGCGTTCATACTCACGTCGTTGCGCATCAACCGACGTCGACGGATATCGGTGCGCGAGTTGAAGCAATGCCAACTTTTGTCTGTCGACGTCGACCGATACGCAACGACATGAGTATGAACGCACCTTAAGCCAATAAGCAATACAAAACTGTGAATTTAAGAAATCGAGGCTTGAAAAGTAGACAATATCTTACCTTGACCAGATTGAGTATGAAGATAGGAGAGCCATATCTTGCTAAGATATCATTAAAATGACTACCTGCCATAGACGCATATGGGTCAGCAAGATCCACTGTTATATAAAGCAATATAGAAATAACTACAGTCAACATTCAGTAATGGTTTTATGCAAACTAGTCATATTCCAGATGAATCCCGCCCACCGACAAAATGGTAATACAGTGATATTTCTATTCAAGTATTACTAGTTCGTCACTTTTACTCAAAATTTCATGAAAATAATACAATACTCCATACGTCAACTGTTATTCCGATTTTTCATTCAAATACCGATTAAAGGTAGATGACCCGATCACATTTTCATAACACAGATTTTTCTCAAACATATGGAGATTTTCATATCATATGAAAGATCATACTGAAATTTGACGGTCCAAATCAGTACGATTACGAAGAAATTGGTGAAATAACATCGAATTACCGCGAAAAGTGGTTAACCACCAATATAGTTTGTGTACAACTCAATGGGCACATTTCACGGCATCTTGTGCGTCTAAAATAAGAACGATTAGAGTTACGCAACTCAAACTTTGGAATACAACTTTTTTTGAGGATGTCCTTTCATGACGAATAGAAAACTTTAAGTTGAAAATCGGAACATCTACCTTTAATAGAATCAATGCAACAGAGAATTTTTTTCAAAAGAGAAAAACAAATGTCTGTAGTCCCACTTCCTCAAATTATGTTAATTGTGATCCCCTTGAAAGTTTCTATGACAATGTTTATCCTTAGGCTATATTAAAAAAAATCTTTTGTCTCAAAGCTCTTCAGTTTTTCCAAACCTAATGCGGAATGCGGTTTTTTTAAAGTTTTTTTAAAGTTTTTTTTAAATATAAAATATTGAAATCCCTGTACAAGTGACCTTTTGTATTTAAAATGATGTGATCAATGAAAATTTGAAAAACCGGTGAAACTTTGGTTGTTGTTTTTTTTGCAAAAAAAAGAAAAAAGAAGAAAAAAGAAAAAGATGTTTTTCTTCTAACACGCATCAATTTACTAACGCGCGCGGGAGCTTTGAGACAAACGATTTTTTTAATATAGCCTTATCATATTATTATGATATGGGGGTCGTTTTGTGAAATGTACTCTAGGTTTTACATATAGTAATAATAAAAATACTCACATGTTATAGGTGGTTTAGGAACCATGTTGGATAAGTCTTGGGACCACAGTCCTGGTACGGAACCTCTCATCTGAACATAGGAGGTATAGCGCCCTCGCATGAATTTGGTTGTTGACGCATCGTGCACGATCTGCTCTGTTTCTATCTCATTGGCAACCTGACCCTGGGTAAAAGAGATAACACAATGAAGATGACATTAGGCCAAAAATAAGGTCTGTCACACACGTACATTTGGGAAAATGGTTATGCCATCTATGGATGGTGGTGGGGTTGGGGGGAGGAAGTTAGAAAAAATAGCTATGCTAAGTGTGGAAATTCTTTTTACATTGTGTTTTGGCCCACTTTTTATTTATTTTATTTTTTCCCTTTAGGAGCCAATTTGCTTTTCAGTTATTTTCGGACAACTAAAAAACTTATAATTACGCCTCACATTAAGGTTCCGATTTCTGGCCCGATTTTCAACTTGATGTTTTCTATTCTTCATGAAGAGTCATATTCCTAAGTATGAGTTGGATATCTCCAATGGTTCTTATTTTAGAAGCACAAGGTGACATGGAATTTGCCCACTGAGTAGTACACAAACTAGGTGGTTACCTTTGGCAGTAATTTACTGCATTTTGGCTAATAACGTCTCAATCGAACATATCTTGCGCCTAAGATTTTACAGAAATAATGAGACAGATATGGGCTTTCTTTTGATATCAGAATATGGTGATGTGAAAACAAATCTAAAGTGATCGGAACATACACCTTTAAGTGATTCTTTTTTTCATATGTGCGAAGGAATATGCTGTTTGAATATGTGCTTCATTGGTTTGTCAATTTTGTTTGGTATTTTTGGAAACAAATATTTATTCACAATAAACTTCTTTTTAGACTCACACTGAACATACATACCACTTGTATTTTAAACTATATTTCATAACCTACTTGCGAGTTGGATCCTCTTTTCAGAAACCTGGTACCCGCATACTGGCTAGACCTCCTGGCTAATAGAGTCATATAAACTGCTCTTCCAAACACACACACATCTACAGACATAGTGGTCAAGGAATCATTCATACTAACTTAATTAGCTAATTAATTATGCAAAAATGAAATTAGCAAAATGCAACTGCGCATTTGTAGACTACCATAGTTCTTCTAGAAATACTTTACTTTGCATAATTTATTAATATATATTTAGCCTAATTCAAACATTATTTGGCAACAGTTATAAAAGGAACAATGTTAGCAATTTCTTCAAAAAGACATAACTTATAGTAATCGAATGGTAATCTAGACGGCAAGGGCACACAATGGTAGTAATACTTACCTAATAGTTAGTTTTTTTTACTTATGTTGTATGAATAATCAAGTTGAATTTTCGCAAAGCATGACATTATCTCCGGTTCTGTACAAAAAATCAGCATTTTCCATCATTTAAAGCTAAATTTGCACGAAACACATCGGGCGTGAGACTTAAAAGGTGAGTATACTATATGAACAAGTAATTAACATCGAAATTAACTATCAGATTCAATTTATATTGTCAAAATGTGTAGAAATTGGAAGAAAACTGAAATTTAAATGATCGTAAGATTGGCCTTTGTTTACATTTTAAACAACGGTGTTAAGTCTTAAAGGATACTGTGTTGCCCTACGAATCCATGTACAATATAAGTGTTAAGTCTTAAAGGATACTGTGTTGCCCTACGAATCCATGTACAATATAAGTGTTAAGTCTTAAAGGATACTGTGTTGCCCTACGAATCCATGTACAATATAAGTGTTAAGTCTTAAAGGATACTGTGTTGCCCTACGAATCCATGTACAATATAAGTGTTAAGTCTTAAAGGATACTGTGTTGCCCTACGAATCCATGTACAATATAAGTGTTAAGTCTTAAAGGATACTGTGTTGCCCTACGAATCCATGTACAATATAAGTGTTAAGTCTTAAAGGATACTGTGTTGCCCTACGAATCCATGTACAATATAAGTGTTAAGTCTTAAAGGATACTGTGTTGCCCTACGAATCCATGTACAATATAAGTGTTAAGTCTTAAAGAATACTGTGTTGCCCTACGAATCCATGTACAATATAAGTGTTAAGTCTTAAAGGATACTGTGTTGCCCTACGAATCCATGTACAATGTAAGTGTTAAGTCTTAAAGGATACTGTGTTGCCCTACGAATCCATGTACAATATAAGTGTTAATTCTTAAAGGATACTGTGTTGCCCTACGAATCCATGTACAATATAAGTGTTCAGTCTTAAAGGATACTGTGTTGCCCTACGAATCCATGTACAATATAAGTGTTAAGTCTTAAAGGATACTGTGTTGCCCTACGAATCCATGTACAATATAAGTGTTAAGTCTTAAAGGATACTGTGTTGCCCTACGAATCCATGTACAATATAAGTGTTAAGTCTTAAAGGATACTGTGTTGCCCTACGAATCCATGTACAATATAAGTGTTAAGTCTTAAAGGATACTGTGTTGCCCTACGAATCCATGTACAATATAAGTGTTAAGTCTTAAAGGATACTGTGTTGCCCTACGAATCCATGTACAATATAAGTGTTAAGTCTTAAAGGATACTGTGTTGCCCTACGAATCCATGTACAATATAAGTGTTAAGTCTTAAAGGATACTGTGTTGCCCTACGAATCCATGTACAATATAAGTGATCCAATCCGGGTGTAGTTCTTTCTTTGCCGCACTCCATAGATAGTCATTCCACACATATTTATTATTTGGTTGGTTCCTGGTAGCAAATGTGTTCCATGGAATGTCAGTATCACCTGCAACAGTAATAAGCCATAATTAGCCATATAAGCAGACCGTCCCATATTTTTGGAATTTCACTCTCAAATTTCTGACTCGGCAGCACATTTCCCAAAACAAACAAACCGCCCAAACGACCGACCCTACCTTAAGGCTGGTGTCAACCCTGTTTGGGCCAAATTTACCAAGCACTGTAACTTCTAAATTAAAAATGTGATGTACATAAAAGTATACATTTTTTGTAATGAAATGAGTCAGAGAATCCATTTTTGGTATCAAATTTTACTAAAATTAGTGATTTTTACATTTTTGCCCAAAAATCACCTTTTTGGCACCAAAGATTTTCAGACAACCTAACAATATCAGTTTTTGATTAAAAATTCCAAAATTTCACCAAAATCATCTAAAGTCAATTATCTAGGAGCAAATTTTTATTTTTGGCTTAAAATTTGTTTGTTTTGAAAATATTGACCAAAAAGTGCCAAAAATGAGATTTTTGAGAAAAAAACATTTTTTTGGCACTTTTTGGTCAATATTTTCAAAACAAACAAATTTTAAGCCAAAAAAAAAAATTTGCTCCTAGATAATTGACTTTAGATGATTTTGGTGAAATTTTGGAATTTTTAATCAAAAACTGATATTGTTAGGTTGTCTGAAAAATGTTGGCGCCAAAAAGGTGATTTTTGGGCAAAAATGTAAAAATCACTAATTTTAGTAAAATTTGATACCAAAAATGGATTCTCTGACTCATTTCATTACAAAAAATGTATACTTTTATGTACATCACATTTATAATTTAAAAGTTACAGTGCTTGATCAATTTGGCGCCAAACAGGGTTGACACCAGCCTTAAGGTTGGTTTGCCCGTAGAGCAAGGGATTTTGTTCGTCGCCTAAGCTAACTCATAAAAACGCTTGTTTTCCTCTATGTGTAGTTATCAGTGATTCTTATATACAGGGTGACCCAATAAAAAGTTTACCCAAAATGAAAGTGATATTTTTCCACTTCCTGTAATTTGATATCTGTGTTTTTTATTTTATTATAAAGAATGGGTAATGGAGCAACTACCCTGAAAAAAAGTATTTATTTTGGTTGGGTGGTTTTCAAGATATGGTCCATTGAACATTATTTCAGCAAAACAGACTTGTCCACGGAGCTTCACAAACCAGGTTTGGAACCGGCAATAATCGAGTTTTGATGTCTCACTTGTGTTCAATCATGCCTTTGCTCCAAGGACAAGTCTGTGTTGTTAAAGCAATGTTCTATAGACCATATCTTGAAAACCACTCAACCAAAATAAATAATTATTGCCGGTTCCAAACCTGGTTTGTGAAGCTCCGTGGACAAGTCTGTTTTGCTGAAGTAATGTTCAATGGACCATATCTTGAAAACCACCCAACCAAAATAAATATTTTTTTCAGGGTAGATGCTCCATTACCCATTCTTTATAATAAAATAAAAAACACAGATATCATATTACAGGAAGTGGAAACATATCACTTTCATTTTGGGTAAACTTTTTATTGGGTCACCCTGTAGTGGGTGTGGTTTTGGATGTCAGCAGGCAATTTGATTTGTTTTTGGCTGATTTTTAGCTGATACGCCCATACATTATGAGGCAATGGTGTATAGTTTGGGGCGGGCTTTAATTAATTCGAATAATAATACCTTCAGTGCGTATGATCATCGCGTTAGCGTGCCCTACACAGTATAACGCAGCCATGTGCGTGTGGGCTAAAGAACACAATTAATTTGAAGCAGGAAGTTGGTAAACAGCTCGCTGGATTCGCCGATTTTATAAAGGGGGAAATTTGTTGTTGTTTGATTTAAAATAAATCTAACAAACTGCTTTATTTTATGATAAAAGATCAAAATAACCAATACACTAAATAGGAATGAGAATAAAAGATAGTTCTTTGTGTTAATATGGTACAGCCTATACATTATAAGACCATCGTATATAGCAAAACAGCTAAGAACTATGTTTTATTCTCTAAATATTTTGAATTAGGCAACGAAAAATACCCAACGGGCCCATTTTGTTTAGAAATTGGGACCAAAAAAAAATCATACGCAAATGAATACCGACCCATGTTTCTGAAATTTGGGGAAACAATTTTTTTAGTTTCGTCAAAAAATGGCACTTTGTTAAAGATTTTTTTGACTCTTCCCATCATTTGAGGGGAAAATGCCTGACCGACGACCGACCCAACCCGAGATCTGTTTTTTGTTTGCCTAATGGATTCATTAGTATATAATATGAATTAGAGAATAAAATATAGTTTGTAGCTGTTTTGCTATACGTTGGTCTGTAGCGCAGTCCACACACAGGTTATAAAGACACAGACACCGGATGAAAACATGTTTCTTTTTCTGTGCAAGACGCACGAGTCCTGCAACTGGGTACCAGAAACACTCAGTTAATCTGAAACATTCTGAACCAATCAAATATTTGCGGATTCCTCCTGCCTGATATGAATTGATCCCCACCTATCTCACCTGGCCTGGGCTCTCCTACTTTTTCTGCCGTCTCACCTTGCCTATCTGGCTGTGTTGCCGGGGTTAAATTGTACTGCAGGGTATTGCTCAGATCATAACTGTAACTGTAAAGTGTAAACACATACCTCAATGGTTATGTTTTTGAAGAACTAAAATAACACAAAATGTGAGTTAAAAAAATCTGCACCCAAAGTAAAATAAATATTTTAAATATTTCTTACCAGAATATGAAGGCAAAGCGATGCTTGAATCAATAGCTGCATTTATTTACTGTTATCAGCAAACAATTCATGGTACCATTATCCAATTATGGCTTCATTGCTTATCCGTAATACCAGTCTATTCAGAGTTAGTTATCGGACAGATCCTTTCATGTATGTATCTCCCACATGCCGTTTTCAATAAAAATCACCAAAACGGCCAAAATATAGCCTGTTATACCTACCCGAAATGGTACCATCGAACAGAATATTTGCCCAAGGAATTCCTCTGCATACTAATTTTATCATATTTACACATAATGCAAGTTTTCACGTGTTTGAAAGTCAAAAAATTGATGAAATATTTTGCGAATTATGGATATTTTGTTGATGTAAACAAAAGTCGCTTACACGGCCTCACTCGGTCACTAGGCACGATCGTGTGTATGGTTGAGTAGAGCATACAAACTGATTTGTTAAAACGTTTTGCTTCGTTGTCAACGACCAGGGGGATCTCCAGGGTCACCTGTAAGCAAATACATAATCTCAAGCAGAGTACTCAATTAAATTTGCTTACCTGAAATAGAAATTACTAGAGAGGTCCACATTCTGAAATATCTTCACATATCTGCATAAATTAATCAATCAAAATTCTGCATAAATTAATCAAATCAAATACACAAAAAAAGGTACACAATTCTTATGAATTATGTCATTATGTCATTGACTGAAAGCAGTGATAATAATAATAATAATAATATTGAATGGCTTTGATGAGGGTGATACAAGAATATATTTTTTCATAGCGAGTGCAATATATTCTTGTATCACCCGAAAATAAGACATCAATATTATTATTATTATTATTTATATAACAAGACTGTTTTGATAAAAACTGAATAAGTTAGCCCGAACTGTCCTTCTCTGCGTATGTACTCACACGCACATCTTCTGCGCCGCACAACAAATATTGGACAGCAATATTTTTTGAATAATGGACGCACATCCAGGAACTTGGTGCACAATATTCAATACACACTTTTATTGTACCGTTTGAAAGGCTTAGCTCTTTACAGATCAGTGACGCGCACTAATATGCATTAGACTTTTTGTAGTCTGTAGTCGACAAGGGGCAGTCTCTACGTTATTTCCATTGGTCAAAGGGCACTAGGGCAGTCCTTTAGAGGTTCTATATTAGAGCCAAATTTATAGTAGGCCAGTGGCAACCTATGTGTAGACCTCTTTTCAGAGCCACCATCTCTGTTTAGTGAGTGGAAAAGCGGCAATCCATCTGAACGGCTCCTTTCAGAGCCACCAATTCTTTCACAAGTAGGAAAGGGCACCTACTCTCAAATCATCGGGCAAGGGGCAGCCCAAATGATGATATAGAGAAGTGGTAATCTCTATGTCTTGCTTAATATTATAATATTTTGGTCCTGAAGAAGTCAGAGCTATTCCTGACGAAAGCTTGACAGATTTAAAACTTGTCCGACGGCGAACACGTTCAACTTTTAACTTATGCTAAAACCAATATATTTAAAAATTGTTCTTACCTGGGTTCATCGGGATGTTGAACTCTGCCAGTACACGCATCATTTGGGATATAAACCATAGACGTATCTTCTATCTTATAGATTGTGTGTCCTCCTATAATGGCTACCCTAAAACAAGCAAAAGGGATTAACAAAAATATGTCTCTTTTTATATCTTATATCTCTTAACAATGTGACCCTGCAATAAATAAATAAATAAACAAGAGAGTGCTCAAAGAGAACAAATATTCTGCAAACAAACAAGCCTAGTGATTGCAATTATGATCAAACAGATCAACCGCGAGCAATCAAACAAAAAGAAAAAGATAACAAAAAAGAATAATAGCATGGTTGCATTTTTCAAGAGGCCTAAACCGATTTGAGATGAACACCATCATCATTTTTGTCAACCTAAATTCATTTGAGATTAAATCTAAGGTAATCCCAAATATTACTACAAATTAAAAATTAGGGTCTGATATAATCTCAGACCTGAATAATCTTGTGTATTTACCGGCGGATAAATATACATTGTGTGTGAAAATGCACATGAATTATGCCAACAATGCATGTATTTCAATGGAAGAATTATTTAGTGATGCGCCCCTTGTAAAAGTTGTGAGTGCACCACACCAAATCAAAGGGGAATTTGTGTAATCCTGTAATAGTTCCATAAAAACATGAAGGCTAAGCTTGAAAATGTGAGGTTTCAATTTTTACAAAGCTCTCCCGTTTGGGATTGAGCACTTTTATTCAAAAGATAGTCTAACCGTGAAATTGTGAAACAGACATGTTGAATAATATAAATGATATACCTTCTTCGCTTTGTAATAAGGATGATGTAGTATCCTTCGAGAAATCGAACAAAACCTGAAAAAGAACAAATATTTCAAGAAAATTATGGATTTTTGAAAATGTAGACACTAATTATTTCATTTCTACAATGTAGCAACTGAGACATTGACAAAAAGGGGTGCTTTTTTATGTTTTTATTTAATATGTATTTCTTTTTTGTCTTTATAAAGCTTCCACAAGATCGCCATGAAGTGGGATCTGCTTCAAACTTAAAAACCAGCACAAAAAACCCTGTTTTTACTATTACAGATTGGTTAAGTGACCTTGCTGAAATGAGAGATGTTCATGAAGCTATTGACAAACTGGCGGAACAAAATAGAAACTTTATAGACCCATTGTTGCTGTTCCGTTAAACCTCGCATCTCCATCTAGCCTATGCCTAATCTAGCCCTTCAGCATGTATAAAGTAATACTTCCTACATGTAAGTACAACCTTTGGGCAGTTTGCTCTAAACATGTTTTAAAACATCTATTAAAACTGTAAGTGCTCTTGGCCCTGAATATAAAGCAAAACTTCCATTACACAGTTTACTGTATACACGTTGAAGGGTCGGAAAAACATACAAGGTTTTGACAGAACAGCAACAATATACAGAAATAGAGATGTCATGGTCTCTTCCTAAAAATCAGTATGAGATAATACACACATGTAGTGATTTATCACAAAAGTAGATATGATACCAAGATGAGATGGTTATCTCGCCTACAATACAGAGGCATAACTACATTCTTCAGGGCCATCATGGGGTCAGCCTTCTGGCTGGGAGAAAAATTCCCCCTGCCTGCACCCTTCCCCCCCCCCCCCCCCCCTGGTTATGGCCTGCTACCAAATGCTGATGATTTAATCAGTTCAAAATTGGAGGGAAATCTGTGTTTTTCATCTCTCCATGTGCAAAAAGAAATCTAAGCATTGCACATAATTTTGGCATACGCACATGTCAAGCATATATGATTCACAATGCGAAATGTTGCAGCATGCGAGCGTTTTGCAACCCACACTCTCCTGTATTCATTCGTTTCCCCAATTTGGATCTGTTTGGTTACTTACTTACAATACCAAATGCTGATACTGTTCTAGACAATTTTGGTGTACTTCTTTTGTTTGTTACTTACCTACAATACCAAATGCTGATACTGTTCTAGATAATCCAGGTGCGTTTTTCTGTTTGGTTTGCTTTGTACGATTCCCTAGCTCAAGTGTACGCAATAAATCCTGCACTTCATGTCTGCTGTACTCAATCTGTATTTATAGAGGATGTATGTACATGTATAACAAACGGTCAGAAACCTTTCCCAATTGTCAACGTATATCTCACTCAAGGATTACTGAACCAATACTAGGCATGTTTGTACTTATTTCAATTTCAATGGTGATTCCAAATATGGTAAGGAAATTCAATAATTTAAACATTTTTGAAACATTGTGAAATTTTAAAATGTCGTCTGCAAATGACTGTTTCATTGCTGTTAGTGATGGAAACCTATTGTGGGCCAACTCAAAGCACCAGATTTTTCTTTAGATTGTTTTATGATGACTCATTGTACAAGGGATGTACTTGGAAACTCAATTTAGTTAATAAAAATGGGGAAGTTAGTTTGTAAGAAAGAGAGAGGGGGTTAAAAGAGGGAAAGAGAGAAGAATTGAAGAGGTAAGAAAGATGTGACTGAAATGAGATATAAAAGGCAGAAAAGGTGGACAATTGGTATTTGTAACCCCCTGGGCACTACCGGCTCATTCAACAATGTTTATGATTGGTTCATTTCAAGATATACTCATTTGAATAACCAATTGAAATACTGCTTTTAAAATATTTCACTCTCATCTTTATCAGGGATACAATTATTTGTCTCTCATTGGTGCAATAAATTATGTATCCATTCTCAGGGGTTAACAGGGAAGAAAATAAGTACAGAAGGGGGGTGGGGGGGGGGGGCAACTAACAACTTTTCAATATTAATATACATGTATATTCATGGCAGGGTTGTCCAGGAACTATGTTTGGTTGGTTTTTGTTTGTCTTGTATATTTATTGGGTTTTTTGTTGTTGTCTTTAGGTTTGGTTGTGGTGTTCTTGTTTCGTTTTATTTTTTTAATTATACTTGCTTTAAACAAAATTTCTTTTCAATGTTGGTACACTTGTATATAATAGATATAATCATGTTAAAAATTAAGAGCCTAGATTGTATTGGTTTTTTTCAAGCGATACTTTCAATTTTATAGCTAATAGGATACAAAACTTTAAAAAAGCAATAGCAATTTCACCCCACAAGGACTAACAGGTTGATTCTCTTCAGTCTTCCTCAAGCATTAATTTGAATACAATACAAATACAATACAAATACAAAAACAAATACAAATACAAATACAATACAAATACAAATACAATACAAATACAAATACAAATACAATACAAATACAATACAAATACAATACAAATACAATACAAATACAATACAAATACAATACAAATACAATACAAATACAATACAAATACAATACAAATACAATACAAATACAATACAAATACAATACAAATACAATAGGCCCTACAAATACAATACAAATACAATACAAATGAAGCAATAATTTGTAATTCCAATAAACATACCTTTTCATCCCTGATACTCAAGTCACATGGTTCTGTTCTGTCGATCTTTAGCACACGAAATCTATCCTCCGTATTATTAGACCCAACGATATAATACCGCTATAATGAAAACAAAAATAAGCAAAGTTTTAAGCAAGGAATGATATCCTTTCAAAGCTGACAAACAACGTTCAAAATAGAAACCATTTCTAAATTCTTTGCTATCATCAGAAACATTCAATACAATCATGGAAATGATGCTATAGACTTAAATCAAGTCCACAACGGAATAAAGTGTACCAACACTATTTAAGCAAGATTTGCAATTAGTCTAGAATGTATGTTGCATAATACGCTGTTGAGCCGACAAATGTTCTGATGTTACTTATGGGATGCATGCCCAGCCATAATTTGGATGATGGCAAATCCTTTAGTTATCAGTTGTCAGATAGGACACTTTATTTTATTTTTTTATTTTATTTTATTTTTTTATTTGGGCCTTACGACCCTGGATAACCCAAGAAAGCCTCGTTGAAGCTTATTTCCATTGGGGTCCGTTAGATGTGTGAACAGTTACAGACCGGGATGATCCCCTACTCTTTGCGAAAGAGTCTGTAACCTTTTAACGTGCTCGGGTATTGCACTTCCGATGCACGGGACCACCATTTTTATGTGACTTCCGAACCACTGATTTTTGCTGCCATTAGATTAGATTGTAATATCCCCTAACAGCTCCCCAATCTCGCTTGGGTCGACGAAGCAATTGAGACTAAGTACCTTGCCCAAGGATACAAACAAGTTGGCTGTAGCGGGGCTAGAACTCACGACCTTTGCATTGTATTCCCCTCCCTCATCTGTCCCTCAACACACCAAACAAGGGTTCTATAGTTCAGTCAGTTCAAAATTGGCTCGCCTCCTCATAACAGCAAATTATTAGGGCCAAGTAACAAAAATAATGTGTTTCTCGTCCGGACTTTTTTTAAAAATCAGTGAGGGCGGCCCTTACTATTTGTTATTTTTCGATTTTTGTTGTTGTTATTTTTCAGAAGCCAAATTACAAGCTTTTTGCAAGAATTGTTTCGATATTCGTATCACTATCTATGCCAACGAGTGTTTCTCCCTTTTTTTCATTGAATATGGTTGAAAATGATGGACACACTCACACACAACAAAGACAGTTTTTCGAACTTTTTTTGGAATATTTTGGAATTTTTGAAAATAACAAATAACAAAAATATTGGAGTGGCATCAGAAATCGTTGCGGGCGGGGACGTGAAGCACGTACTTTTTGTTACTTGGCCTTACAGAAGAGCGCATCACTCACAAAACAATTAGGTGCACGCTGCATGATTTGCGCGATGCGTACGTATGCCAAAACATGCGTGTACACTGTACACTTGGATTTTTTTGGCGCTCAACGAGACAAAATACGCATCTTGCCAATTTGGAACTGACCAAACTATACATGTATACATGTACATACTGCTTTTGTCTCATATAAAACAATCTTCTGCATGTTACATATGACAGGGTTGGCCATGATGCACAATCTCTTACACAGAGAGCACAATCTCTTACACAGAGATATTCTATACATGTATACTTACTGCTTTTGTCTCATATAAAACAATCTTCTGCATGTTACATATGACAGGGTTGGCCATGATGCACAATCTCTTACACAGAGAGCACAATCTCTTACACAGAGATATTCTATACATGTATACTTACTGCTTTTGTCTCATATAAAACAATCTTCTGCATGTTACATATGACAGGGTTGGCCATGATGCACAATCTCTTACACAGAGAGCACAATCTCTTACACAGAGATATTCTATACATGTATACTTACTGCTTTTGTCTCATATAAAACAATCTTCTGCATGTTACATATGACAGGGTTGGCCATGATGCACAATCTCTTACACAGAGAGCACAATCTCTTACACAGAGATATTCTATACATGTATGTACTTACTGCTTTTGTCTCATATAAGACAATCTTCTGCATGTTACATATGACAGGGTTGGCCATGATGCACAATCTCTTACACAGAGAGCACAATCTCTTACACAGAGATATTCTATACATGTATGTACTTACTGCTTTTGTCTCATATAAGACAATCTTCTGCATGTTACATATGACAGGGTTGGCCATGATGCACAATCTCTTACACAGAGAGCACAATCTCTTACACAGAGAGCACAATCTCTTACACAGAGATATTCTATACATGTGTACTTACTGCTTTTGTCTCATATAAGACAATCTTCTGCATGTTACATATGACAGGGTTGGCCATGATGCACATTCTCTTACACAGAGAGCACAATCTCTTACACAGAGAGCACAATCTCTTACACAGAGATATTCTATACATGTGTACTTACTGCTTTTGTCTCATATAAGACAATCTTCTGCATGTTACATATGACAGGGTTGGCCATGATGCACATTCTCTTACACAGAGAGCACAATCTCTTACACAGAGAGCACAATCTCTTACACAGAGATATTCTATACATGTGTACTTACTGCTTTTGTCTCATATAAGACAATCTTCTGCATGTTACATATGACAGGGTTGGCCATGATGCACAATCTCTTACACAGAGAGCACAATCTCTTACACAGAGATATTCTATACATGTATGTACTTACTGCTTTTGTCTCATATAAGACAATCTTCTGCATGTTACATATGACAGGGTTGGCCATGATGCACAATCTCTTACACAGAGAGCACAATCTCTTACACAGAGATATTCTATACATGTGTACTTACTGCTTTTGTCTCATATAAAACAATCTTCTGCATGTTACATATGACAGGGTTGGCCATGATGCACAGTCTCTTACACAGAGAGCACAATCTCTTACACAGAGATATTCTATACATGTGTACTTACTGCTTTTGTCTCATATAAGACAATCTTCTGCATGTTACATATGACAGGGTTGGCCATGATGCACAGTCTCTTACACAGAGAGCACAATCTCTTACACAGAGATATTCTATACAGGTGTACTTACTGCTTTTGTCTCAGATAAGACAATCTTCTGCATGTTACATATGACAGGGTTGGCCATGATGCACAGTCTCTTACACAGAGAGCACAATCTCTTACACAGAGATATTCTATACATGTATGTACTTACTGCTTTTGTCTCATATAAGACAATCTTCTGCATGTTACATATGACAGGGTTGGCCATGATGCACAATCTCTTACACAGAGAGCACAATCTCTTACACAGAGATATTCTATACATGTGTACTTACTGCTTTTGTCTCATATAAGACAATCTTCTGCATGTTACATATGACAGGGTTGGCCATGATGCACAGTCTCTTACACAGAGAGCACAATCTCTTACACAGAGATATTCTATACATGTATGTACTTACTGCTTTTGTCTCATATAAGACAATCTTCTGCATGTTACATATGACAGGGTTGGCCATGATGCACAGTCTCTTACACAGAGAGCACAATCTCTTACACAGAGATATTCTATACATGTATGTACTTACTGCTTTTGTCTCATATAAGACAATCTTCTGCATGTTACATATGACAGGGTTGGCCATGATGCACAGTCTCTTACACAGAGAGCACAATCTCTTACACAGAGATATTCTATACATGTATGTACTTACTGCTTTTGTCTCATATAAGACAATCTTCTGCATGTTACATATGACAGGGTTGGCCATGATGCACAGTCTCTTACACAGAGAGCACAATCTCTTACACAGAGATATTCTATACATGTATGTACTTACTGCTTTTGTCTCATATAAGACAATCTTCTGCATGTTACATATGACAGGGTTGGCCATGATGCACAGTCTCTTACACAGAGAGCACAATCTCTTACACAGAGATATTCTATACATGTATACTTACTGCTTTTGTCTCATATAAGACAATCTTCTGCATGTTACATATGACAGGGTTGGCCATGATGCACAGTCTCTTACACAGAGAGCACAATCTTTTACACAGAGATATTCTATACATGTGTACTTACTGCTTTTGTCTCATATAAGACAATCTTCTGCATGTTACATATGACAGGGTTGGCCATGATGCACAGTCTCTTACACAGAGAGCACAATCTCTTACACAGAGAGCACAATCTCTTAAACAGAGATATTCTCAAACAAGACAATCTTCTTTTATGACAGGACAGATGATGACTACCAATTCATAGAAAGTCCTGAAAAGATAAATAAAGATATAAAATAGAAGTGTGAGGTTATATTGCTTCAATCATATTAACCCTAACCCTACTAAATCTCGCTAAATCTCACAGCTGCATTGCCTCGATGACGTCACCTACCGCAGGCATATGTGGGCAGGAAGTTGCTGCCCGCATATGCGCTGGGAGTTTAGCTCAGTTGGTAGAGGGACAGACTTTGGTGCGGATGGTCCCGCGATCGAATCCCGGGGGGTGCTGGGTGATTTTTCGGGTCAAAACAATAGTACTTTTCCCCCGATACGCACAAAAACGTAGACGCGCTGGTTAGGGTTGATTAATGTCAATTTTTCATGTTGATTAACCCTAACCCTACTAAATCTCACTAAATCTCACTGCCAGAAACTATCTCCACGCACGTGCTGCTGCATTGCCTCGATTACGTCAGACTTTGGTGCGGGTAGCGGGTGGTCCCGCGATCGAATCCCGGGGGGGGGGGCAGTTGTGCTGGGTGATTTTTCGAGTCAAAACAAAAGTACTTTTTCCCCCTCATATTGATCGTTCGCATCGGCTCGGTAAGCACAAAATCTCAGGATCCTCACAATCTCGTCCTCGACCGATAATCGTGAAGTTTGTCTTCTACACTGACTGCAATGTAGTCTTCTGGTCTAAACGATCTCTGAAAGGCACCGGGATATTGATCTCAGAGAACCTGACCGTTACACGCCAACAGCTACTCCGGAAAGCGTCTGAAATGGACTTAGTGGAAGCGACTTGGACAATCGACGGTCGGATCTACTGTCTACTCAAGATTAACACCACACATCGTTACCGTAATGTCGAGTGCTGTACACGTAATCCAGATTGGCAATGTGTACATATTAACTTTAATTTATCGATGATTCCTACCTTTGTAGATTACAAAGATTTTTGATTATTTTGCAACTGTGGGCTTGGTGTATTTCCTATGCACTCTTTCCTGATTAATGCACAGACATCTGGGGTTTTTTTCTGTTAAAAATATTTTAAGATTCCGGGTACGTACCCTACGGTAATTGCACATCGCCAGTCACAACAATTTATGCAGGTGAATAGGCACCAGCCGGTAGATAACAATGGGGAAAACGCGATATTTTGACAAACTGGTATAGTTGACACTTCATTCAATAAAGTCCAGTTCCTTGGAATTCACGGCATATTTTGTGAAATAAAGTAAGTCATTGAGAGCTGTTATGTTGTACTTACTAAGTGAAACATATTTGCAAACACGTAGCTGTTCACTGTTCAATGCGTAAAGTTTTTTCTTGTGTAAAACTTTGTGGTAAAAAAACCATGCCAAGATCACCCAGGATGTCTTTTATTTCTTCGAATCGTATCGGAAGAGATAAAGTTGGGTCTGGAATAACACAAGCGTTGTTGTAATTTTTAGACTTTGACAAATACCTGCGATGAATCCACAATATTTTATTTTATGTGTTCAATGTGTCTACTCAAGATTAAAGGGAGTGCGCGCGGAAGTGGCCATGCCTGTTTTTTATACCACGATGCATGAAGAGCTGCGATCTGTTAAAAGTCATGGTATCTTGGGTCATTGGACTGACCCAAGAGTCAGTCCGATGAAAACTTAGCCAATGATTTCTCTATCTTTTTCACGGATAAAATAAAATAAAGAAAATCCGCGCTGGCTTTGAAATCATTGACGACTGTGCGTGTGATGGAACAGAAATAGCTTTACAACAACTCGGCTCTTTCACGCCGGCCACACATGATGAAGTACGCGGAATTGTTTTGTAATCTCCAAGCAAGTCATGTGAACTGGACCCAATCCCAACAACTCTTCTCTAAAAATGTGCATCAGCCATTATACCAATAATCACTGACATTGTTAATAACTCACTGTCAACTGGTGTTGTGCCTGACAATTTGAAAGTTGCGCACATTCGACCTCTCCTTAAAAAAGCTAATTTAGATCCGAATGTGCTGAAAAATTATCGTCCTGTTTCCAACCTCAACTTCTTGGGGAAAACTCTTGAACGTGTAGTGCTTGCCCGTCAGTCAATCACCATTCTTGATACAAAATAACCTACGTGAAGACAACCAATCTGCATACAGATCTGATCATAGCACAGAGACAGCTCTCTTGCGGGTGCAAAATGACATCCTACAAGCTATGGATAACGGCAAAATAACCTAAGTGTTATAGTGCTTCTGGACCTGTCTGCAGCATTTGACACTGTCGACCACAGTCTACTTCTAAATAGGCTTGAAAAGGATATCGGATTGAAGGATGTTGCACTGAATTGGTTTAGATCATATTTATCGGGTAGAACACAGTCTGTATAAATGATGCCACATTCAGCACCATCCTTGTTGGAATATGGTTTGCCACAAGGCTCAGCTATGGGTCCAAGTTTGTTTTCTATTTACACTTTGCCACTTGGTCATATTATGCGCACCCATGAAGTGGAATATCACTGCTTTGCTGATGACACTCAAATTTACGAGTCAGTAATTAACCCCAACTCAAGAGAGCGTTAATGCATCCATTCTTAAAATAGAGAAATGTATAGATGCAATACGTGTGTGGATGAAATCAAACCATCTTAAGCTGAATGATGACAAGACAGAATGTATTAAGGCTGTGAATGCACAGGTAGTTTCGTACCCGGATACCCGACCCGTTTTTCGGGATACATTTCGGGTATTCGGGTACCCAATTTGGTACCCGGGTACCCCGAATAGCGGGCGGGTACCCGGGTATAAGTCACATCCTTAGAATGTATTGTTTTTGGAAACAAGCAACCATTTTCAAAAGTGGAAATTTCTCACATACGAGTTGGTGAGTCACATATTAAACCCTCACAAAATGTTCGCAATCTTGGTGTCATGTTTGACCAATCGATGACAATGGAGAATCATATCAATCATATATCTCCAAAGCTGCATACATGTCCATTCGAAACATTGGACGGATCAGACACCACCTCAATAGAGAAACTGCTGAATTGATCACCCATGCATTTATTACCTCAAAACTTGACATGGGAAATTCATTGTTGTATGGGTTACAGCTTCTCAACTTCAGCGTCTTCAACGTATTCAAAATATCGCTGCTAGAATTATAACTTTCACCAAAATATCTGATCACATATAAACCCCTGTGCTTATGGACTTGCATCGGCTATCTGTTGAGCATAGAATCAGATATAAACTTGCTTTACTCGCATTCAAAATTTTACAACACAAGGCGCCACAATATCTCACTGAGCTTGTGCAACCCTACCTGGACACAGTGGACTCCGCTCATCTAAACAAATGCTTCTTACCGAGTACCCAGTAAGAAACCAATGGGGAGAACGTTCATTTCCCGTTGCTGTTGCAAGAAATTGGAACAGTCTACCACGCGATGCTAAATGTAGGCCTACAGATTCTATTCATAGTTTTAAGAAAACTTTAAAGACTCATGTTCAATGAAGCGTACGAAACAGTATGTATAATACCCATGCTATTTATCATCTTTGTGCTATTAATTTCTTATATTACATGTTTACAAAAGCGCCATGAGCGTTATTTCTGACGGATACCGGCGCTATAGAAATTACCATTATTATTATTACTATTATTATTGTTTCTCACATCTTTTTCATTGAAAAATAGTTGAAAATGATGGACACACAACAAAGACAGGTATGATTTTTGATTTTTTTTCGAACTTTTTTTTAAAATTTTGAAGAAATTTGTGAAAATAACAAATAACAAAAATATTGGAGCGGCGTCAAAAAATCGGTGCGGGCGGGGACGAGAAACACATAAATTTTGTTACTTGGCCTAACAACTTCACTCGATCTCAAGAGGATTAAGTAACTGATATTTATGATCGATGTTGCTAACGACACAGGCAGCTAAGTATTAACGAGACAGGCAGCCATATTTTGGAGGTGTTGCAGTTTTGACCGTTGTGGAAGACCCGCGAGAATGCTAGTAAAAAATGGTATTACAATTGTCTAATCTCGAGCTTATGAAAGCATGAACTAATTTTTCTGTGTTGCTAAAATCCAAGTAGCGACGAAGTTTGCAAATGTTGTAAATTGCACAATGCTCGGCGGCAAATGACATTTACATGGACATGGTTAACCATCTTGAACACAACTCCTTAAGTCGCGAACTTCTGGGGAAGGGGAAATAATAGTATTCCCGATGGCAAGGGAAACATTGCGAGGCTCAGCTCTAGTAGGCATGTTCATAAAATTTTGAAAATAAAATTATCTCTTTGAAAATGGAATACATGGAAACAAAGTACTTTACAATAAAAAATGATGGTTCAACCTTTTCTGCAGGCTGAATAATAAAAAAGTTATAACCAAAAGTAGTTTGCCTCATATTGCTGAAAACTGGTCAAGTCATGCACATTTTAAATCATTTTAGGTAAAAAAGGGTTTACTTTCATGATGTCCAGTTGCTTGTGTGGGGTTATTTAGACATCAGTGAATACACCCAGCTTGTTTTGTACTTTTCCGATGGATTTAAAATTGAGGTAAACATGGAGTTTTCTACATATATTTTTTTTTAATTCCAAAAAAATGTCGCCCTCTATAGTCAATTATATGAACATCCCTAGCTCTAGCATAACGGGATTTGACAAGAAGCAGTACTGGGCAATCCTGTATTTTAGGGGTTAAATTGATCCGGTGGAATAAACCGTATACTTCATGAATTGACTGTATATACCGTCGATCAGTAGTCAAATTCATGAAGTATACAGTTTTATTCTGTCAATCAATTTAACCCCCTAAAATACAGGATTGCCCAGTACTGTTGTAGCGTCGTTTAGCATTAGACTCTCGCAATTACCTGTTCACATGAATCAATTGAGATTCGGAATTCTCGAAATCTCGCCGAAATTCTAGCCCTGATTGCCCAAACTGCTGTAGCCTGTGGTGGCGCTGGTAGTTGGTACCTTTTCTACCCTCCGATTACATTTATGGCATACTTGTCACCTAGTACAACAAATCATACTTAGTGATATTTGTCATCAGTTGGTATTATTCATCATAGGGTATTTTGCATGTTTCACTATCTGTCCCCATCCTAAGTATGACTCCTTCTAAATATGATTTTTGTGGTAATTTCTGTATCGCTTACCAGAGCTCAAAAACACACTTCTTTGTGCTTGTTCTTATCTACTCTTTCTCATCTATCTTGCCATTCGCTTAATATTTTGTACAAATGCACTATTCCCTTGAAATTTAAGGTGAAATTCTAAGCCCATTCACTTAACGGCACTAGCGGTATCGAAATCGGCGCCATGTTTTATTAATAAATTAATAGTCTCGTTTTAATATTTTCGTTAGTTCGTAAGTGGTGTGCGTAGCGTATAGACGTTTGTTATTTTGCGATGGGGAATGAGACTAATCTGGCCCGCGATACTCACGAAATGTCTAAAAAAAATTCTGCCATTGCGTTTACACGGCGGAGAATTACGATTAAATATGGAATAATTTAGCATTTTCATGTTTTAAAAGTGGCTGGAAAGAAAGATGAGAACTTTATGAAGGTGCGTAGCTAATATGAAAATCAACGGAAATGCAGTTTTGCTGTAATTCACCATGTTCACCCCGGCTCTCATTCGAAAGCCACACCATTCACTTTATACAGCAAATAAAATTGACAGTTTC
Organism: Ophiura sarsii; assembly: GCA_035610835.1. Lineage (NCBI taxonomy): Eukaryota > Metazoa > Echinodermata > Ophiuroidea > Amphilepidida > Ophiuridae > Ophiura > Ophiura sarsii. Next base: position 76,529,677 of record CM069446.1, read on the forward strand.
TCGCAATACAATTTCCCCATACGTTGGTAGGGGGAAAAAAAGAAGAAAAAAAACCACCAACGTATGGGTTTCCTGTACTAACTTGTCACCTGTCCTGTATTTTAGGGGGATAAATTGATTTGATCATTGATGGAATAAAAGTAAATTTTAATGATAAATTGACCTACATTTCTTTCAAAGCAGTGGTGACTAAACAGTACCATTGCCATTTATTATCAAACCCAACCCTGCGGAATTCGTCACCCTTGTGAGTTTTCTGACAAATAAGCCCGACACCAACTTTCAAAATAAATAAAAATAGAATTAGCCCGAAGAATAGGCTACCTCTCCTACGTTTACCGGACGATATAACAAACAAGAACATGCAATAATGCTTACCATTGCACCATCTGTCACGATTTAACAAATTAGTCGGTAATAAAAAGGGGGAAAAAGAGTGCGTTGCACATACATCAAGGAAAAGTCAAAAAACTAATTCGCCCATCATGCAAATGCAATAGGGAGCACCACACCAAACCATTTCCCCATTGAAATACGTGTAAAAAGGCCATATTTCAAGACACCTTTTCTACCTCCGGTTACATTTATGGCATACTTGTCACCTATGACTATTTTCAGTAAAATCTAAACCTTAATTTAAGCCTTGTTTCATTAAGGTGTTATCAGGAAAGACACCTTTCCTAGGGTTATCAACCTAAATTTTCCGCTACGCAGACCGCTACGGACCCGCACACAGCGCCCTCACTTTTTCACGTTTTCTGGCATGCCTGTTCGGTTAATAAATTCGCGCCCTGGGCACTATAATTTAGGTCGATGAATTAAGGGAGTGTTCATTATTTACGCCAGGGGGTCGGGGGGGGGGGGGGGGGGCAGTGGCGTAACAGCCGGGGGGCAGGGGGCACAGCCCCCCCCCCCCCTGAAGGTGCTCAGCAGGAAATTCAAACCTACCCACCAGGAAAAATAGGGGGAAGGGAAAAGAGGAAAAGAAGGGGGAAAGGGAAAGAAAAGAGAGAGAGAAAGGAAAAAGGGAGGAAAAAGAAAAAGGAAAAGGAGAAAAAAGGGGAAAGAAAGAAAAGAAGGGAAAAAAGAAAGAAATTTTTTTTCGCAGTACAAAAAGCACAACAGTCAACAAAAAATTGTGACCGTGCGAAATCTGTTGACCCCCCCCCCCCCCCCCCCCCCCCCCCCCCCCCCCCCCCCCCCACTTACGAGAAATTCACGAGGTGACTGACTGGGGAAAAAATTGGGGGCAACCTTTTACGTAATTTTTTTTTACACTTTTTTGTCAAAATTTCAAAAAATATTGGATTAGGAAAAAAAAAAAAAAAATCGTCCCTCCAGTAGTGTCTTAACATCATCATCAAGTGATTTGGGCATTTTTAACTCAAAATTATGTTTATTAGCTTTGTTCAAAAAAATTGGGTCAAAAAAGTGATTTTTGTGTGATTTTCTCAAAAAATCAACATTTTTGGTCAAAATTGATGCCAAATTTGGATTCTCTGATCCATTTCCTTTCCAAAAAGGTATACTTTTATACACATTTGAGTCATGGTTCAATAATTACAGCACTAACAAAATTCAACAAAAAACTTCCTTAAGTCCCCCCTTAAAGGTTTTTTTTATTGCTCTTGCCACTGAACAAACTTATTAATATCAATATGATATTTGAATTCAACCTGGAACACATAATAATAATAATAATGCATTTATAATGCGCCATCTATCTAGACAACCTATTCCGAGGCGCAAACATCAAAACAAATAAAACAAACAGTTAAAATATAAAAACAGTTACATAGAAATCAACCAGTCAAATCATAAGCAATCTTAAACAGATGAGTTTTTAAAGTCTTTTTGAAACTCTCAAGTGAATCACAGAGTCGAAGATCTGAAGGAAGTGAGTTCCACAGTTTAGGTCAAGCATGTGCAACCTTTTCTACCACCCGGGCAGTGGCGTAGCCAAGGGGGGGCAAGGGGGGGCAGCTGCCCCCCCTGTGGGGTTCTCTGCCCCCCCTGTTGCCCCCCCTGTGGGAAATGTCAGTTGAAATAATTTGGGACTAACCTATTCACAACACAAGGAAATTCAATCCTCAATTTGGTTGTTGCCCCCCCACCAAAACTCCCGGCCCCCCCTTTGCCCCCCCACTGAGAAAAACCTGGCTACGCCACTGCACCCGGGCCTCATTGTGATTTTGAAATCAATTCACGGGCCGCAATGATTGTCAAACATTCCAAAACACGTCCGGAGGAGGAGTAATAAAGGGAGGGGACGCTTAGGAAGAATAATTCGCAATCCATTGCTCATTGAATACCGGGTTCTCTTCGTGTAGTTTCCTCTTTTTACTTGCTATTGCTGCTGCAGGTGCCATTTTAAACAGGGATTTTAACACGCAATCACCCCAGATAGCAAGACTACGGTGGGCTAACGTTGGCAATGGTCGGCAAGGTCGCGGTCGGAAAGCCAACGTCTAGCCAACGTCTAGCCAACGTTGAGTTTTAACAGGATGTTATGTCGGGTATTGGTTGGCAAATCAACGTCAAAGTGACGTTGGTAAATGGTCGGTAGGCAAACGGTCGGCGGGCCAACGTTGGCCCGATGACTGAATGCGACTATAATATGCTATAATTTGTCTTTCGGCAGCTCAAGGTCACCCTTGTTCAGCAGCTTGCTTGCCAACAATTTGGAACCCAGTATTATATTTTTAAGGAATAAATCGTATTACAAACTGGAAACCACCGCTGTGACGTAACATGAACAGGCTGCTGGTAATAGTCTCTGCTTCAGAGTACCCCAGCAATTGTTCGCTTTAAAAGTCACCACACCTGATACCCACGATGCCGAGGCAGAGACTGCATATCAGGTCAAATATGCATTCCGCGGTGTTATTTGAAGGTAATTAATAACAATATGCTAATACTACTACTAATAATAAACTACTTAGAAATGATTGAGTGCCTTACGACGTAACAGCTAAAAAGTAAGGATTGGTGCACAGAGACGCTTTAAAAACAAATACAAATACATAAAAAACCACAAATAAGGCCTACATGTTGAAATATACACAAACGGTATACAAGATTGAGGGCGCAATACATCCGGCGTTTTAATAAAAGTACGGCTGGCTACGAGTCTACGACGTAAATGCGTAAACACTTCGTATTTTAATACAGAAATAAAAAGTCGTATTGAAGTCGTCGGAAATTCACACGGGATTTATAGAGGTACGTTCATAATTATTTGTATTTTGAAATGGCAAGTATTGTGAAATACAATCGGAGATCCCTCCCTACACTAGGTTTTTACAGGGAACTCTAATGCGATGCAGTAACCTGCTTAATTGGGAGTATAAAATAATCCAGAATTGCCAGCAGGGAAACTGCCGAATTCGTAGCCTCTCTCTCCATAAACATGATAAATAGTGTGGCAGCGATCAGGCTGGTGATGTGTCATTCCTGCTGAAGGTTTACATGTAAGCTTACCATGCACTTCACTCAGAGAATACAAATGTGCCAAATGAATTAGGATGTAGCTAGCTTGGCAATGTCTGGTTAGACGTCCCGTAACTCAAGTGCGCATGCTCAAACCAATTAAAACTACGTTGTAATTTGTAGCTATACGGTTTATTCCGTACGGGACGCGAGGCAAGATATAGCCGCTAGCTTCCCTTTTGATAATACATAACTATATTATAGCATGAAAGTAACACTAACAGTCTGTTAGACAGTTAGAGCTAGTGAGTATTAGTTACTTTCATGATTATAGTAAACAACATGAGCCTGAGGCGGGACAACATGAAACTGAGCCTGAGGTCGACTAGCTCGTTCACGTAGCGTAGTGTTGTCAACTTGTCGTTCCTCCCACTAGCGGAGAGTAGATCAGTGATCAATCCAGCCGCGTAGCCAGCCCAGCCACTCCGAGGGGGCAAGATCCCCATAGATCCCCATAACGGTCCCTATTTCAAAGAAACCAGGTCAAAAAACGGCTGATTTAACATGATTTTCCGCCCTTTTCGTCCCCATTTTGCCAATTTCCCCCCCTTCCCCCCACTCGTTACGCTACAGGATCGATCGTATCGGAACAAGTCTGAGCCACCTCGGTCTCGGACTAGAGGTCGACATGCCTATCAATATCATAGTATCAATCATCATCATGGAGATCCAGGGGCAATGTCTTGCTAGACGTCCCGTAACTCAAGTGCGCATGCTCAAACCAATTAAAATATGTTGCAGCTATACACGGTTTATTCCGTACGGGATGTGAGGCAAGATATAGCCGATCCAGGATGCATGTTGAATTGAAAGTGCTTTAAATCAGTAGCGTGCGCAGAGGGTATGCCCCCCCCCCCCCCCCCCCCCCCCACTATTGAAATATTCGGGGGAAACTTATTGTCAGTCGGGGGAAACTACTGCCAGTCGGGGGCTGTGCCGTAGCTAGAAGGTTTTTTGTGTGCGTAGTGGATGTAATCCTATAAGGCCATGTGTTTTGAGTTGGGCAGCTAATATGGGGGAGCCGGTTCGCTTGTGCGAGATTTCAAACGTTCTTATCAAAATTTCTTACTGAAGGGTACTACCTACCCCTGAGGCAAATTACCTATCAAATTAAAGCTTTTGTTGAGTACTTTAAAATGGTACCCCAAGTGTTGTGGTAGCATGTTGCTTTCTTGAATTATGGACACTTAGGGGCAATTCCATGCAAAGGTGGACATGACCACTAATTTTCAAGTTATTCATATCCTAACATATTTAGTATCAAATTAAAGCTAAAAGTCTAAATTGTCCAGAAATGAACTTTATTTTCATTTTTTTTACATATTTTTGTGTTTTTTCCCCGTTTTAATTAGCATAATCTACTAATTTGATTAATTTTGTTGTAAAATCTGTTATTTTATAATGCTATTCATTTATAAACTGAAAATAATAATTATTTTATCAGTTGTGAGCTCTTACATACTTATATTATTCTTTAAATTTAAAAAAACCCAAAAAAAACTCTGCGTCACGACTCAACAATCAATTTTTATTAAGATTTCACCAAAATGTCACGCTGTTACCGAAATAATTGATGTTTTTAAGGTTTTTTTACATTTTCATTAAATCTACATACAAATTAAATAATACTTGCAATGCAAATCACACTCCCATAGACCTATAACATACATGCTTCAAAGATGCAGTACTACCTTTTGTTAATTAATTATTTCAATTAGCAATATGTCACGCTGTTACTTTTTTGGTAACAGCGTGACGGTAACAGCGTGACCCCCATTGAATTATACAGTGAGTTCCAATACAATTTTTAAGTTAAATGTGTTTTAATTGGATAATTTAATTAACTTAATATTGTATTTAATATTGTATTTTATCTATTTTAAACTAACACAGAACACTATAATGTGATTTAATTTAATTAAAATCAACAATCACTATAATCAGTGTAAGTTTTGGAGATCATTGTATCGTCAATGTTTGATTTTTTTGCATTGCTCATATAGGGTCAGCCTTTGGTCACGCTGTTACCGTCACGCTGTTACCGTATGCAAATTTGTTTATTGTATCATATATTTAAAATCATAAGATATTTTCTTTTTTATACAGGGAAGTTATAGCTGACTTTCTTATAATTACAATCCACCTGATGAAACTTTAAAATAAAAATAAAGTTCACAGAGTTTTGACCATTCATAAATGAGAAAAATACCTATGTCCTTTTTAGCGTCACGCTGTTACCGCACTCATTAATATTCATATTTCATAAATGTGAATGATTTTTTTCTTTTTTTTTCTTTCTATGTGTAGGTTGTACTAGTAGAAGTAGAAATGCAATAACAAAATGTTCTGAATAATTCAAGTGTGTATGTTATTTGCATATGAAGTGTGAAAATATCTTCCAAACCGTCACGCTGTTACCGTGGAATTGCCCTTTTATGAAAAATAGCTTTGGGGGAGCCGAGGCACCGGTATGGAGGCACCGGTATGTAAAAAAAAATTAAATTTTAGTGGTATATTGGATATAAATGGGTTATTTTTAACATTCACATGTCTTTATACATCTTTTGAAAGATATGTTAAAGAGAAGAATGAAAATATAAATATGCATTATTAATCAAAATATTAGTTAAATATCAATTTGCAGTTCGACAATTGTTATTCATTTGTTAGAGTGACTCGGCTCCCCAAAGCTTTTTCACAAAATTGTTTATAATTTGAAAATGCAACATTAGAGTACCATTTTAAAGTACTGAACAAAAGCTTTAATTTCATAGGTAATTTGCCTTGGTATGTAGTACCCTTCAGTAAGAAAGTTTGATAATAACATTCACAATCTCGCACAAATGAACCGGCTTCCCCAAGTCACGAAGATCCTCGCACATCAGAAAAACTATAACAGGTATCATCGTAAAAGTATACCTTTTTTAAAAGCTCTTGAGCTGAGCAACTCAAATATGATGTCAATTTTGACATGGAGTGTGATGTTACAAATACATGATTGCCTAAAGTCAGACAATTTTTCCCAAAAATATTTGGTGTTTGACTTTCAATAACCCTCTTGCCCCTCACCCTACCTAAAAAACAACCCCATTTTTGGAATTCTTGTGAAATTTGCCTTCAGAAAATGTATACTTTTTCTGTGGTAGACCGTGCAAAAATGTTTGAACCCACCCCCACTTACCTGAAATTCATGAGGTGACTGCAAAAAAAATTGAGGCTACCTTTTACTATATTTTTGGTACATCGGGGGAATTGAGAAGAATCTGAGTCGGGGGGATTTCATTTATGGCCACCCAGGTGGTCCCCCCACCCCCACTCACAATATCCTGCGCACGCCACTGATTTAAATGATACTGATAGTGATTCAGGACACAGGTACAGCTGAAAACTTAGACCTGTCTGAATGGCCTAATGATGATCTAGCTGCCTATTAGTTACTAAGTGATGTCCATTATTATTATAATTATTATTATAGTGATTCAGAATGTAGCTCTGTTGAGTCTGATAATACTATAGTCAAATTAATTAATTGAACGAACAACGTGCACGCAGCACAAAGATGATCGCGCCCGAAATGAAATGATCACGCTTATGGCTGTGCGCGTCTCACGCAATGTACGTAATAAGCTGCTTCAATGTGTTCGTTCAATTATAAATTTGACTATAGTACCTTACTAATAATAGTGATTTGACAATATGGCCCTACCTTCCTAGCTTTCGTGACAAATTAAAAGAATGGGCAGTGAAAGGTTCCACACCAGCTGTTCATGTCAACTCATTGCTTGCAATATTGAAACCACATTTCCCCCTTCTGCCCAAAGATTCCCGGACACTTCTATCAACACCAATATCATACAAACTGAATGATATAGCAGGGGTGGGGAGGACAAAGACTGTACTTTTTCAACAACACCATTTACAATTGGTTTTTTTAATAGGGGATTCTAAACCAAGCAGTGCTAATGATTTTTACAAGAATTTGTGGATGAGTTGAAATCTATTTTGAGCAATACGCCAATAAAGTTAAGGTTGTTGCTATGGCTAATTTTTTAATTGATATTTCAATAGAGCTTGCTGAGCTCCACAATAATCTGAAATTTGAGATTGATCGGAGGTACGGTTTTCTAGATATGACAATTTTATTGTCAAAAAACCATTTTAAGTCATTTTGAATTCTTTTGTTTTGTATTGTTTTCTGGCCAACAGAGGGCAGTCTATTTTCTTTTGTTTTATATTGTTTTTTTGACTCCTTAGGTAAAATTTCTATACAAATGTATTTTTTGTTTTTGCTCTAATTTTTTATTGAAAACTCTATTAGATTCCTGCAGCACAGAAATTAAAGAGAGTTGTATAGCCAACATATACACCAAGTGGCATTACATAATTTAGTAAAGTCCATGAACTTGAAGAAAATAATTAATTGCATTAATTAGCCTAATTTAAAAAAAAAAATGTTTAGATAATTATTAAGTATAATTAATTATGCAGATGTCTTGCAGCACAGGAAACTTGAATTTCAGCTTTGTAGCATTTTTTATAGTTTTCTTGTAAAAATTAATTAATCATTTTTGAATATTTTTGAATAATTTTTCTTTGTATTTTGCTAGGGGCTAAAAAAACAAACAATAAGAAACAAAAGAAATGAACGCTTCAATTTTGCTTCAATAAAATTGTCATCTAGAAAACCGTACCTCAAATCTAAAATTTGAGATTATTGTGGAGCTCAGCAACCTCTATTAAAATATCAAATACAAAATTAGCCATATGAACAACCTTTAAGTTCAATGGCAAGACAATGCAGGTGACACACCAGCCAGAGCTTTTGAGAACCAAGAAAATGACACCAGTTGTTTGATTCAAGTTGATATAGGTATGGTTTCACAATTTCCTTTGGATAACATGCATCTCATGATAATGCATCTCATAATAAGGAAATAACACAGATTTACCTACTTCGCAGATCAAATGGCTGAACCGTCTGGGGGGACAATCAGAGCTGCAGGTAGTTTTGAGGATAATGGCTGAACTGATGACGGACGACTTCGCCAGACTGTGTAATTGGAAGGGCAGGGGAGCCAAAACTGGCTTGGCCAGTTCACAAGTGGTAGATGTTGTTTGCTGTGAGTAATATCATTGTTGGTTATTTTTCTGTTGTTACGCAGGGTTCAGTAAGTTCAGATTACTTATAATCCGTGTTGTAGTACTTGAGTCCTCTTGAAGGACTTGAACTCAGAGGAGGTAGGGCTCAAACATTGAGAACTTTGCCTCAGGCCAAAGTCCAGTAAATATTGGCATAATTTTTAAGTATTTAAAATGTGGTCATCCTTATCTTCAGTTCTTGAGATATATTGTCATAAAACATAATAAATACCTCTGACTGTTGAAAATATCATAAGAAGCTGAAAAACATGTATATCATAGAGATCCTATAACTATAATGTAAAGAGACAAAAATATAAATAAACAATTAAGGATATTTTTACGAGGAAAATGTTCTCTGTCTGTGATTTCAACAAAAATAATCTTTCATTAGCAATTTTGAGCTTCAAAGAGCAGCTCTCCTCAACTCTTACTCCACAGAGCAGAATTAGGGATGGAACCTTTAATGAAATGAAATGGCAGGTTAATTTGTAATCTGTTAGATTATCACAACTTAACTTTGTTATTAAGTTTGACATAAATTCTCAATGTATAAAAAACATATTTTTTCAATTGCTGACCACATATAGCCGAGCATCAAAATCATCACTACACCGGTGATTCAAAATGGTATCCAAATGTGTCCATGAATATAAAACCGGGGTAAAAAGTAGTATGTTTGCGTGGCCTGTAGAGCAAAATATATGACTTGAAATATTATCAGAACTTAAAATATATGAAGAGTCGGTCTCCGTCTTGGTCTTGGACAGTAAGAATTGGGACTCGAGAAACAGGGACATGGACTTAGGTAGGGTGCACTCGGCTACAACACTGGTGATAATTGTTGTGAAGCCTGCATTGTCTCTTTCTTGTTACCTCTGACCATGCTTTATGACAAATATTTGTTTATTTATCTTTATAGATATCCCTAACCCCGGTTTAGGGTTTTAAACCGGGATCACAATTTTCGAGGAAAAAACACCAACTAAATCTCAAGGGAAACCTGCCGGGATTTGATCCGGGGATCCTCTGTTCCACCCACTAAGCCACGGTCCTCAGCTACTCATTCGCGCAGTCTGCGCTTACTATTATAGGCTCCGTTGACTACGTCATCAAAAACCGGCGGCACAGGCACTTGGAGAGGGACTTAAGATTGGCATTATTTAACATTCAGGGGCCCGGTAAGGGTTAACATAAAAGATGTATTCTCATTTTGCACATACTTTGAGCATCACAGTTCCTCAGTAGTTTTAATGATTTACTGTCTGTCTTATTTTTTTAAGTGCCTCAAGAAAGGTATGGAAGAGCTCCGACGATACCTCTGCAGGCAACTACATCAAAAGCTGGTTGAAGTATGCAGCAGATAGATCGGGAGGAAGGAAAGACAGAGAGAAAAGGAAAGTCTCTGCCAAACAAGGTAATTATTTTGGGTTTTTTATAAAACAATTGGAACAGAATACTAAATGTGTAAACATTCTATTCCACACCCATGATAAACAAATTTCAAGTTAATTAAAAAGATGTGATATTTCAGAATTAAAAATTTGTCTGTGGTATCATAACAAAATTAAATTAAAAAGTCATATACAATCTGATTAAGAACTTGAGACCACTCCCTGTCCTACTGCATGCTGTATTCTTCCTTCCATTCAGCTTCAAACCTTATATTGATCCTATTCTTGTGAAATTGAAAATAGAACTCATGTTTGAAATATCTGTTTGAAACATGTGGTACACTACCTGATGGTAAATTCTGATTATCTGATCACTTGTACTGAATAAGCATGTTTCTCATCAAGTTGCGATGTTTGGCGATTCCCCATATTTTATCCAACGCAATACAACAATAGATGGTTGAAGAGCTTCCAGATGTAGAGCTAAGAAAGTTGAGCATATCTAGACCTCGAAATGAGGATTCAGATAAGTTGGTGAGACCAGTGCCTCTTTTGTTAGAGTGTCCATTGGGCCTGAAAACTATATTCAAATTAATTATACATTTCAATTTGATACAGTTATTATTATATTTGTGTTTTACTTTACTCAGCTGACAGTGCAGATGAAAATGCAGAGGCAGACATGGAAAATGCAGAGGCTATGTCTGCGATGAATGATGATGAGACCGACCAATCCAATGGAAGCCTTCCGCCCCTAAACTGAATATTCAAAGCGGATAGGTGAATGAAGGTGGATCAAGAAAGTATCCATATTTTTGAGGCACCCAAGTAGAACATAATGTTGTGCACAAAGGTGGCTAATGTTATTGCTGCATGCTTGCAGAACAATTGTGGTAACCTCGCACAAGTCAGCGTCATCACCATTATTCACATTGGTTCAGTGAAACATTGTGCTGTTCTAAAGAGACTAGTTACATCCTGATGAAGTCAGACATCTGATAAAATGTTGACTATCTATTTCAGTCTTACAATATACAGTGTACTGTGTTCTTGTTAATAGCGACTAATTTAACAGTTGAGTAGATTATAACAAACCTCGGTTAGTGCTCATCTCTGTATTCAGGCAAAATATAACCTAAGGAAGTTAAGATTCAGAAGCCAAGACAAGAAAATGTTTCATTTTAGTAGGTCTCATAGAGTAATTTGATGTATGTATTTTATGAAAGTGTTATTACAACTGCCCACTGGTTTGACTGCTAGACTAAAAAGGAGGTGGAGAGCCACAAGGGTAGATATCTCCACAGTGGAGCGATATCAGTTTTGACTTAATACAGAGATGATTTAAACCACATTGAAAGATTTGATGAAACAATTTTCATCCGTTATTGTTTGTATCCTGAAGTACATCATTGAACTAATATGCAAAGATTTCTGCATAATATGTTGTAATAAAACAAAATCTGTCTGAACCAAGAAGAGAAGGGGGGTTTATTTTTAGACATATTGGAACAAAAGAAAGACAGACGATATGTTTTTGCAAATATCTTGCCTTTCGGGAGGTTATCACACATCAAACAATCTCAGTAGTTGCGTTAAAATGCTGTGTGTTCATTGTGGCCAAACAAGATCGATATCAGACAGCGTCAACTGGGAACTTCTCAGAATATTATTGTTATGAAAACGTGGCAAAACATACATTCTCAACGGTTCATCGGTTGATCACTGTTTGCAAGTTTACAATATCTTTTTCCATGCCTTTGGTCATGGTTGTAAGGAGGAGACATAATTTTGGGGTTCGCTGCCTCACATAATGTCATCCTCAATTGAAATACAAATCAAGTGAAATACAGGTTTTCACCTATTTTAAATACATGTAATATGATACCATATTCATTTGGATGATAAAGATATGTTGATAAAATTGACATAAGTAAGAAACATGTTCACCTTAATATTCTATTTATTACACTTAGAAAGCAATGCTGTTTTTAAATATTTATTATTTCTTAAAACCGGGTATACATGTACATCATTTTGGACACCCTGTATTTTCCAATGGCTTATTTTGGTAAAGTTTATTTTACAGGAGATTTTTGTTTATAGCTACAATTGTAATGGAGCCAACAAAATTGAATTTGACATGATTGTAATATGTTGTTTTAACATAAGGGGTCATCCAAAATGCAAAATGTTCCCCATTTTTAAAACATGAGGAGAATTGGGTCCACATCATTTTGTGTACAATTTTTTTTTGATATTTATTCGATTTACTCTTTGTGGTGGTAAACCAATCAGAAAGCAGGAATTTCAAAATCTGCGGAGTGCATTTAAAGTGTCTAAAGCAATCTGCGTGTATGCCGTTCAATGCGTGCAACACACGCCTTGTTTTGATGAAATGCTTGCTGCCGGTGTTAGCAGACTTGTTGACATTTTTTTATTTGTTATAATGTAGATCAAAATTATGCTAAAATTGTGAATTTTGATTTGTATAGTGTTGTGTATGAAGTAGGTCAATGTAAAATATGAAAAATGAATGCACTTGAGCTGGTGTTGATTTGCTCACAATGCCACCGTATGTAACATATTTACATTGCATTGTTTAACGCAGGATGTAATATTTTTCCGACCAAAGTCTCAAAGCTCTTCAGTTTTTCAAAACCTAATGCGGAATGCGGGTTTTTTTTAAGGTTTTTTTTTTAATATAAAATATTGAAATCCTTGTAAAAGTGACCTTTTCTATTTAAAATGATGTGATCAATGAAAAATCGGTGCAATTTTAAGATTTTTAAATTTTTTAAATATATATATATATTTTTCCCTTCCAACGCGCATCAATTAACTAACGCGCATCAATTAACTAACGCGCGCTGGAGCTTTGAGACAAATGATTTTTTTAAATATTATAGCCAATGTGTTTGTTAAGAAAATACTGCCTGGTTTCCATGTTTTCATTCACTGACTTCTGTGTAATCTAACCGTTGGAACATAACAAGTTACATTTTCAGTTAGTGGTGATTGACATTTTATGGAAATATTTTTCAACATTGATTATTATGTTATATGTAAACACTTACTTGGGTGATGTTATTTTTCATAGCAATTTGATAAATATTTACACACGCTTTAATCTTTTATATCCTGAAATACAGGGTGACCCAGAAAATGTTGAACCCAAAAATCATAAACTTAAAATAAAAAAAATGAAAAATGAAAATAAATAAATATGGCATTCTGTTTTCAACAATTATGTAAACAATTGATTCAGCTTTCTGGAGAACTTGTAAGATCATGTAAATTGGCCTTACCAAACTTAAGATACACTTGATTGTGTGACAGGCGGTGTTTTCTCCCTTTTGTAAAAGTGAAAGAATTGTAACTTGGTTCAGATAGGAACTTAATTCTGTTCTAAGTACGGTGAGTTAAGTAATCTTTTCTTTTGATCTGTATTTATCAAATTAACATTTTCAAATGAAGTCAAGGGGACTTACGTTTTTGTTTTCAAAGTCTCTTATAAAATGATAATATTGATTTACATAATAAATGAATATTGATGAGATACTGTGCAGAAATGGTTTCAAACAAACAGGTACTTGTTCTGCTTATGTATCATGAAACCATTTTTTTTGCACTTCACTTACACTACAAAACAACACTTCCCTCAAAATTACACGTATTTTAAGTTTCGTGTGGCCTATTTTTATGATCTAAAATGTTTCAAAAAGTTAAATGTTTGGTGCACATAGCTGGTGAACGAGTTATGCAATATTTTGTTATTTTAATGGTAAAAAAATATATTGAATTTTTTGATTTTTGGGTTCAACATTTTCTGGGTCACCCTGTATGTTTCATTCACTGGACCAGTTGCCCCATCCTCCCCTATTAAACCCTAATACATTTAACCCTAATAACCATTTTAGTCGCACCGTTTTGGGCAGGAACAGGTTGTAGCTAGGTTCTTTCGTGTGTATTGTAACTATATTACAGATTATTCATGATACCAATAAAACAGAAGATTTCAAATAAATTGTTACCAATGAATTTGTGTGTTTTATCTACAGTGTTATGTGTTCTTTCAAAGGTTGGGCAAACGCTGAAGTAACGTACATTAGTTTACAAGACAAAATCCGGCAAAACGTTGGCCCAACAGACAAATATATTGCACTAACGTTGTGCCAATGTTGTTTAACATTGAAACGTTAGGGCAATGTTGGACCAACGTTGGCTGAATACATAAATCTACATGGCATTAACGTAGTGCCAACGCTGCTGTTGAAATGTTGGGCCAACGTTGAGCCAACGTAGTGCCAACGCTGTTGTTGAGACGTCGGGCCAATGTAGTGCCAACGCTGTTGTTGATACGTTGGGCCAACGTTGGGCCAACGTTGTGCCAACGCTGTTGTTGAAATGATGGGCCAATGTTGGGCCAACGTAGTGCCAACGCTGTTGTTGAAACGTTGGGCCAACGTTGGCCCAACATTGTGCCAACGTCAAACAACTGATGTTGAGCCAACGTTGTTTAGCCGGACAAAATTACGTTGGCCCAATGTCATATTTTGACGTTGCCCCAACGTATGTGATTACGTTGTCCCAACCTTGGCCCAACGTTGTATTGCTATCTGGGACACCTCGAGTTATATTTACTAAATGCAGCGTGTCACCCTACTAATTTTAAGGAGCAAACCACTAAAATCCGCCATTTGTGTAAATCTAGGGAGTTCCGGTTAAAACGGGCCTCATCGATGGGAATTTTGGGATTGCTTCGCGGGCCGCAGATTAGAGGCCGGCGGGCCGCATGTGGCCCGCGGGCCGCAGGTTGCACACGCTTGGTTTAGGTGCACAAGCATAGAAAGCCCGGTCGCCATATGAAGAATATGTCCGAGGAACTGAGAGAAACTGTTTATCCGAAGATCTGAGGCGACGTGATGGTATGTGTGGATTGAGAAGATCGCTGATATAAGAAGGTGCCATGTCATGTAGGGCTTTCCAGGTGAGGAGAAGGAGTTTGAAATGGATGCGGTACCGAATAGGTAACCAATGGAGACGCTGTAAAACAGGTGAAATGTGATCAAACTTTCTAGTCCTTGTGAGCATTCGTGCAGCAGCATTCTGAGCTCGTTGAAGTTTATTGAGTTGTCGTTCAGTGATCCCATATAATAAAGAATTACCATTGTCAAGACGCGATGTGACTAAGACATACATTCGATTAATGTCTTAATTTGCTTCCAATGGCACGTTTCATGTATTGGTATTCCTATTCAGGCGTGAAAACTTATTTGTCGCAGCATCAAACTTATCGAACCCACAATCGTCAGCTTTATTTTCAGCCTAGGTTAAATAAAATATGAGATATTCAATACCTGACTTTTGTATTGAGCATTATTTAACATTAGTCCTTGGTACCAAAATCTAGGATTTTGGTACTTACTCAGGCAAGTGTGCCCGGCAAGTGTGTAAGGTGGAAGCTAACCATCTCTTGAAACACAGACTTAATCAGTCTATAAAATAAGTCCATGCTTGTAAAAAACTAATCCGTAGCCGATTGCATAATCAGCCAGCATTAGCATATCTCATCTTGAAAGGCATCATGTTTATGAAAAGAAGTTATTGATTGCTCCTTAGAAATGCCAGAAAAGATAGATAAGTTGGGATTAGGCCTATGTTAATCCATGCATGCCAAGCATAGGATAAACATGACAAAAGAATCAATAAACTTAATAAATTGATGAATAGAACAAGAAGTTATTGAGCTTTATTGACATCTACAGGGGACTCAATTGCTTTAATAGACTATAGAGAATGAAAGGTTCAACTTACGTTAATTTCCCCTAAATAAAACGACTGCAAGATGGCTGTCTCAGTAGTGTCCTGGTCAGACATTCCATTCCAGACACCAAACCCTGTGGGCATCCGATGACCATAATTGACTCCCCAACTCCTATGCCTTTATAAGCCAGAGGTTTATAACATTAGGCCCAGTATAATAAAAACTGGCCTACCACATCACATATAGTGGGCGCACGCCAAATACATTGGTCAACCATATGAGTGTCACCAAAGACACCTCACCATCGATGTTGTATATTGCAATGCTTAGTCAGTCACAGCTACTACAAATTATAACTCATGTAAAGGATCATACCTGAAATTCCCACCTGGACTATGTATTGTTAGGCAAAATACAGTATTATATCCACAACAATGGATTGACTATACACTAGACTGATCCCAGTCTATACATGTGATGGCCTGTGATATGATGGCCGGTACATGTGCATGACCTAGCCTTACTCCAAGGCTTGGATGTTTTGTAAAAAAGAATATAATAATGACATGTGATTTATGACTTTTTAGACTTGGTCTCAGTCCTCAAAAGTTAAACCACAAATATTAGAGAGTATACCAAACTGCCGTGATAAACCACCAGCCAGTTTGTGTACTACTCAATGGGCAAATTTATTATGACATTTTCAAAAGGCTGTACAAAGGTCTAGAAACACTTAATTAGTAAAAACTCACGAGATAACTTTCTTAACTTAATTACCTTCAACAACAACGTTAAACCAACGTGTATGCAACACTATAGATTTACGTATTTGGAAAAACAACATATCAGTAAGTTGTGCTCAATAATTTCCCGACTTTTACTTCACAGTCGGGTTATATTTCAGAGCACGAGGCATTCGGACAGGCTGTTGTGGGGAGAAACACTGGACAAGTAGCCGCTAAAATCAAGGAACTATTCGACTTTGGCAATCAAACAACTGCAGTCATTTGACCCATGTTGCATTATCACTTCCTCTCGGTAGCGAAACGGTAAATTGTATTAACAATTAATGTGGTTGGGCTAACGTTGGCTTGCCAACCGTCGCCTACCGACCGATTGCCAACGTCATTTTAATTGACGTTGATTGCCAACCAATTACCGACATAAAATCATGTTAAAACTCAACGTTGGCCCGACCAACCGCGACCTTGCCGACGTTGGCCCAACATAGTCTTGCTATATGGTTGCATGACTGAAGTAAAGTCATGGTAGATCTACAGAATATGGCCCCTTAATTCAAAATACGACATTCGGCATCAGGAGTAGGCCTATTTAACAGTATACATAATACACGTTGGCTTTTGAGAATCAGTGACCTAATTTCAGAACAATTTATGTATAATAAAATAATGGATTCAAATACTATACATATTTGAGTGTCTACTACGCACTTTCATGACCGACAAAAGTGTCGAACCCTTTGTTTTAGGGAGGAAAATAAAGTGTTTGTCAAGTCATCATGCTTTTAAGCCACCTCAAGTTTAGGGTTGATGCGTGATGCGTGATGCTAGTACGTATACGTATAGGGAAAAAATAACGCGGAAACTGTAATGCACGCGAATGTTTTGCTTTTTAAAGGCCTGTAGCATGACTACTCAACATATTCGCAAAATGTTCATGCCATGAAAAAAAGGCTGAAGTCGGTGATTCGCTCAATTTTAATGCCGCGTACATGTCATGCTTTACAGAATTTCGGATGCGATATAGTGTTTTACACACGCAATTAATAAAAGACGAATGTCGATCCTAACGCAGAAAAACCTGCGCCCAACCGGTCTGTTCACGTGTACGTTGTCCGCATACCCTATAAATACCTCATCCGATTCCGCTTGTATCCGCGTTCGCTTGCATCCGTGTCTGAGCGGAATCCGAGTCTGAGTTCATTTGTGTCCGAGTCTGGACTTGAATCCAAATGTGGGGTACTGAGTCCGAGCCAAGTCCGGGTCTAGCAAAACTACTTCGAGTCCGAGTCCTATCTTTTCCTAGTCCGAGTCGAGTCTTTTTGTGTTTGAATCCGAGCCGAGTCCGACAAACGGTAGACTAGTCCGAGTCCGGATTCGAACGATACAAGTCATAAATACGTGTTTTAAAAACATTTTAGAATAAGTGTAACCGGATTGTAACAAGCTTGGGAAGATTAAAACTTTCTGGGTAATATGATTTAAACCAGCTTCTAAGGTTCAAACAGGGCGAGGTTTTCAGGTATTGTAATGGTTCCTAATATCAAAGGGGACGACACTTTTCTTAAGTACTGTATATGTGTCATTTGAGCTAATTGGCTGCTGTTAAGAAATCTTAAATCCCAAATGAACAATCGAAGTTAGCCGACTTCTGTCATGCCGTTGATTGTCAACGGACCATAACCAGGTGAATACCCTTCGGTGACATGGATTATTTCACCAACAGTTCCCATATGGTACTCACCGGCCTCCCGCAGACACATTGAAGACGTAAATAACGAGATATTTGATCTTCGTACATGTTTAATCATTTTACTTTATTGGTTTGCTTCTCTGGCTAATTTGTTTCTCTTTTTGTTACATAGTTAGTTAGTAGGCCTACTTAGTTAATGCAATCACTTCTCAGGAGAATTTGCTACCCCTCTCGGTTTACTAGCGGGCACTAAACAAAGTTCTACCAGTAATACCAGCACAAACACTATCACGAAACACTAAGTACTCTTTTCAGAGCCATTTCTTTTAGCCAACAAACAAAGTTCTACCCCGGTTCTACCACTACCAGTAATACCATCACCAACGCTATCACGAAACACTAAGTACTCTACTCCAGCCATGATTTCTGGCAGCCAACGAACAAGAATTCCTACCAGTGATACCAATAACGCTTCTACCAGTAATACCAATAACGTTTCTACCAGTGATATACCAACAATAATCGGTGACACGTACAATGACAACAAAAACGCATACGAGACATCAATGTAGCAACTAAAGAATGACCGTATTTCAGTATGCAATCTTTTGGTATAAGATGTTGAATAATGTAGCTGTATTTCTTTGCAACTGTTGATAAAATAAAATGTTTAAAACAATACAAAGACACCTCACACAAGACTCGTGTTTGTTTATTGTAATTTAATAATCAAGATACAAATGTTTCTACCAATACGTTGCCATACATTGTTGAACGATCGGAACGCTACCAGATAAGAGTTACTTTACATGTCCCTCGAAGGTCAGCATATTCTACAATACAGGGTGTATCAAAAAAACACCGCAACACTTTTTGCTGAGAGCTGTACGATAACAGAAAATCACATATCGCCCTAAAACCTAGATATTCTGTTAGGACTATACTTCTTGGCTATCACATAGTCAAATTACAGCGATAACGATTACGAATTCGCTGAGATATTAAAGATATAAGTAGACAAGTGCAACACGATTTACATCGTTCGTCCTATAAACAGAGTTGTTGGTCTTGGACATGCTACGGAGTGATGTGACCTGCTGGCTCTTTAGACCTTACACCATTAGCCTTTTTCTTTGTGGGTTATGTTAAGTCTCAAGTCTTCCAGACACCACTAACTAATCTACAAGATCTTAGGAACTGCATCACCAACGCTGTTAAACAGAATATCCAAGTTTCAGGGTAATATATGATTCGTGACAGGTAACGGGTTTATTAATAATACTGGATTTTTAACCACATAAGAGTTACAAGGCAAGCCACAACCTACGTTTTAATACTTTGTGATCTTAAAGAATAACAAACAGCCACATAATTATACAGACAAAATGTAGCTATATCCAGGCTAATGAATATATTTTGGGCGAAGACCATTATGTCACCACTCACTCCTAAAACCACAATTTAGAAAAGTTCGTGAACTGTTTTTATTTGTCGGACGTATAGTTCTGTATAAATGCTCTATAATACTATGCGATCTTAACACGTTTTACATCGTTTATCCTGTATTCCTGAGTTTCTTGTCTGGTCAATATTAGCAAGACACTTTAAAAACAAAGCAGCCACATACTGCATAATATAGAAACAATGTTGCTATATCCCTGATGAAAATATTTTGGGCGAAGATCATATTTCATCACTCAATCCTAAAACTGCAAGTCCGAACAGTAGCTATCCGGGTAAAAAAGAAAATAATCAACATTTCGCATTATCTGTGATCTTATTCTGCGCATGTCTATTATGGTCAGTGTGATATGTAAACGGGAATATATAAATTATTTATCTAGTCCAAGAAACACCACTTACTTATGGACGTTTCGGAAACGAGCTGTTTCCTTTATCAACACTTGATGTGGAGTGATGACGATCTGCTGTTAACAACACGTAATGTTGGTTACTTAGTTGCAGTGGTGTTTTTTGGTATATAAAGCGCAAATGTGAACAATAGCCCAACAGACATTAACAAGGTTAATGACCAGAGTGATTAAAAATCAAACTGGTAACTCTCGCAAGAGAGCTCTGAAAGGCCAATCAATTGGTTCACTGCAACTCAGAAAATATGCATAAAACAAGACAGACAAATGGGCAAAGGTTAAAAATGCCAATGAAAGTGACATAATAATAAGATAAAAGCCCAAACAAAGAGAACAACATCAAAATATAAATTATAGAAAAATAAATAATATCTGGAGGTCTGATGGGCATCAAGAGAACCTACACAAAAACTTGGGAACTAAATCTACCAGGAGCTGCCTGTTGTCACCTGTTAGGGCGTGACCGTATCACCAGCCCAGCTGGCTACATGCTTTACAGGACCACCATCTCCCCAACCAAGCATTAACCTACACTTAACCCATGACCACCATGCTATTATATGTATCAGTCGGATGTTGAAAGGACTTGAATGAAGGGTGTCATGAAGGAGTGTGAAAGATATGACAAGTTAAGAGTTTGAGAGAAGATGACCGTGCACACGGCACTTGAAAGCCTGGATTCCAGCTGCTGAAATATGTTACCAACAATATCATCTGGAAGACTATTCCATAAGGGAACAGCAGTGTGAATGAAGCTTCTGTCTAAGCAGCGAGTGCTGGCTGTCGGCAGAGAAAGAGCATGGACTGGCATTGATACGCTCGAACGGGTAGCACGGCGTTGGACACATGGTGCGGGAAGTAACCCTGCTAGATCTTGTGGGCAGTTGGTAGTATGCATCTTGTACAAGACCGTAGCCGCTGCTACCTGTCGCCTGTGAAGCAGGCTGTCAATTTTGAGCTGTGAACGAGCAGTAGCTTCATTAACTCCAATGATTCTAAGTGCCTTATTTTGGATGTTGTGAAGCTGGCTTAGGATGGTGGGTGAAGCATTCGCCCAGCTTAGTGAAGCATACTTCATAATGCTGCAGACTTGCGACTTTTAGACAGTAAATCTACCTTTAGCCTCCAGTTTATTTGCAACTTTGCGTAGAGCGCCAAGCTTTTGACCAGCTTTAGTTGCAATGCCTGAGATGTGCTTTGACCAGGTAAGCTTGCTGTCAATGGTGACGCCCAAGATATCCAGTTCTTTTGTAGATGGTAGTTTGCACTCTCCAAAGTAGATATCAAGTTCAGATGGGGATCTTTTCCTGGAGATTACCTCCGAGATTACCAGGAAAAGATTGCAAGGTGATTTATCAGCAATCAGTAGATCGTCAAACACGTGACTCAGATTATATTGCCCCTCGTTTCTGTTTATTTTCTCGCCCTTCTTTTTAATCGCGATTGCCTCTTTAATCCAGCGTCTGTATCTATTTTCCTCTGCTGCCTACAATCTCTGCCTCCTCCCAGTCGATAACATGGGTTTTGTCCATTACGTGGTCGGTGATAGCCGCATTTGTTAATGGCGGATTGAGAGCTCTTACGGGATGCTCATGTGCGAATTGATGTCACCGCTCTTTCAGATTCTTTCTTGTGCTCCTAAGCGCTTCCCGAATTTTCTACCAATCTCTCCTATTCCGATGTACGGGTGTAACTTTTTTGCATGGTATTGAATAGATGACATCGGTGGTATGGAGAGGGTCACGCTTATCCTAGGATGAACAAGAAAGTTCCTAAGAGTGCAGTGAGGTTTCATTGCCGTAGAAATGTTGTAAGATTTTAGCACTCTAGAGAACCGTTCTGACACTCCTTCAACATTTGGAATGACAACCATGCCCAGTGACTTATTTGAATCTTCTCTCTTCTTCGTTTGAACTTTCTTCCGTTTTGGTGTGCTCATTTGTTTCTTGATCTTGTCGTTGGTCCACTTTGGATATCCGCAGCCTTTGAGAGCATCTTTTATTTTTGAGTCTTCTTCCGCCTTGTCAACGTCTTCTGTTACAATCTTATCTTTGCGGTCAAGGAGGGTGCGTATAACTTCCAGTTTGTGATGTAGTGGATGGTGCGACCGTGAAGTTCAAGTCTTGGTCTGCGAGAGTTGTCTTGCGATAGACAAAAGTTTGATGGTTCCATCTTCTCAACGTATACTATCAGTGTGTCAAGAAACGGTATCTGTCCATTCTGTTCTTGTTCACACGTGAACTTTATGGAGCTGGTATCATCCACTTGGTTTATATGGTCAGTGAATTTGTCGACTGCATCGTGTTTGATTACTTCAAAGATGTCATCAAATGCAACATATATACCGTTTCCTTCGGCACGCAATCAAGGATGCGGTAGCTATAGCTTGTTGTTCCAATTGCTCCATAAATATGTTGGCTGCCAATGGAGATCCGCTGGCAGAATGATGATGGACTCTATCTTATTAAGCTCATTTATAGATTACCTCTCTGTCTTTGATATGGTTGACTTTGGTGGTTTCACCAATTTTAGAGTACTAGCTATCTTTGCACGAAATTGCACTGCGTCCGGATAAGGTAAGTTTTTGCACGCAAGTTCTGTATCCAACACAAATTCGTCAGGGCACACATCTTTAGGAGAAACAGCAAAGTTTAACCCCTTAGCTAAAACATGATTCTGCGATTATGTAAGCATGGTAAATAAGCTTATACTGCGATAAATTCACGACCCACTTTTTAAGCTGCGCTCCAGTGAGCTAGATCAGGTTATGTAGACTTGCTTCGTGTATTCCGGCTAGTTTTAGCTTTCAAATTCTGCAGTTTTCTCACTTGGCGTAATTTTGTTTTCTGGAACGTAGTCTCGCGAGATTTCGTTAGGTGGAACGAGATTTATCGTTCAATGTCCGAATTCGCGGGAATGTTGGCCTTTAAATTATGTTCTAGTAGAGATTTGTTGTCTTTGAATGTATCCAATTTGTTGTTGACTACTCTTATTCTTTCACGAAGAAGACATTGTTGTGCTCTTTTAACGATGTTTCTGGCGTTGTTAGTGTTGATCGGGCATTTGAGTTTCAAGCTACTGTAGGAGGCGTGAGGCTAAGATCGCGGCATCTGAGGCTAAAATACAATGTGGTTGTGATGACGGGCAATATAATCTGAGTCACGGTGTTTGACGATCTACTGATTGCTGATAAATCATCTAGCAACACTGCAACTAAGCAACCAACATCACGTGTTGTAAACAGCAGATCGTCTGTCGTCATCACTCCACATCAAGTGTTGAGAAAGGAAACAGCTCGTTTCCGAAACGTCCACAAGTAGGTGGTTTTCCTTGGACTAGATATAAAGAATTTCATCAATCATCTTATTATAACAGTCCAGATGAACTTTATCAAGAAGTTGACACTTTCCGCGCGACTATTAGCATGCTATTAGTATTAGTTTTACCATTATACAATTATACGGCTGCAGTCAGCTCCTGTTACATAACAGCTAGGTATTAAGATGCACTTGTCATTCTCGTTCCCAGGGCACAGTTGCATACTTAATCTTATATAAACACTATTTATGATTAGTAAAACATTGGGCGTAGAAATGGTGTGGTGTCCGTAGTCATTGGAACTAATCACATGTCACTATGCAATCATGCAAATATTTGTCAACTCATTTATTCATTCATAAGATTTATTTACACACAATGATATCCAACAACATACAGATATAACAATATAACAAAATATAACATCAAGAAACAAATTATATTCAGGAATGGTATGATATCATGAAAGAGATAAATCTAGACGATATATAATGAAAAGAATGATACAAAGGATAAGCTAATGATATATGTAAAATATCAGGCGATGAGAGTGGTCCAGAAAGGTGACGTTGGAAAGTGTAAACTAAAAACAAAAATCACACAAAGTCCTTGAACATATTTCTGCCACACCTGGATTCGATCCTCTAACGAGGAGTTGGCTTGCAATTTTGGAATTTTAATTCGATATTTATATATAAACTTTTACGGAATAAAGCCAATCTGTTAAAATATATAGTACATGTACAATAGAACATTCAATACAATGTCATATTCAATGCACGGTTGGGTAACGACACGCCTGATCGGTTCCAACAGTTATGCGCTCCTCCGTGGTAGAGTAGGCACGCGTGTTAAAACCAGAAGCTGCGTAGCTACTCGACGCAGCGCGTGTCATCAAATACATAATAATAATATTCAGTGGAAGTTTTTGTTATCACATTAATGAGATTTGTTGAAACAAAGCCAACACCTTTATATGATTATGATAACTGCCTGTAAATAAATTACTTTTGATCAGATCAAAGGTCCCTGTCATAATAACAGCTGTTATCAATTGCGATTGGGATTTATATCTACATTAGAACTACTAGTGTTCCCCGATTGTCAACAATTCAGTAGCGTTTTATCTCGTCAGCGAGATCTCACGGTGATTTGCTAACATCTATCTATCTGGATTGTGTATCTATCTTTCTATATAATTCGTATTTGGTAATATTATGATGAGCCAAAGAGATCTATAAGTTAGAAGCTACTTCAGCACAGCACATTGATGAAACTGCAGTTGATGGGAATTATACTTGTATAAATACATAAAATCATGTTTTTCGACGAATTATTACAACATTTAGGCGAATTTGGACGCTATCAGCGCCGCGTTTACTTCCTAGCCTGTATGATGGTCATACCTACCGCTTGGCACATTGCTATCCAGGTATTTACGGCCGGCTACACAGATCATTGGTGCACCATTCCTGAATGGGAAGATACTAATTGCACAAAATGGAATATAACAGACTCAAAGTTGTGCGATGAAATCAAAAGGGATGCCGGAATACCACCAGCACCCGGAGAGGAATTTCCGTATGAACAATGTTCCCGTTATAACTTGACGGGAATTGAGTTTTATCCTGGTGTAAACACGAGTAGTTTGACGGATGAAACGTTAAAGTGTGATGCAGGTTGGGATTACGATACGTCATTGTACAAAAGCACTATTATTACCGAGGTAAGAATTGTTTTTAAATGACGTCGTATCGACGTTGTACCAACGTAACACTAAGTACGTTGGTACAACGTTGGTACAACGTCATTTAAAAAAAATGCCCACTGGTATACTCCTAACGGAACAGTTCCATTTATACTCGATAAACCTATCGAGACTGCATCGAGAATCACTATCGAAGTGATAATATAACCCTATGATAACTGGATCACGCACCTTTTGGTGTGACGGTTCACGCCATTGAGGGTGCACACAACTATTACAGTCAACGTCAAAGCTTCCGGCCATCGCTATCACCCAGCTACATGTAGTCCCTAAATAACGGAAAGAATGATTCATGTTGACATTATTTGGCATCAAAGATGATTGAATTTGGTCTCTATTTGTTCACTGAATTGTACCCGACATATTTTGAATGAAAAGAGTATACATCTAACGTTTTATTTAAAAATATTGGCGGAAGGATACACATTGAAAACAACGCGCTACAAGGTGTGATTTCTTGTTCAAAATGACTACGCTGTATAAAGAGGGAAATATTGAAAAATCTAAGAGGGCAACCCGAACTGAATTTTTTACCCAAGTTAGATCTATGTGTGTTACTTACTATTGCAAAACTTGATAAACGTAGTTGCAAGGTAACTCAAGATATCGCCGTTTACAAGGCACATTTCCCATAGAAATACACTATAGCGCGTAATAGTTGTGTGCACCCTTGAGTGTATGTGGCGATCATTTCGACCGGGGTTCAATACTCAAAAGCGTGATCCGTTTGACATAGGGATAATCGAATTACACGTAATTTGCGTGTGTAATTTGTAACTGCATTCCAAACGACCCATTTATTAATACATGCCTGGCTTTTTTAGTAATGCACAGTGAGCCATGCCCATATACTCTGACGTCATCATCGTAACAGCTTATAGTCAAAGTCATTTTTACTCTGGAGCCCAACGTATTGATTTCACAGATACGCCTTAGGCGAGGTTTCCATACTGAATGACAACATATTGCGCGCGGTGCATAAGAGTATAATTAGCAATTTCACGTTGGCATCATCAACAAAGTGACTTTTTCTCTGCAGCCCGTGCAGCGTACTGATTTCTCAGCTCCGTCTAATTGTATGCACACGATATACTGACTGTCCATATGATTAATTAAAGGTTTGAATTTAATGGACAATTGACACAAAATACCTTGTATTTGACACTTTCCACGCGGCAGGCGTCTGCATAAGACAGTTCCAAAAGTTCCACTTAAAGGAAATCCTTGCCTAAGATATGTAGAAAAATAATTATATGTAGGCCTATATTGACCACAGTTTGATTGAACACAGAACTATAATATTCATTAAAACGAATTTAAACTGATCCCCAACCCGTGATAATTTGAAGTTCGCGCCCGGTTGTCTGTGTCGAAAGTGCTGATGGGATAGCCATACCCAATATTGTGATGTCATCGTAACTAAAGCCGCCTCATCAGCAACAGGTCGCTGCACGTATTCACGCAGGAATTCAATGCATAAATCTAAAAAATCAAAACAGGAAACAGAGATGCGGACATCTCGTAAGTCTTTCGTCATAGCTTCGATCAATATAAGGACGTCCATACAGGTGATTGTATTTCTTTCTAAAGTCAGTTTTGTCTTAACGCGGCACTTTTAAAAACTTTAACCTATACGGAATGTGGTCTGTATAATAATAATGCCACATATATGAGCGCTAACATTCCATGGCAAATATTTCCTTTAACATGTTTAACCATTTAATGATTTAAAACATTTGAATTGCGGGATTGGAATTCGGCTAATGCAAGTATATAGCCTAATAAAACGTGAGTAAATGTACACAGGGATGCAATCAATTGACCGATTCAACAACATTGAACGAGTCATTTAAATAATATAGATAAATCAATTTGCACAGATGAGATATGAAAATGACATTCAATGTCAAATTAGTTTACTTATTCATTTTTTGATTTGTCACTTAGGCCTTTTCGGGTTTTGTTTGTCATCTCTAATTATTCTGGGACGTAAGTCCGCGGCTTTATTTCTTAATGAAGTAGTCTTCAATAATGTTAACACTTTCCACGCGGCTATTAATTAGTTTAGTTTTACTATGTACACAAAACAGATTTTTCAGAAACCTTCCCCAATTTCAAAGTCTTATCTCATGAATTACTGAGCCGATGCTAGGCATGATTGTACTTATTCTTATGTATTTCTCACGGTGGTACCAAATATGGTGATGAGATTAAATTTTGAAATGTATGAACATGTTTTGACAATGGGCTGTCAGTATATAGCTTTTACAGCGGTTTCATTAATACCACGTAAGGAAATACCAACAGAGATTTTGTTATAAAACTTTAGGCCTACAGTGACAAGAGAAGGAATCATTTCACAAATTTAAACATTTATACAAATGTAAGTGTGCATTCCAATCCCGGCAGATGTGTCGATATATTGAATGAGTAGTGGAACTACACTCAGTACTTTTACCCCATTAATCAACACGCTTGAACTAATTCTATGACATAAATTACAGTTATGGGACGCCTGAAACGCACTGAGGTAACCCTTATAACTTACGGCCGGAGAAAGACCAACAGGGAAGTGGAAAAGATTTACACCCATTGCAAAACAAAAATGTTGAAACTAGGATGAAAGCGTGGAAGATTTATCTAATGCCGTACGCTTTCTATTCTTTGTCAGGTAAAATGGCAGAACATATTCATTATTTAGTCAGTTAATGTCAATTTTCACAGAGGTCACTCATCACCATGATCACATTAGCAATCACGATTTACCATTAAAGGGGCATTGAGAGATACGTATGGGAGTGCACCCTCAATTTTCATTGAAATTAGGGTGTTTGCATAAAAGTAATATTGAAGGACATTCTCGTGGACAAGGCAGTTTTGTGCATGCTTACTGTAATGAAGCATATCTGAAGAACTAACCAAGCTAAATATACCATTTTTTCAAGATAATTTCAAAACTAACTGCTGATCAAGACTAAGTAAACACAAATTCTCTGAAGCTTTAAATGTGGTTGAAAAGTTATATTGAACTTGGGTCAACTTTCTTTTTAACCAACCGGTATAGAATGGACTCTCGCGGTGTTTTTAAAATGAACTGTAAAATACAGAATACATAAATAAAGAATAAATGTTGTCAAATGTTCACCTTATTAAAGCTACCCTTTAAGAAGAATTTTACTGCGTATACCTACCTATGCGACTAAACGGCGCTCTTATACATGAATAAACTCTACCGTCGTAACTCGAAAGAAAATGACCATCGCTATTAAAAACGCTTAAAATATGTTCTGTCTAGAAATTACCATTAAGAGATACTGGTGAGCTATTTGATTGGATTTCATTCATACGTTACAACAATATCTCAAATGAAATATACATTTTCAAACTTTGTTTTAAAATTTCTAAAATATATGTTAACACTGACACGACTGAATTGAATGTATCTAGAAATATTTCCCCAGAACAATTTTCTAGACAAGAGATGTATGTATTCAGCTATGGAAGGAATATCAATGTAGCCTGCTGCTGGGATCAAATCCTATTCGCATTTAAAGGTTTGCTCCTTTCGACAAAAAAACATCAATGTGTCGTTTAGGCTACTGTTTCGGGGATCCCCTCGTAATTCAGAACGAGGTGGGTGGTTTTTGGTTGGATCTACATAATACCAATACTGTATATATCAATGATATGTGGATTGGATTTAAAAATCATTTAATGCTAGCTATCCCATTTCGCACCTTAAAAATCATAGACATTTTAAACAATTATATGTTATTGTATAAAATGGGGCTAAAATATGATGGGCAGAAGATCCAGGGAGATCATATATTTGTAACTTTGTCAACCTGAATCTTGTATCAACTGTTCCAAGCAAACCATGTATGAGCAAAATTGGACAGGCCCTTTATGTTCCTATAGATTTCTTTAAATTACATGGCTGTAATAAGGGACTATACACGTTCATTTTGACATGCAACTATTCGTATTGTTTGTCTATTACAATCCTTTGACGTCATTAGTTCAGCCATGAAGATGTAACATACTATCATGGCTAAAGATACTATAACATATTTAATGACTACGGTAAACAACAACAATGATTAATAGGTCAAAGTTCAATTGTTGAATGCAAAGTTCATACTATAATTATACAATGATAATTCCGTGTATGTTTTTGATATTGTTTTATTAGTTTTAAAATGATGTTCTTGTTTGCTCCCCGCGGCTAGTATTAGTTTTACGAAGTAATACATCCCCGTACTTCCATGGTTTTACGATAAATACGGATTTTTTTTCAGAAACCTTTCCCAACTTTCATAGTCTTATCCAGCCGCGTAGCCAGCCCAGCCACTCCGAGGGGGCAAGATCCCCATAGATCCCCATAACGGTCCCTATTTCAAAGAAACCAGGTCAAAAAACGGCTGATTTAACATGATTTTCCGCCCTTTTCGTCCCCATTTTGCCAATTTTTCGCCCCACCCGCCCCCCCACTCGCTACGCTACTGGTCTTATCTCATGAATTACTGAACCAATACTAGGTATGCTTGTACTTAATTTAATGAATTTTTCAAGTTGATTCCAAATATGGTGATGAAAAACAATAATTTTGACATTTTTGAAACATTTTGTGACATTTTGGAACTGTCGTCTGCAGACGTCTGCCGCGTGGAAAGTGTTCAACATGCATCAGGCTTTATAATACATTAAAATAAAAACTATTTACTTTCATTCCAACGATTGAATGACACTTATTTACACAATATTTCAAATTGCTTTTGAATTATCACCTGTATGACCGTTAATTTTGACATTTAATCGAGAAGATTAAGTGATATTTAAGGCTATCAAGGGAGTATTTACGATGAAAGGTACGCACCTTTGACCTTTCTGTGTCACGAACTAGATCATCAAGAAATGTAATAGTTTTTATGATGGATAGGCCTATTGATAAACGTTTGTTTTGATAAGACGAGAATCTAAAGGGCGCCTAAATCGAGATCATCAAAAGTAAAAACTGCTCCGATAGCAACAACAATTACGAATAAACTTTTCAAAGCGACTTTCCACTTTCACAAATAATAATGTGCACGCGGTTATAGGGATCTTCTTTTTTAAATGCGACTCAGTAAAAATGGCGGCAGCCTAATCGGTTTATATTTTAAACATATAGCTAACAGTTGTAAGCTTGTTTGTTTTATTACATCATCACCATCGACAACACATCATGTCATTACTGCTATTGCACATTAGATTGTCAAAATATTTCAAAAGTCTCAAATGCCCATGACCAATTTAAACAAATTCACTATTTTTAGCCATCAGCGTTTAGTATTCCACGTAAGAAACGGTCTAGAATCTCGCGTGACTGCGAGAGAATCTCATCGCGCATGTAGACAATGATTCGGAATGCGACTTATACTTTTAACCGGGACGATATCCGTTCCTATTGTCGCTATTTAATCTTCATATGTCAGAAAAACAAACATCGTCACCTTAATAAAATAATTGCCTAAGTCATCATTTACTACTTTTGAGATAAAGAGAAAACACTAGTTTTGATACTTTTTTACTTTTATTAACCATTTAAAGTATAATAACTATTATAACATGTTAATACAAGAAACAATTCATGGCTCTGTTGTCATGTCTCAATAATGTTACGTATATAAGTAACGTGCTTTTGGATAATTACACAACATGTACTTTTGTTGTGACTTATGCAGTTGTTTATAAATTTTACTTAGGCACTTTTATCATGTTTATATCAACACACTGTAAGCTTATGGCAAATTGTCTAAGCTCGTTACAACACTATAAGATTATTTGAAAATTACTATATTAGTACTTTTAGATGTTTTGCATTTATTTTTCAGATTCTAGCAATGTTCTTTCCTATCTTTCGTTATGGGTGGCCATGTTTGAAGTATTCAGAACTGCCTAACTCACTGTTTGATTTAGGCAGTACTGTAAATCTGCCTAAGTCACATTCTTGATTTAGGCAATATAACCATTCGATTTGGTAGCACAATTTAGATTTGAATATTGACTTTTACGCACTTCAATTATAGACGCTCCCTGGTTAAGAGCTGATTTAGGTAAACATCTCCATTTCATAAAAAAAAATAACTTAGGCAATTATTTTATTAAGGTGACAACATCATACTTTTAAACAAACCACTGTTACAGAGTCTATCATATAATTGTGTTCATTTAAAACCATCCCATTATAAATTTGATAACATTTCATTTCAGTTTGATCTCGTCTGTTCAAAGAGTAGTTATGCAGACTTGGCACAGTCCGTTTTCTTTGCAGGAGTAGTGCTAGGCTCGTTAATATTCGGAAGTTTGGCAGATCGGTAAGTGAAAGCACTAGGCCTATAGGTAAAGGGGGAAATCTGTTTTACGGGCTTGACGGTTTTATGAATTGCTAACATACAGCAATGCTACCTTGTTTAGGTTACATCCTGGGGTCCATAATTTGACATATATAGGCCTAGTTAATTTTAAAAAGAAAAAATGTATTTATTTGTATTTAAGAGCTTTTATTGAAATTGAGCACAATTTTCCATTTTAAAAACTTTCCACGCGGCTAGTCGTCTGCAGACGACAGTCCCAAAATTACACAAAATGTTCAAAAAAATATTGGCAAAATTATTTGGAATCACCGTGAGAAATTCATTAAAATAACTACAAACATGCCTAGTTTTGTTTCAGTAATTCTTGAAATAAGACTTTGAAAGTTAGGAAAAGTCTTTTGCACAATCTGTTTGTATGCTAAAATTCTCGGCCGCGTAAAAAGTGTTAACATCTGAATTTTACATTTATATCTATTTTCTATTATAATCTAAGGATTGGTCGACATCCAGCTCTTTTCATGGCGGTGGCTATCCAAGCTTTCGTTGGCATAGCGATAAGTTTTTCACCAAACTTTACCGTTTACACAATACTCAGAACTGTGATAGGTATTGGTAATCAGATGGTGTTGGTGCTGGCGTTCGTAATGGGTACGTAAACATGGTAAATGTACATCACTGTTTGAATCCAGGAATTGGATCCAGGTATAACATAGCGCCATTGAATGCCAGCGATCCGTTTGCTATCAATAGCAGATTCTTTAAGCTATGGCGGATCGGTTACAAATCTGGACCTATACAATTTCACATCAGGGGAACCCAATCTAACCATTCATGAGACGGCTTCGATGTCATTCAGATGTTATTCATTTCGCCACAAAATAAAACACTATGACATTTTCATATGAACCGACACAATTCATAACTATATTGGCTAAAGCTTCTATAGTCTGTATAGGGAGCGACTTCAATCTCCCCAGTGTTAATTGACTGAGCGGGATTCGCTCTCTCTCTCAAACAAGGCTGTAAGTATCCTAGGGTCTCCAAAAGGTTCATTGACCTCACGCGCGCAGGACCATTCTTCGAACAGATGGTTACTGAACCTACAAGAGGAAGGAACATTTTGGATCTTTTCATAACCACCCATCCAACACTAGTTGAAAAAGTCATTATGACTCTGTTCGCAGACGACTGTGTTATGTACAACACCATTAACACTGCCACTGACGCGCACACATTACAACGTGATCTTGACACACTCACTGGCAAATGTCCTTCAACACTGACAAATGTTTTACTATTAAAGTCTCCCGTTATAGAAATCACAAACAACATCACATCCCACTAAGCAAAATCACATCCATATATACCTAGGAGTTGAGCTTTCCTCCGATCACAAATGGACCAACCATGTCAATAAGACCACTGCCAAAGCCAATATGGTTTTGGGTTACATCCGGAGGAACCTTCACTCCTGTACCCGCGTCTTAAGTGCTTCTGCCTTCAAGGCCCTTGTCCGTCCCCACCTGGAGTATTGCTCGACAGTCTGGGACCCCACGCTGGTGACCTAGTGGTCACAACAGAGGCGCACGTTTTGTCTACAAGGACTATAAGAAGACCAGCAGTGTGATGTCTTAGACATCATGTCTATAACCAACCTGGGTTGGGCACCACTTCAAGACGGGAGGAATATAGCACGATTAACAATGCTGTAGAAGATCGGGTCAGGTAGCCACCCCGGCACAAAGTTCTTGCATCCGGCCTCATCACGCCGCTCATCACCTCGCACAAATCATAATCACAAATCATATTCACAGCTACATAAATCAGGCAGAAGCGACTACTACCTGAAGTCATTCTTCCCAAACACAATCTCCGACTGGAACTCTCTTCCTGAACACATTGTGAAACAGTTCAACCATTCAAAGCAGCAGTGACAACCCACATCCAACCAGGCACTGCTACAAGCAACCAACAACAAGACTAAAATCAAACCCATGCGTACACCCAACCTTCTCGTTTGACTTCAATCAGGAAGCGTTGAGAATATCATCCAGATCCAGATTGCGCATCTATCAATAATGCCATCTGATTGGCTGATTTTAAAACATACACCTAACCCAAAAAGTTCCCAAGCAGGTGTTATCATGACATTTTATTCATTTAGCTAATATCAAAAACAGAAAATGCAGGGGAGAGCGGGGAGTGTACCAGTCAATGCCAGTGGCGTACCCGGGGGGGGGGGGGGGGGTCCTGGGGGCCGGTGTCCCCCTGAAATAACCCCGTCGGTAAAATCGAGCATTCGTCGGTAGATATGCAATTTTGACCATGCGATTTTTTTCGACCGGATTTGTTGAAAATCAATCGTGTAGATAAATGCACAATGACTGGTGTGACAATGCATGAGAACAATTGCCGATGAACCATCTACGCATGCCTTGCTGTTTCCAATTGATCACATTGCTCAAAACAACACATCCCATTGAAAATTGAATTTCATTTTGTCTGTTCATTTCTTTTAGGAACTGAATTTGTAGGACCATCTAAACGCGTGTACGCTGGCGTTGTAATCAGTTTCTTTTTAGGTATTGGCAACATGTCGTTAGCCCTATTGGCAATCTTCATAAGAGAATGGCGAGTTTTACAGCTAGTTATCTCAGCCCCAGCCATACTCTCTCTATGTTTATATCCGTAAGTACTTAATGGGTTTGCATATAACCTTGTGACCTATGGCATGTGACCTATACAAATGGTGTCTTTCAGAACCATGTAAGACACGTCTTGGCAATAGACATGTCTTCGACAATAACAAAGAAAACGAAATCAAGTGTCTTGCCTGAAGACACATTGTAAGACACGAAGCCAGAAGACATGAAGACACAAGTCATGTCTCTATGCAAGTCATGTCTAACCAGCAGACACCAGATACACAAGTGTCTCAAAATTGGCTTCAATAGACACGTCTTACAAATTGTAAGTGTCTAACATGGAGACATGTCTTCTTGCGAGATGTCTTGTATAAATACACGCCTTGTGTCTTATTGAAGACATCTCACAACTGACTTAATTTAGTCATGTTTTACGAAGTGTCTTCAGGCAAGACACTTGTTTTTGTTTTCTTTGTTCTATTGTTGAAGACATGTCTATTGCCAAGACGTGTCTTAAATGGTTCTGTAAGACACCATTTTTACAGTATAGTGAGGATCGGTTCATCTATCCCAACAAAAACAACCACCCTTCCTTGTGACCTATGGCATGTGACCTATAACCTTGTGACCTATGGCATGTGACCTATGATGAGGATCGGTTCATATATCCCAACAAAAACAAAAGACCATAGAGAAGATGGGTAAGAGATTTAGATTTCATTATTGACTAGTCAACACCTACAGAGGGCGTACGACTGCTTTTGAAGAATGTCCAGACGACGCTGGACACGGGCGTATTCACGAATATTCAGGTTAAAATATGCGAACGAGGTTACGTGATGTGAATGGGACGAACGCTTAACAACGGTTTAAATTCAAAAAATGATACTGACACTGCGGATGGTTAGCCACCCACAGTGGTTTTAGGATGAAATAATTTAGTTCCAACGTGTGATGAATTTTATGGGGTCATATAATCAAAATCCGTTGTTACATTGAAACCAACGGAAACTCAAAATTACCGGCCGTTCGTGTCCACCGTCGTCTGAGAATGTCCGTTGAACCTATCACACATTTCGTTCCAATCTACAGTGCGTCCTGTATCTGTGACATGCGATCACTTGGTAGACGTTCGAAGGACATTTTGCACTATTGTTTTAGAATCAGTTAACCATTTAAAGAAATGAAAGTAAAATATTTCAAATCATAATGTTAACCGTATTTCAAATCATAATGTTAACCGTGTTAATCCCATTATTGAAAAGTTTCCTACTTGGTTCATGTGTCATATCCACAGCTTTATACCTGAATCAGTTAGATGGCTCATATCACAAGGTAAACACAAGAAGGCAAAGAAACTGTTAAATAAAGTAGCAAAGGTCAACGGGGTTGAACTTCCGCCAGAGCTTCTGTCTTCTGATAAAATGAAAGAAGATGAGGTAAGTTAGATCTAATAAAAGATTGTCTAACTACCCTAATCAAGTGTCAAGCGAGGGGCGTGATCTAAAGTAATAGAAACACATTTATATTTGCTCATATGGGTATCATACAGAAGTGTGGAGGACTGAGGTAATAAAAGAATTACAAGATTCTAGTTTCTCTGAACTTGGGACCCACAGTAATTAGGTCAAGTAAAAAAGTAACACCTTCAAAATTACAAGTAAAAATTGTTCGCATATTATGTAATTTCATTAGAACTTCCAACAGCATAATTACATCAGAAAATTAATAAAAAACTTCAACAGCATTTAAATTACATAATTTTTTTTCAGATATGAGAAAATTGTTTTCTTTACCATGCTTTCTTATACTATACCATACTATGGTAATACATGCCAGGTCAATTAGCCTCTCTGCGCCATGCGCTTGTCGCGCCTGGATGTGCAAGGCTATAGGCAAGTTATGTCAAATATTATGCCGTGTCTCTGCACGGCACACCATACCTATAATTCGATCTGATTCTCATTGACCAAGTGAGTTGTGTATGGCAGGCTTAATGTCCAAGAATGAGATAAACCTGGATTATCGCCGAAAAACCTGAATTATCGATTGATAATCAGAGAACACTTGGATTTTCGAATGATAATCCAAGTTTTTCAGCGATAATCCAGGTTTTTCACTTGATAATCCAAGATTTTCGACAAATTGTACACAGGGCGTCGATAAACTTAGATTATCGGTCGATAATCCTGTTTTTTCGAATTATTTTGATAATCCTGGTTTTTCGATTCGATAATCCAGGTTTTTTTAAAATCCAAGATTTTCGACTTATTGAGTATAAGGCGTCGATAAACTTGGTTTATCGAACGATAATCTAGTTTTTTTGTTGTTGATAAACCTGGTTTTTGATTTGATAATCCAGGTTTTTCGATTTGATAATCCAAGATTTTCGACTTATTTGCATTAGGCTACAATGCTACAAGGCTACAAGGCCCCCTTAGCAGCGCTATAAATTGGTGCCCTAAAAACCATCACCAAATTTAAATATTCGCCTTCCATCAAAGTTGGTTGCTATATGACATAATTCTCGTGTGCAACCAGCCAGTTTTGTATTGCAACGCCCATTGAGTAGTTTAAACAGAGTTAGGTGCGGTATTGTAACTTTTGTGTATTCACCTGACACATGATGCATTGAGTGTGGTAGTTTTTTAAAGAACGACGCATAACAATCCCGCACCTTACAATCCCGCACCTTAATGTTTAAACATGAGCGTGGATGTAATTTGCAACATAATGGAAACTCACCCATGCAGTTAGCAAGTAGTACCGCTCGTACACGCCCGAATTTAAATATATGCACTGGGCAATCCTCTTGTGGTGGTAATTGATAACAATAGGTTTACCAGACCGAATTAATAGCGCTCCTAAGCGGGCAATTTATGTCATGGCATACGGCGTTTATAACGAACGATAATCCACGTTTTTCGAGTTATTGGACATTGGGCCTGCCACCTTAAATCGTTCAGAAGCTCTAGTCTAATGGTTATCTCAAATCAATACATGTCACGTAATAAACCAACTGCAATGATAGCGAGCAGTTTAGGTCACGTTTTTTAACCTCGGCACCCATAAAATTGTATTTGTGTAACCATTTATCAGATTGACTTGTGTTTTGGTCTTATTTTAATGGTAACTTAATACGCTTCATAATCTGAAGTGATACAAAATCTATCACTTTTAATTTAATTGATACAACCGGTTAAGCATAATAAGTCAGGATGGTTAAGAAAGTGGAGGAGGAGGAAGTGGAGGAGGAAGAGGAGATAACTGCCTAATATATGGGTGAAAATGGAGTGATGTCTTGTAATAAGGCTTTCTTATCATGCTTATACTCACGACTTATGCCATTGTGGTTATAAATGATGCAATCATGCTTTACATCATTTTCTGAAGTATTAATTAAGCTAACTAAATAATCTTCAATTCTGATTAACAAATTAGGATGAACCGTGTACATACAGTCATAAGTTAGTTGTTGTTTAGTATTA
This sequence comes from Ophiura sarsii, assembly GCA_035610835.1. NCBI lineage: Eukaryota > Metazoa > Echinodermata > Ophiuroidea > Amphilepidida > Ophiuridae > Ophiura > Ophiura sarsii. The sequence goes on from CM069446.1 coordinate 76,567,342, forward strand.
AAAAAATGCTACTTCAAGGAAAATTGGAAGAAAAGTGTTTGATGTAAAAGAAATAGTCCTATGTAATTGCAAACAGAAATTAAATTTGTAATTACTATGGTAATTTGCAGAATATGTATATATGATTTTGTGCTATCAGGGATTTTGTAAAGTTTTTTTTGACACCACCCTGTATAAAATATCTATAATCAATTGTCATACTTGATATTCAACACCTATAATTATAATGATAGTTTTAACATCCCCACTATTGTAGGTTGAGATGATGTTATCATTTACTGGAGTGGATAGATGTAATGGCAGCATATATGTATGTAATGTGCATGATAGTTTGAACACCCTGTATATTAAATTATTGTGCGAAACAATGCTTTGTAATTGTCACTCAAATGTATCACCTTTAGGTTATTACAATATATTTTATCACTTGTATAATTATTTCAGTATTTTATATTGCATATTTTGACCACCCTGTGATTTCCTGATATGCTGACCAATTAATGTTGTATATGGCTGGATGGGTAATTTATTCAAATAAAACAAAAAACATGTCCAGCCTTCATAAAGGTTCTGCATTAAGACACTGGAAGAAAAAAAGTATATCATCATTTTGTATAAGATTGTAATTGTTACACCCTGTATAATGTTTAGGTCACCCTGTATATTTGTTTCTATTTACCATATTTACAATCCTTCGGGTATAAGCTATCCAAATATTATGGTTTTATATCCTTTATATGTAAACATTTTGATATACTCTCCTGAAACTGCAAAAAGGGGGTGCATTTCATGAAATAGACCCATGTAACACAAATGTAGCCCAGGTTAAAAAACATGACCTTTACCAAAAAACGGCGGTCGGCTGTCACTGATCAAATTTGGTAATAAATTGCATGGTCAAAAGCCATTACGACAAAAACGATGGTACATGTTTCAAACAGATATGAAAACAAGGTTTAGTCTCTGACTTTCTCGTATGATTTTGATTTTTTTTTACAATCCTATACAGGAAGCGGAGTCTTCAATATTAGATATTTGGAGATATCCAGAAACACGGCTACGTATGATAATATGTATGTGGGTAGCGTAAGTATTGAAGAGACTTTGTTTATCACTGGGGGCTACATACATAGTTAAATGCAACTTAGTTTTTATATTATATTTTTATTATGAAATCCGAGTCAAAGGTCAAGAAAGGGTCACTAGGCGTCAAATTGTCAATTTCACTCAAAATGCTACTCCTCGGAGGGGAAATGAATGACTGATGATTGTCAGAACTGATCAAAAGATTCCTTGAATCAATGTACAAAAAATCGTATATAGCGATTAAATGTGACATGTCATATGGGGTCACTAGTGGTCATTGGGGTTTACAGGGGTCAAATATAAGACATGCTCCAATTTTGACTACACTTGTTACATCGTGTGTGCATCGATAAGCCAATAAAAAAGTTAGTCATGACCTTGGGACAAATGTCAAGAAGGGGTCACTATTGTTATCCTTTCACTCAAAATGCTACTCCGAGAGGAAATGAATGATGATTGTTAGAATTGATCAAAAGATACCGTAGATCCATGTACATATTAGTAGACTGGGTCCCCGCGTCCCTCTATATGACCGCCATCTTTAAAAATGGCGGACCAAATATAGGGACTGGGAAAATAGTACGTCCAAAAAGTGTGCGACAACTTTGCATATATGAATATGCATACCAATACCGAGCATGCGCATTTGTACACAGCAATAACATAAATACCACCCGATTGGTCCAATTCGAAGCGGCAGTGCATCCAACAATCGTCACGCTGCGCCAATACGAATTCAAATTTAGGTTTCGCGTGGCCACCGTCGTCTGACATTCTTCAAAATCAGTGATACGCCCTCTGTAGGTGTTGACTAGTCAATTATGAAATCTAAGAGGGCTGAACCGGGGGGCTGAATTGAAGTCGCATCAATTGTACTTCTTGCATCAGCATTTTCTTAAAGATCCTCATTTAACAATTAGACTAGATCCCTCGGTCTCCTAACATGTCGCACGGACAAAGGCCAACGCATGCGCATAAAAGATAATGAGGCCGACGTTGAGGGGACTAGCGGAGATAGTCTATTTAACAATGATGTCCTTTCATTGCCATGTAAATGTTAATAGGAGCCAGTTGACACTGGTGACAGAAAACAGTGGTCATGTGATGAACGTGAAGCATGCTGGTGTTGACCAAGATGCTTTGGGGGTAAAATCATCATACTTTGATGGCGAACTTCGACTACGGTACCATAGATCTAGATTCCCCATCAAATGTTTTCTATAGTGTATTAATAAAGTGCTCAACAAAAGAAAGTCATACACTTTGTTTAGGTCCTTTAAAGTAACTTCCGATTATTTTTAGACCAAACAGACTAGATAGACATTTTGATGAATTTTTCCGGCACAATTTGATACCAAAGTTTCCACCTAACAACAGTGATAAACCATGATAGCACCATTTAAAGAAAATTGGTCACTTTTCAAAAGTCACATTTTCAACGCACGCAAGCCGCGAGAAAATGCTGTGCGTGCCATTTGAATGGCCAGGAATGAAATGGATATTGATCACACAGTGCAACTGCGTCTGGGTCGTGCCTGAGCGAGCGGGCTATTTGATTATGAACAGTTAACATGTGGTCTTTTCTTCCCGCGTAGTGTATTGAAAATGTAAATTTTGAATAGTGACTAATTTTATTTAAATGGTGCTAATCATGGTTTATCTTTGTTGTTAGGTGGCAACTTCGGTATCAAATTGTGCCGGAAAGATTCATCAAAATGTCTATTTATTCTGTCTGGTCAAAAAGTAATCGGAAGTTACTCTAAGGACCTAAACAAAGTGTATGACTTTCTTTTGTTGAGCACTTTATATAACGTCTCTCCCTAACAGGTTCGTTAATAGCATATTGTATTACGGTCTCACACTAAGCGCAGGGGATCTTGGGGAGCTAGATTTCTTGGCATTTTTTCTCTCCGGTGCTGTCGAGATTCCCGCATATATCTTCTGCCTATATTTCCTTGACAAATGGGGTCGTCGACCCGTCCAGGCCATGTTTTTCTTCATATCCGGTATTGCCTGTCTGGTCACTACATTTTTACGTGAGTTTCTAAAATAAAAAGGTGGAGCAACACAGTACAGTGGAATCGATCCAGAGTGTAATTAATTTTACTCCAGGCTTTTTAACATTTCCACCCTGGCTATTAATTTGACCATCTCGAAACATATTTGTCAGAAATCTTTCCTAACTTTCAAAGACTTATCTCAAGAATTACTGGACCAATACTAGGCATATTTGTACTTATTTTAATGTATTTGTCGTGGTGGTTCCAATTCATGGAGACGAAATTCAATAATGTTGACATTTTTAAAACATTTTGTGACATTTTGGCACTGTCGTCTGCGGACGACTGCCGCGTAGAAGTGTTAACAATTTCAGGATTATAGTTTGCACCCCTACTGTATAAATTCTCCTGACTATTAAAACTGAAAACAAGACAATTGTTGCCTCATCCGAAAAGATTATCCATAAATAACTTTCATAATGTTCTGTTCATTTGGTGACGCAAAATATAACTTAACGCAAAAGTCATCTATACCATGTATTGTATACGCTTGAGCCCAGCGTATCGGTACGTACGTAATACAAGGTACATTAAAGTATCCACGAGTTTGGAAGACAACGCAGTAGAAGCGATAACACTGGGAGGAATAATTTGATGACTGAATTTCAACAATCCAAAGAGTCAATTGATGTACATGAAATAGAAGAAACCATCCTCTCAAACAATCCAATGAATAGAAGGTTTATACTTTCAAAGTCAAATTTATTTTTCTCAACAGCTCTTGGTATTGCAAATACGGTTGTATCTTTGATTGGAAAACTGGGAGCATCCGGTGCTTTGTGTACATCACCTTTCTATACATTAGAATTGCTACCGACGCCTGTAAGGTAAGGCTTGAAAGCGATATCCTGATGCATTGTTATATCGGCCTGCCGCTATTAAGCCACACGCCAGCCATATTATGTCAATCTCCTTCAAATTGAGGATAATGTGAATGTCCAGGCAGGCAGGAGGATGCAGATTCAGTATCATTGAATAGGCATGTGAAGGGAATGCACAACAAGGATCCATATTAGTCTGCATAAAGTTAAGTTCCCGAGGTAGGTGATGTGAATAATACACCTTTTTCTCATGGTGGGCGAAAAATAACACAATAACACAATTCATTTACACGGCTGGAATTTGAACCCGAGACCTTCCGAAATCCAGAAAGGTGTTCTACGTACCAAGCTAAGTATCGAGGACAATATTGGTATCAGAGCATTAGAAGTAAAATCTAAATTTGAATAACAGACCTTTAGATAAGAGTGACGCATTGATACGCATTCCTTGAAGCATTGAAGCATATAAATACTTTATAATCACGGCAATTTTTACTTTTGACTCCATATTATTGATATTAATGCCATAATCGCAGCTTCTCTGAAAATGATCAAATAGAGTTTACCAATATTATGTTTTATTACAGAATAAAACATAATATTGGTCAACTCTATTTGATCATTTTCAAAGAAGCTATAGTAGGATATGTGGTTGACCTTGCTTTTCCATCGTATTATCTTACACGTTGTTTGTATCAGATTGACACTCATGTTTAGATGTATTTGACAGTACATCCGTCTGGAGGTCGCGAGGTTCCAGGTTCAATTCCCGGTAGAGGATTTAAAAAGAATCACATGAGAAAATGATCGAGGTGTAACACGTGAATGTATCATGCTCTAGTCTTTAAGTAACTAGTATTCTTTCTTTCAGAACGGCCGGTATGGGTCTCTCTACGATGGCCATTGGTGTTGGCAGTATACTCGCGCCAATTATATTCTTACTCGCGGAATACTGGGAACCGATACCTATGGTTATTCTCGGCACGGCGGGCATCTTTGCTGGATTCCCGACGATGTTGCTACCCGAGACGAAGGGCGAGAACCTACCAGAAACCATGGAAGACGGAGAAAACTTCGGCCTGTAAGTAGACGCCGTTTAGGATTCAATTTTGCTCTGACGTGTTGAGAGTATATGCCGCATTGATTAGTTCGTTATGAAGACAATAAAGGCGGGGACGTAACTAGAAGGGGCAGGACGACTTGCCATCCCCCCCCCCCCCCCCCCCCCCGATGCCCCTCCTCCAAATGAAATGACAAACGCTATACTTATTAACAAAACGAGTCGGTTATGCTCCCCTGATAACAGGCCTGCCACATGCGCCCCCCCCCCCCCCCCCCCCCACCCCAAATTGAAGATTAGTTACGCCACCCGAATAAAGGTAATACAAATTAATTATGTGCAACATGTCCCTTTATGCCGATGGTTGGGTAACTCTTTCATTTTTCAGTAGTCATCATTTTTTTAATAATTATTGTTTCGTTTATGATTAAACATAGAAACATGCATAGTAAGACAACAGTAATATTTAGTGTAACAGCACATGGAAAGTTTAAGAATTGGTTAAGAAGGTCCAAATGTATCATTGAGAACACAAAATGAAACGAGCTATTTTTATAGTTGGTTTGTTTATTTGTTCAAATAATGAATAATATCCACCAAACGCCTATCAATTATTTAACTGTTTTACTGTTTTGTATATTTCTTCTTTTTAAAGAAAACCAAAAAAGTCCGACGAAGACGATGAAAAGAAAACTGATGCAAACGACAATACAGAAATGGTAAAGAATAATCTTCACGTACAGATACCAGCAGATGGAAGCAACACGGAGAATGACGGCTTCGAAACCGATCAACTCTAATAATTCGGAGTATAAAGAAGGATCTAAATTTGATGCACCCCAGGATGCTTCACTTTCATCACATGACCACGGATTTCTGTCACCAGTGTCTACTGGTTCCCATCGACATTACAGTGCAAGGAAATGCTTATAAAGTTGTTACACGAGGGTCTTTAAGAAAATCCTGTTGCAAGTAATATGATTTATGTGTCTTTAATACAGTCCTCTCTTGATTTTCTTAAAGACCCTATATTTTTATAAATACAAGTTTTAGTTGGGATTCAACTTCTTTCATATTTGTGGCCAAGTTTACCCTATCTGCACCATTACTATGGTAGAGGTCAGACGACCTCCAGCTGTTAATTACTTTAACACATGTGTGGCACTTTTGTTTTGGTGATAAGCCCTGCTGGTACTGTAGGGGCGCTAAGCATGATGGGGTACATCAAGAAATCTTCTTTGGGCTAAACCATGTAACATTTTACTTACATCAGGGTAGAGAAATGGATTGAGCATTGAGCAAAATGAAGCTCCCGTGCTACACAATGTTATTGTATAATTTATGTCTATGGAGCCATTGCAGTCATATTGCCTTAAATACTTAAGCAACGTCCACCAGTAAAATCGTCGAACAAAGAGGAACAGTTTATAACTATTTAGTCGATATATATATATGATCTAAGCTATAGTTACCTCATGCAAAGATAACTTCGGAGTGTGTACGAAGTCATTTTATTCCTCAACTTCAAATTAAGTGCCTTACATTTCCCCTGGAAATCAAGATTACTAGCCTACAATAGTAGGCTAGTAATCTTGATGACATTTCTAAAACAAAATGTTGTTTTCTGAATCTTATATCTTTAAGGCAGTGTTAACCTAATATTTGAAAAAAAAGACCCTATACAATGACATCTTAAATCGCAACATAAATATCCTTATATCCTTTATCGTGCGCAGTTTTGTATGCAGGTGTATAGTATGTCTTCTTCTTAAACATAAATCATGACATACTTCAGACGTGAGGGACGGCATCCAGATTCATGCGGATTGAAAAACGTTCGACGCAATGACAAAACGCACTGGCTGTCCGTACTAGGGAGTGGTTCATTTCGTTCGATGACCATCGCAAAAGACATTTCCCGAAACACCGAATTGACACGCGGGGAAGTAAGCAAACAAACGGTGAGAAGTGGCCTATTGTTATCCGATATTTGGTTTGCTTTACTATTGCCCAATTACACGCGGACAATATAATCGATCGACCAATACCTATAAGTGGGCAATTACGACGGAGCAAACATTATTTTTCATATTGGCGGGTCATTATTTAACTGCATTCCGTTCATCTACACAAAACTCCGTTTATCCCATTGCGTTTACTCTCTCCGTTTGACGGTTTTCAATCCATACCAATATGGATGCCATCGTTAACTCTGCTTGCATATTAAACAATCAATATAGAATATTATGATGTGGCACTGACCGCATGGGCTTTGCACGTCAAATACATTCGGAAAGTAAAGGAGCTTTGCAGTTAAATAGACCTTGCACCTTCCACTTTAAAGGGCCATGGAATATTACAGACCACTTTTAGTGACTAAGTACTACGGGATATGGCATATTATTCATTCAAAAATGTCTGAATCAAACGTGTTGTGGCAACTCCTAGTGAATTTCAACATGAGATAAATTCTTCCCAACATGAGATAAATGTGTGCCCGGGTTGCAGAGGTTGTTCGAAAGGATTCCGTGGTAGGAATCAATTGTAAGCCACCAAAGTAATGTGATAGCTAATCAGAGTTCGATTCCAACAACCAATATCTGTGATGCAATCATGGCACAGTTAAGTCAGTCCGTCAGAGTACAATTCATGCAACCATAAACCCTATACCCTCTACAAATCCATACGCTGATGGTATCGCGCGATCGCCCGATCTACTTCGTGCCACGCTTGGTATGATTTTTTTTTTTGTACATCAGTTTGACCAAAATCAGTTCATTTGTTTAAAAATGTAAACAAATAATTTTATTTAGTGAATTTTGCTTTATTTCGTATTAAAACGGAATAAATAAATTTGGTTAAACTGATGTACGAAAAAATTAAAATCAAATAACGAAAAAAACACTTAAGTTTTGTGAAGTTGACCCGTTGGACTTGCACGTAGGCCCTATATGGCCCGGGATCGATCCCAGGCGCATGCGGAGACTCATCCCCAACTCCCGCGGATTTACTGTTAAGGGCACAGCTTAGCCGACAAATCAGATTACACCTCAGGCTGCGAATCAGATCACATTATTAGTTAGTGCTGTCAACTACTGCCTTCTTAGCAGAGCATAGGCTTATTCTTACCTTTCCACCTTGATGAAAAACAATTAAGCTACTAGATGGCATACAAGTTTAAACCCAGGCCCGTATTCTTGTACGTAGTTAAACAAACCCAGGCCCGTATTCTTGTACGTAGTTAAACACGGTTTTAAGCTAAACACTCGTCTAAATTTGACTTTAGACACATCGTTTAACTATACGTAATTCTCGAAAATTAGTTTAACTTAAATACGCGTCTAACTCACTAAAAAGTGTCTAACTTTAAACATGGGTATGGGGGTAGTTTAAAGCGTGTTTAACTATACGCATACACCAACTGTATGCCTTGAATAATCACTCAACCGTGCCTGCTGCAAGCTGATGTTCAGATCGTGTAGTATTAAAAATACACGTGCTTTTGAGGTATTCGGTCGATATCTATTGTAATCCATTAGGGCCACAACAAAAATAAATACCTGTATATATACATGCAGTAACGCACGACAACTCGTTTTATGTATTATGTAATATCTTTATTATTATTATTAATCATATTGTAGATGTACTATTATAAATCTGTTAAACAATTTAATTAAAATGTACATTAAACAATAAGGACCGTATTCTCGTACTAAACACGGTTTTAGCCTTAAAACCGTGTCTAAATAAACGCGTGTCTAACTTAAACGCGAGTTTATCTTTTAAACAACGTGTTTCAAAACCACGGTTTTAAACTCCGCGAATCTCGTCCCCAGAGTTGTCGTGCGTTACCGTAAACAGGTATTTATTTTTGTTGTGGCCCTAATGGATTATAATAGATATCGACCGAATACCTCTAAAGCACACGATCTGAACGTCAGCTTGTAGCAGGCACGGTTGAGTGATTATTCAAGGCATACAGTTGGTGTATGAGTCTATAGTTAAACGCGCTTTAAACTACCCCATACCCATGTTTTAAGTTAGACAATTTTTAGTGAGTTAGACGCGTATTTAAGTTAAACAAATTTTCGATAATTACGTCTACTTAAACGATGTGTCTAAAGTCAAAGTTAGACGCGTGTTTAGCTTAAAACCGTGTTTAACTACATGTACGTACGAGAATACGGGCCTCAATTGTTGGTTAAAAAGTGTAACCAACATATTTAAACATTAACCAATTTGTACAAATGCTTGAACACTATTTTTCAGAACCACTGTATTTTCAGTCTCCTGAGTTCTATAATTTTGATAAAGTCATGAATTCCATTCATCAACCCCATCAATGGTAATCAATCATTGGAAGCGAAGCAATCGTAGCTACATTGAGATGGTTTTATTTAGTTGAAAGCAAACCACTTTACAAAATTGCTTAATTCAATATCACAGGCATTGAATTTGCCAATTAACCGCCATTTTAAATTTGCTTCGGAAATGTGGCACAGTAAAAAGGCCAAGTATCCGGAAAATTGCAAAGTTAATTACCTTTATACACAATGCAGTTCGATATGCCATTACAAGTTACCGCTACATCGGTAGCGGTGGGCATCTTACGCTATGCTGGTGGTGATGTGATGGCTAAATGCAATCTGACTTGTTCCTTTTATGTTAGTCACGCGGTATGGGTATAATTTATTAAAAATACAACTGAAATGGGTTGTGATTCAAATTCTTCAAAACAATATTTCTGAATTCGGTCAGTGGTTTAATATCATGTATTACATAAGTCGTTATGGAAGAAAAATAGGACTATCAGTGATCCTTGGCTACTGACTTAAGATAATGCTTGCGAAAATCTAAATAGGGAATATTTTTAAGCTTATAAACAAGATAAATTTTATTTTTGCAAATTAACTTGACCTATCAAGGCCAGCGGCAGCAGCAAACGTTATTATGCACGATTTGAATCGATGTCTACTGAACTGAGATATTTCACGAAGCCTCTAAACCTACTATTCTGTTGTCGGTCATCCGGGTTCTTTTGTCTCCTTTGACGCCCGGCTTTGCCGACAAATTACTCTGATTCGCTGAGTCGATATGTGTGACGCTATCTGCACATGCGTTCACTTGTTTTCTAGCTCGATTTCACCGTTGGGATATTGTCAGCCTAATCGTAAGAATGTGTTAAACTTAGCTGATAATGCGATTTTGACAAGAAACCATGCAGAATACGTCAGAAATGTCCGCATCAACAACAGAAGGAACGACCGTTATTTGAGACGCACTGATATCGTACTGTCGCAGCATATGAACTCATCGGTGTGTAAATTATAGTTTAGAAACACTCCATGGAACGAGATAACTAAATTCGTCTTTGAATTTGGAACACCTACCACATTGAGATTGAATGTTTAACTAAGCATTGGAACACCTACCACATTGAGATTGAATGTTTAACTAAGCATTGGAACACCTACCACATTGAGATTGAATGTTTTACTTATCATTGGAACACCTACCACATTGAGATTGAATGTAAGCATCATGCAGAATATCTCGGAACTACTGACGTCATCATCAGCCACAACAACTGTGGTTAGGGACGCACAAACATATCGCATAATCGCAGCCGTCTATGGACTTATCAATATTACAACCATCTTTGGAAACATAGGTACTATTTGCGCCTTTGTCAAAGAACGCAGCCTCCGCGAGAAACCCAGTGATCTTCTGGTGTTAAATCTGTCTTTATCCGATCTTGGAATCGGACTCTTCTGCATGACATTCTCTGTTTCCAATCTCATGTGCAATTGTTGGTTGACAGGTGAGTTCGGTTGTCGAGTGTGGATCACGCTGTCAGATGTATTTGTATTTGCAGGTGTAGCAAGCATTATCTCCATCAGCTTAGATCGATACTTGCTTGTTTCGTGTGAATATTCGTCGTATTTACGAATCCAGAGTAAGAGCAGGATTAAAAAGACTATAGCCGTATGCTGGATGTTTCCCTTGTTTCCAAGCCTACTTGAGAACTCGCTGTGGTCTTACGCCAAGGCTCTTCCAGGGGCATCCCATTACGATTTTAACTTGGAATGCTTGTCCCCACCAAGAGACATGTTTCTGGTAACAATTTCTATTATAATAGTAGGAGCTTTCATACCTATGTTTCTTATTACTAACTTTAGCTTGAGATTTCTGTTTCTGCTAAGAAAACGGTTGAAACGGCAACGCCGAGTTGTTCCAGAAAGTGCACCCCGTCACAAAAGTAATTCCGCATCAGTAACACCTGGGCGGAGAATGTCCTCAGCAAATGACCCTCAGAAAGAAGATTCTTCGACTAAACTTGCCTCACATAAAGACACAAATCCTGCAACAATTACGCGGATGGGTTCTTTAGTAAATGAACCCCAGAAAGACAATTCTTCATCTACCCCGGCCGCTGATACTAAACGGATAACTACTATATCACCAAACAGGTACACTAAACCAGCTTTGACGTTTATAGCACTAATCAGTGCGATGGTGGTGTGCACACTGCCTTATTGTTTTTACATGTTTACCAGTTTCTTCTGTGCCTCGTGTTACGATCACACCATTCGGGGCCGTCTTATCACATTAGTGTTTTTCAATTCATGTCTGAATCCATTTATGTATGCGGTGACGCAAACAAAAATCAGGAAATTTTATCGAACGCAAATGAGGAATGCATGGAGAATGATTTGTTCAATAAAATTGTGATTCTGCAATCGTTTTAATTGGCTCAAGTGCTGTAAAGTAGTGAGCATTCAATGACCGAAGAACAAAGTCCTGTTAGTAATTGTTAGACAGCAATGAAAGACCGAAAAGTGTGGAGGGCCATCTTAGATCGTGGACAACACCCGATTTAAGCATGTAAGTTAGCAAGTTAGACTAAATCCATCTAATAATATCAAATGGACGATGCTGTGTCATGATCATAACGAGGCAAACGCAGGCGCGCAACATAAAATGAGGTCGACGTTGATGGGGCCGTTTTACGGAGACGGTCTATAGTCTTTTTATCCATCACGACACAGTGGCGTAACTGCGTAGTCTACTACTTGCAGCACACTACTCGCGCGCCTACTCGAGGCGCTGGCGTATGCACACGAGCGTAGAAAGACTGAAGATACATAGTACGCGTACGTAAATGCTGTCCAGAGGAAGACATACTTGGGATCCTTCCTTTTCGCGGTTGAACTCATTATAAGGCGCAATGCAATAGCGTCACGCGCCCGATGATATGCGCTCACTTGAATACGTTTCGACGTCACATTTGAACGAGTGGTATAAATGAAACATATTGGGCCGTATTCTCGTACTAGCTTAAAACCTTGTCTAACTAAACGCGTGTCTAACTTAAACGCGAGTTTATCTTTTAAACAACGTGTTTAACAAAACACGGTTTTAAACTACGCGAATTTAGTCCCCAGAGTAGTCGTGTGTTACTGTATACAGGTATTTATTTTTGTTGTGGCCCTAATGGATTACAATAGATATCGACCGAATACCTCAAAAGTACGTGTATTTTTAATACTACACGATCTGAACGTCAGCTTGCAGCAGGCACGGTTGAGTGATTAGTCAAGGCATACAGTTGGTGTATGAGTTTAGTTAAACGCGCTTTAAAACTACCCCTACCATGTTTAATACAAAGCGCATTGTGTTTAATACTCCGATGTAAATAAATGCCTGTTATTATCAGACGATGCTGGACACGATTTGCATACTACACGATGGCATACGGTTGGTGTATGAGTTTAGTTAAACGCGCTTTAAAACTACCCCCATACCATGTTTAAAGTAAGACACTTTTTAAGTTTTCGAGAATTACGTCTATTTAAACAATGTGTCTCAAAGTCAAAGTTAGACGCATGTTTAGCTTAAAACCGTGTTTAACTACGTACGAGAATACGGGCCTGAGTGTTTCACCTGGTAACCCAAAGCGCATTGTGTTACTCCGATGTAAATAAATGCCTGTTATTATCAGACGATGCTGGACACAGTTTGCCTACATTTGCAATTCGTATTGATTAAACACGTAATCGCGAATACCCATCGAAAAATTCTGAATATCACATTCCTAGGTACAACTAAATTAAATATTCCCGAAACCAATAGAGTTGGATATCCAACTCCAGTTTAAGTGTCCTAACTTTATATTTTTGCAAGTTTAATATTTACAGTTCTAGAATATGGCCGGTAATTTTAAATTAGTCACATGCTCAGATCGAAATTTCATATTATACACCTTAATTCTGAGGCGAAATGGTAGAAAAAGGATAGTCGTAGAAAGAAATATAATACTTGACGATATTCTAGCCTTATATTATAGTTTTATGTTTATAACGACAATATATTTAAATAAGTATTATGTATTTCTTAAAGGCATATTATGTGATCTTTTCCAGGGGACGCCATCTATCCTTGATTTATTTTGAAAGCTGATTTCCTTGTAGATTTACATTTCTGATTATAAATCATGAATATAGTCTAAGTTTACAGAGCGATACGATTCCTAATTACTTCCAAATCATGGTTTTAGAGCGGATTATTAAGCGAAAATAAACTGTCCTGTTTATTTTCACCCCTTAAACCATGATTTTAAGAAAATCTGCTTTCAAAAAAACAATCAAGGCTAGAGGGCGTCCCCTGGAAAGATCGCATAATATGCCTTGAATTCTTCGCCATAGGGGGGTGGGGGTGGTGGGGTACCGCGCCATTTTGTCCCGAAGCAATGGTTATGACGTCATATTTTGGTCGATTTTCTGAACCTTTGTATTGGATTTACGTACAAAATATATGCCCTTGGCATCATACTTTCCCAAGTGTATAGTTCATTTTAAATTTCAGATGTTCTAGAATGGATGGATTTCTAACCAATGTGATAAAGAAACACGATCCACACACCTCAGAATTGCAACAAAATGCTTTAAACAAGTCCACTTTTTTGCCTTTGAACAGAGTGTCTGCCGGGAATGTAGAATTACACAGCGCATTAACCCAATGCGCGGGTGCATGTTCGCTGTGTATTAACAGATCCCCGGTGCATGTTCGCTACATGCCTCGGTGCGCCCCGCTGCATACCCCGGTGCATGTTCGCTGTTCAGTCGAGCAATATGATGCATGTTCGCTGTTCAGTCGAGCAATATGATTGTGGACCGTATAAATGACGCCATTTTTTGTGTTCGAAAATGTCAACGTTTTTTACCGTTCTTTCAAAAATAAGGAGTATAATCACATTACAAACACATCTTATGCGAGAGAAACACACAAATTTGGCAAAAATGGCACAATAAAAATCCATTCGTTATATATAAATGGATATGGTTAAATAATAAAACTATCCCAATTATACTCGTCGATATCTGTGGCGTGCATACGTTGGCCATGTCATTGACAATCGGCAATAACGGGTTCGATTCCCGTATATTCCATGTTATCCTTTTATTTTTCTATATTTTAAACTTGATGGTAGATTAATGTAACATCATTGTTATGTCAATTTTTATAACTTATAAAGGCCGCACATGCGTTTATAGTTTTCTTTTTATTTATTTATCTGTCATTTAACTCTTGATTTATTTAACTTTGTATCTAAAAAATTGAAATGCGTAAACAATTATATTATTGCTCGATAAATAAGTGATTTAATTTGAGTTCAGTTTGATAATGATAGCAAAACTTGTTGTAAAACCATTTTAACAGTGTGCCCAACAATTTCTCCTTTGCACACTTTGTTTATACATTCAGAGATGTCACTTTTAGCTTGTTATAGCTAGGCTAATATACATGTACAATTGTAAGCAAGTTTGAGACCTCTTTGATTTCAGGCTGGTAACACAATCCCATAGTGCATTTCGTTAAAACAGTGTCAAATATTTTGTCAACGATACGTATCACATGATAACCACGATCGCTTCGCAAGATATCGCAAAATGGCGCGGTACCCCCCCCCCCTCTATCTTCGCCACGCACAAGTAGTAGACTAGGGACATTAACTACAGCGCCTCCAAGTGACATCATTTAATTGAACTAATCATCCATGACTGAATTTTCCAAATACCAGTAGGCGCTAGACCAATTTAATAAAAAATATTGTTTGGTTGTTCTCGACCTCCCTATCTTATTTTCCGTCAGTTTTAAAACCTCGCAACCTTATTCATAGTCAAATTACCCGCTCATGCTTAACCGATTGTATCAGTGCAGTGGCGCCGGATTTGACTACAGATAGACCCGTGTGCAATGAAGGCATTCATGTGTTGTAGCGTGTGATTATGCTAAGATGACGTGAGTTCAAACGCCGATTATTAGCCGTAGATGGGAGTGTCGATTGGGAAATGTGTTGAAATTCTTTAGCTGTTGTATTGGTTTGTTTCTTTATCGACATCATTGTTCACCGTCCTATGGTGAGCGTGTGGACTCACAATAAAATGTTTTAGAGATGACCAAATAATAAGGACTGACCGAGGACAACTTAATCATTTATATTTTGGGACCTACGGGTGTATTGATATTAGTCGATTTATTGAATCAATTTCAATAAGTAAGCTATCAACATATTCCTTGATGTATAAATAAGTTATACGAACGAAATCATTCTCTTTACTGCACACATTACAGAGAAATCTGGAAATGAATGATGAATTTGATCTGCTATGTTGCAGTGGAATGGCATTTGGCTCTCATCTCATTCATATTAATAGAGGTTTAACTAATATTCATTACATCCATACCATTAAACAACAATTTTGATTTGTCAATTTTCTAATAATATAGTGGAACCCAATGGTTAGCTTTAGACAATTGACATCAGAGCAAGCGACCATTGATGTTTATCTGTGGTTCGATTCCTATTGTTCAGCTGGTCGCTAGTGTTTCTTCTTGATTTGAATGTGTTGGTGGAATCTTTATTTTGTAAAATCTCGTTCAATTCCTCATAGCTTGTCTGCTTCGCCATTTTGCAATTTGTTGTTTTCGTAGTGGTGCCCCTCGTAAGCCTGCTTTATTGAGTCGATATCATGTACGGTATACATTATATTCGCGATAAATACATGCTATCAGTGAAAATAAGTCTGAATGCATGCTGAATAGACGCTTAAGTTGTGTAACACCCTACTGTATAGATGAATATTCGTAACAAATAAATATGGGTACGAGACTAGAAAAAAATTGGACGACAATATATTTAGAATATTAGTCGCATCCGGGTACTTTGGTTGAAAATAATAATCTGAATTATCTATCGACTGTCTGAAACGTCTGAAAATTCCTTATAATTACTTCTGGGGGCTTCCGGTTATTTCCTTTATAATGATTCAATCTTCAATCATTACTGAGAAATATACAACATCGAAACATTTAAACATTGTAAGCGCACCCCCTGTTCTACGAGCGGAAGGATCTCAGGTCGTTTTTTTTGACAAACTAAAATCAAACTCCCGGACTTCAGAAATATGGGCCGGTATTTATTTGCACATGAAGATTTTTCTTCAATTTCTAAAAAAAGAGTCGGTCTTGCCCGTAGAATAGGGTTTTTAATTTCGTCGCCTTATATCAAAATAGAAACCCGTTTCCGGCAGCCTGGTGCTAAGCATCGGTTTCAAGTTTTATACGATTTATTCCGTTAAAAATATACTACCGGGTTCCAAATTGTCGATTCCTTTCATTTGTGCTTAGCACCAGGCTGCTGAAAACGAGATTCATTAAAATAGGCATACAATGTCGATAATCATGATACATTGAATATAGAAACACGTTTAGTACGTCAGACCCAAAGTCAAGTGTAAAGGTCGTTACAGTTTGCGCAATTGCCTATTATTATTTGTAAATTTAGTTTGGGTCAAGGTTACTCAATAATATCGACGATAAATGTGAATTTTACGTATTGTATGTGATTATTGTTAAAATCCCTCTGCCAGAATTTTCTTTGTAGACTGCTTACTTTGAAATGTACAGTAGTATACATTACTCAATATCTCGTGCCGGTGGGTGCAAAATGTCTTTGTTGGTGTTTAGTTTCTCACGGTCACATGTTATGTCCACGGTAAGCTATTAATATCCAACAGACAACAGTGTAACCATGTTATTTGACGAAGTTCTAGAACATCTTGGCGATTTTGGTCGTTACCAGAAAAGAACGTTCTTTCTTGTATGGCTTATGGCCGTACCGACCACATGGCATGTTTTGCTACAAGTCTTTACCGCAGGACACTCGGACCACTGGTGCTACGCTACCGAAGCAGAAACTATCAACTGTTCCAACTGGAACTTAACCTTGTCAGAGTGCAATAAAGCTGTGAAAGAGGCTACGATTCCTCTGGCGCAAAAACCAGATGCAGACTATGAATATGAAAGTTGCCATAGGTACAACTTCACCGGAACAAACTTCGAGTTTTATCCAGGTGTTAATCCCACTGTGTACAGTAACACTACTATGAGTTGCGATGCAGGTTGGATGTATGACCGTACACAGTATAAGTCAACTATCATCACGGACGTAAGTATAACATAATAACAAGAATTACTACATGTATACAGTTAGCCATTTGAAGGGACACGCAGTGATATGTTGGAGGCTGCGCCCTCATTTATGATAAAAAACTGGGATTTGTATTTTACAATTGTATTACATGTATGAACTTTCACCAAGGATTAATAGAAATCAGCCCTCTTTGTACTGTTGTACAACAAAACATTAGAGGAGGGTGACTACAGGCCTTTTCCCCGAAACTGATCAGCACATTCTGCGGATCCCTCTTCACCATGCTCACAATGATACTCACCAGGACATCGCCGGAGGCAATGTTGATCCGAGTCATATTATCAGAAGCCTTGGCAGTTCCCCCAACATTGATTGATGGGAGATGGGGAAGGATATAAGAAAGGGGGAGACTTTTGCTTTCTATTAAACAGTGCTATGTCCCAAGTGTGATCTCAATTGCGAGCACAGGGATAGTTGTAATGAGTTGCGTCAAGTGTGCCAACTATTATTTTCCTTGATTGTAGGTCAGTACCAGTGAAAACATCTGGATTAGTAGGTTGCGCATAAAATAGTCCGTAATTATGCGGAGTGGTAGAAACACGAATAGGGTCACGCGTCATGAACTCTCCTCCCAATAGGGTGGTGCTGTTACACTTTTTAGTTTCATGCTGTCATATTCCTTAAAAGCTATCTCAACAAATTTGGTATCATTTTAAAGCCCTAATAACAAGCTATCTACCTGCAAAATGGCATTGGTATAGCTAATACAGAAATACTATTTGTAACAACTAATTAATTATGGATAAGACCATGATCCTATTCGCTACACAGTCAACATGAATAATCAGCCTCAATTTACCGGATTTATAAAAATGACTATAACAGAAAAAGTTTTCAACCTATATATGATAGCAAAAGTATACATTTTTGAAAAGCTTGTAACTAGAGGAATTCAGATATGCAGTTTAGATCAGGGAAGGGTACATCCTTACCAAATATTTCTGAAAATTCTAGAAATATATAAAATAAAAATGGGAGATTACGGTTCCGTTCCCTTTATATTCTGAAATTTTTTTGACCATGGATATGCCCAGGTATCTGGGGTAATATATCATGACTTTCTTATGCTGATTTATTTGATTTATTGTACCACGCCTGTGTATTTTCTAGCCCGGGTACTAGGATCGCTGGCCATGCAATGTTCAAGGCCCCGCCAGGGGTGGTATCCTGGTTTTGTCTATAGTGGAAGAACTTGGTACTAGCATGGTATGGGGACTTTAGAAACGTAATTATTACAGTTGTTGCTGTTTTTCTTGTGTTAATATTCATAAATGAATAATGTTCATATTGTTTGCTGGTCGAACGAGTGAATTCCATAGGATATTTACGAAATTAGCTAAAAGTATTCTGACAGAAAATGTTCAAAGTTTACTCATACACAAGTTTATTTTATAGATTCAATTAAATTGGATAATTTTTTGGGTGGAAAGAAGCCCAGAGTCTTACTTTTGAAAGTTGTTGTGTTGAGAAATTCACACTTTAACTTCAATTTGTCATTGGAATTAGTACTATTTCAAATTTGGTTACAGTCAAAAGTTCAAAATTCGAAAAAAAAGTCACAATATATTATCCCTGGATCAGATTTTAGTTTTAAAACTTAGCCCAATGTGGCTGAAAATCACCGCGTGTGTCAATTGATGTGGCTAGATTGTAGACAGACCGCCTCAGGGTCTTTCCAGCGTGCGGTCAATGCGTTAAATTGAACAATTCTTGGGCGGAATTTGTTTAGCCCAACACGCGACTTTTCAATGTTCTTGCGTTAAGAAACTCAATGTTTGAACTTGAATTTGTTTAAAAACTAGTGTAATTTCAGATGTTGTCAAATACAAAGTTCAAATTTCAAAGAAAATTACAATTATGTAGCAGATTTTAGTTTAAATGTAGCCCAATGTGGCTAAAGACAGACAGTTGCAGCGTGGTTACAGCGAGTGTCTTTTCGGGTCGTTAGACAGTTGGTCCAGGTTGTATCGTCCCCATTCACACCATGTTCACACCATGTTTACACCATGTTCACACCATGTTCACACACAAATACTAGCATGATAGCCAATTCAATATGTCAGCCCCTGTCAGACCATGGTCAGACAATATCTGAAACTTGGCGCAAACTTTACTAGACGATGGAACGTAATTCACTAGCCGGTATAATTACCTTACCGACGTAGTAACCTTTGACAATTATATATCATCTGATAGGTGATTTCATGCGGAATTCAAATATGTAAAGTAAATAATGATAGGGGTAGGTATAACAAATATATGGATCTCAAATTAAAAATTTAAAAAACTCTGATATTTTTCCCAACATAGTGAATCATACCATTTTAGTCCTTGGTCGTACTATAATTTCAATGACATATTTGGTTTTCTCATGCAATTTCCCTTCAGAAAATGTATATTTTTACTACCTCAGGGGGGTATACAAGCAAATATTAATGTCTAAAGTTAAAATCATGTCGCGAAAGCCAAAATCCGTGTGTAACGCGAAAGGAGGCGACCATAGAGATTTTCAACGCACGCAAGCCGCGAGAAAATGCTTTGCGTGGCACTTTGAATGGCCGGAAATGAAATGGATATTGATCACACAGTGCAACTGTTGGGTTGTGCCTGAGCGAGCGGGCTATTTGATTATGAACAGGTAACATGTGGTCTTTTCTTCCCGCGTATGTGTATTGAAAATGTGACTTTTGAAAAGTGACTAATTTTCTTTAAACGATGCTAATCATGGTTTATCTTTGTTGTTAGGGGAAAATTTGGTATCAAATTATGCATAAAAGATTCATCTAAATGCCTATCTAGCCTGTTTGGTCCAAAATCAATTGAATGTTACTCAAAATGACATAAACAAAGTGGTATATTTTCTTTTGTTGAACCGTGTAACCAAACTGGCCTACAAATTGTCGAGGTTCGGCCGACTTAGTGTCAAGGGCAATGTCTTGCTAGACGTCCCATAACTGATGTGCGCATGCTCACAACAATTAAAATGTGTGTAGTAGTACACGGTTTATTCCGTACGGGACGTCTAGCAAGATAAAGCCTTGTCAAGTGAGTTGTCGCTGACACCACCAAATGTTTCTGTGTTCTAGGGTTTAATTTGGAAACCTATGTACAAGTTCACGTGGATACGTTGTGGGACGGAACCCCACGTTTTATGCTGTGTGACTCTGGAAAGATGGTCTGGACGATGAATATTTTATTTCACAATTTATTTAATAGTCTCTACAACCACCTATTCTCTCTTAAAAACAACCAACTCAACAACAGTAACTAACTCCTAAATTTAAATACACCCAAAACTTCACAATAAACTAGTCCGAAACTCTATTAATCAATATCCCTCCCAAGTAAGTGGTTTCACCAATTAATTTCACACGAGTGGTTTTCAAGTTTTTCTTAATAATCTCCCCCGGTAATTTCTCACAAAGAAATTTCAAAGTGTTTGTACCTCCTCGTAGCGTTAGTCGGTTAGTCTATGGCCAAATTCCAGCGGTCACCACCAACTCTTCAGATGTCTCCAACTCTCTTACACGGCACAATGAAAGGATGTCAACACATTCACCTAATTAACGATATATTTTGATATTTTCAATCGTTACTCTCGGAGTTTTATCTACATTACCGCATGCACACTGTCCAAAATGGTGGCTGAAACATCCAGGTAAAACAGAAGCCACCAGCAACGCCGCGATTGGCTAAATCGCTCAGCATAATATTATATTGAGCAACTTAAAAGTTGCTCATGAATATTCAACAACCTGTGGGGTGTGCTAGAATGCGTGACAAAATTAACTAGCTTCGGGTGAGCTATTATAATGCGTAACATTACATACAGTTAATTAATAAAACATCCAAAATCTATTAAATCATAACAATCCTTACAATCCCGCTACTAAATTATGAAACAGGTGTACGTGTGCCTTCATTATGAAAATCTAATACACAGTTTATATTCCCGAATCCAAAACACGGATAAACTATTATGTCGATGAACGCTACAAATAACTTATGTTAAAGGGACATTAAGTGGTGTTGAAAATTTTAAATGTTTAAAAATTTACTTCAGAATTCGAGATGAACATTAAAATTTGCCATTATTGTTGTTTCTACTAACAAAAACACAGCAAAACTTGATTGAAAAACGCCCTCTATGCAAATATGGTTCGCGTTATGTATCATGCGTACTGCAGCGGGATACTGTCGGACGTAAAATGCTGGTTGCGGCTCTACCAGCATTTTTGAATCGACGTTTTGTTGTACAAAGAGGGCTGATTTTTCTTAATCCTTATAGGTGTAAGTTCATACATGTAATACAATTGTAAAAATAAACAAATCCCAGTTGTTATCATATATTTTTGTAATTGATGGCGCTGCCTCCACCACATCCATGACATCTCTTAATGCCCCTTTAACTTATCAAAATGTAAGGTGCGTTATAATGTGCCTTTGATAGCCAACCCCAATCAATCGTGCTGCATATCAGGACAGTACACCGAATGATCTAATATGTTATAATATCTTAATATAGTTTGATCTAGTGTGCAGTAGAGCGTTCTACCCTGATCTTGCTCAATGTCTGTTTTTCACCGGTGCTGTATTTGGCAGTCTTTCACTCGGCATTCTGGCTGACAGGTAAGAGACAACGAATAAATACCGACGCTATATGGTTAGCGGCGTGTCGGAATATCGCCGCTACACAAAGTTGACACTGACAGCATGGATATCGTACCTGTTATCATACATATTTGATATTGGAATTTGTTTTAAATGTTCTGATAAGGAAGAGTACCCATGGTATTGTTTCTAAGGGGTTTGTTTTTAAATGTTCTGATAAGGAAGAGTACCCATTGTGTCATTTCTGAGGGGTTATTTTTAAATGTTCTGATATAAAGGAAGAGTACCCATTGTATTTGTTTCTAAGGGGTTATTTTTCAGGTGGCGGGGGCAAGTGGAGCCTTGGAGCAAGACCACATATGGACTGATATACCTAGGCCTACACCCACCAGGAGCCTAAGACCACACATGGACTGATATACCTATAGGCCTACACCCACCAGTGGAGCCATGGCGGCCGTCATGAATGTCCAATATTTATTAATTTTACATCCGCAAATGATGGTCATGGATGTGCTTGAACTATAATAGATGGCGCTGTTTAATTCAAACAAACTTGTTCATAAACTCGATTTCACGTTGTAAATGTAATGGGCGTATTTTCTCACATTTAATATGCACGCTCTCTACTCCTATCATCATTGTTACACTATAATTAACATAATTTGATCCAATAACTATTAGACACCCGCCTTTACTCTGTTCCATCAGCATTGGGAGACGTCCTGTTCTCTTCATGGCTGTTCTCATGCAATTTCTTCTGGGTGTAGTCGTGGTATTCTCCCCTAATATCGTCACCTATGTTGTATTCCGTACGCTTCAGGGCGTCGTCAATGACACAGTTCTGTCATTAGTATTCGTTATTGGTAAGTCATCAGAAACATTATACAAAAATGTAATACTACATGATTAGAGGGATAATATTGCAAGCTATTTCCGGGTGGGGTGGTATGACCTGTAGCTAGTACCGAGGGAAAATGGTTGCACTATTTCCCCGACTTACCATGTAGTATTTGTTTTATTACACCTATATAAATAAAAGTGCGTGAGAACGCTCTTACGTAGAGAACTTTTGTCTCTGGGTACGATGATATAGGGAAATAGTCAAAATTACCACACCTGAAATATCTCAATTTCGTCAATAGCTCAATTTATTATCACTGTGTCCAGCTCAATTGACCAATGAAATGGCAGGATTTGTGCCTATTATCTCATGAATATTTATGAGGTGTAATAATATAACTTATTGCCCGCAGTAGCATAGCCTGAGTGGAGAAACCCTCTTTCGGCAAATCAGGATCTGTCGCAATCCATCGATGCTGTGAAAAAGTATGGCAAAACTAGTCTTCCCTCAAATCTTGCAAAATAGTGTGTGTAACGCTATCATTATTTCGTAATAAACTCATGTTTCAAGTTAATCACACCCAGGCTGTCCCAAAATGATGAGTAACCATCGATGCCCAACCATTCATACATCTTTTTCATCATCAAAATCAATGAGTTTTAGGTCCGTTATTTTTTCATCATTTTTGACATACGGTATCCTTTCATTAAAATGTTAGATCATGCATGTCGGACTTATTTAATTGTAAACCACACTCCATTGTGTAAGACATGGTGATTTCACCTTTTTGGCAAAGTACAAAAAGAGGGGTGTGTGTGTGAGAGATACTTTTGTTTCTTTCAAACAAGTTTAAAAACTTGTTTGAAAGAAACAAAAGTATCTCTCAATCTCTTGTCTGCTATTGTTCCTTTCTATTTTAAAATATTGTTTGTTATGGTTGTTCAAATCATTAATGTTCTTCATTTTTATTCAATTTGAAATTACAATGGATCGTCACACATGAGTGATCACAAGCTTTGTTTCTTAATGAGCTAGTTTTGAGGCTAAACTTGAGGACATTTGAATAGGTATAAAGAAGTGGTCATGGGTAAATTAGCAGTGACTTCGACTTCTTTTTCATATGGGGGTAGAGTTTATTACAGAATTGGTAAAAATGAAATAGTAGGTCTTACTTTTTAACCTCACCAAGTTCATAAAAGTTCATGTCGTACATAATGGAATGTATCATAAGTTTGCTAAATCCGATATTCATGATCTAAAATTCTAATGTATCGAAAGGGTAAGAGAACTCAAAGATGACGAAAAATCAACGTACCTGATTCCATTGATTTTGATGATGAAAATAATTAATTAACTTTGGGCATTGATGGGTACTTATCATTTTGGGACAGTGTGTATGGATGATTTATGGATGTACTTTACTTTCAGCGTTTTCCCGTGAAATGAGGCAAAACGAAGGAAAATGCCAATTATATCACAAATTCAAATCATGTCGGTTACATTAGCGTTGTCGTTGTCAGTTGCCCTAACATTTCATGATGCAATGATGTCTGCCAGAAGGTAATTTCTGGATTAATCTTAATCCTCGTCATCCTGAGACGTTTTTATAACAGCGAAATATAGGCTAAAATTGATATTTTCGCCCCAAAAAAATCCAAATATCGGAATGTTTTGCTTATAAGTGGGGGAAATGGTGTTTCTAACATAAACTATAATATTCAGGACCATACAATCAAGATATTTTTTCAAAATGGCGATTTAAACAAATGTAAGGTTGTTGCCCTACTAATTTGGACTAGGTGGTACCCCAAATTTTGTTTCGTCAAAATGAGCGCAAGGGATGTAAAAATGATCACCTAATCAATTGTCATAGTTGTATACATAGGCCTACCTATTGTTATCATTGATGTTAATCAATGAATAAATGAATTATCAAAAAATTCAAAAAAAATCTAGGAACTAATTCTAATGTATTTTCGGTGTAAAACGGAACTGTGTAAAATGTTAAAACTATCTGAGTTGTTCAATTACCCACTGTTGAAAATGTTGTTTATTAAAAACACTAGCTTTTATTTTACAGGTGCAGAATCCGTGGGGCCTAAAAGACGTGTGATTGCGGGTATGATGGTGAACTGTACAGCAGCCACTGGTGTCATGACACTGGCAATAATAGCTGCTTTTGCTCGCACATGGCGAGGGTTACAGCTATTCATCTCTGCACCGTCCATCCTTGCAATCTTGGCCATAAAGTATGTAGAATTAATATACATGTATCAAGAAACATGTCTTGTGTATTGTCATCAAATTAGGAATTCATCTCTGCATCGTCCAGTATTGTAGTCTTGGCCATAAAGTGTGTACATAAAGAAACACGTGTTGTGTAAGAGTATCATCAAAATTAGCTATTCATCTCTGCACCATCCATCAACCATATGTGTTAGAGTTTTCAAATGATTGACAATAACATTGATGCTAGGTCTTCTAAAGTACGATTGAATTAAGTGCTCTGAAACACGGATGAACAATGATCGCTACGTGATTTTATAGATTGCCAACAAGTGGGAAATGGAAGCGTGAACCATGCAGTAACCAAGATATGACATATTGGTACGATTGAATTAAGTGTTCTGGAACACGGGTGAACAATAATCGCTATATGATTTTATAGATTGCTAACAAGTGAGAAATGGAAGCGTGAACCAGTAACAAATATATGACATATTGTGTACTTCGGTGAAAATACATCTGTTGATTTTACTTGCTCTTGGCAATTGCCTTTGAAATAAAAAGGATCGAACCGGTATTTTATTCTTAAATGCAGTGACATTTCACGTTGTTCATATAACTTGGAAGAAACAAGAAATGTTGTATCTATATAATAGGATGTCGTTTGTTTTTATGCATTGTTGTGTTATATTGATAACGTGATTGGTATTTTACGCGGTTTATCTGCCATCTGTCTGACATGCCCAATTCCAGAAAATCGTCAAAGTTATGACATATTTTCTATTCTTTAACCCATTGGAAACGACATTAAGCCGTATAGATGAGGTGACCGTTGTTTACATTTATGACGCCCTCTGTTGATTTGAGACAAAACAGACCGGGCAAGAGTTCCTATAGTTTACATAGGCCAGATCAGGTTTTCTAACTAGATTGTGGTGTTACAGCAAATTGTTATCAAAACTGTCTTTAAACTTGCTTAGGAATGCTATAAGCTATCGCATTTCACACAAAAAATTAAAAATAAATGAGTTTTACAATTCATTAGAAAGAAATTTCGTGTTGTCTTCATTATAAACTTTACTGTATATTCTGCCCGGAGGGAATCAACAGAGGGTGTCCCATTTGTAAACACACGACGTCACCGGTCACACCATCTATAGTTGCACATAATATTATTCATAAATAATTACGACACAATTTGACCTTCTATCATGCTTATTGCTTGTTTCTCATAATATCTCCATCACACTAAGAGCTGTTCCAGAATCAGCCCGATGGCTTTTTGCGATTGGGCGCCACGAAGAAGCTCAAGCAATCATAAGAAAAGCCGCGGTTGTTAACAAAGTGGAGTTGCCAGATGGAGTGTTTCTAATGAGTGAGAGTAGCGATGATATAGACAGACGGGAAAGTATTCAACAAGCGAATGTAAGTGATGTAACACCATCTAAATATATTTTATCTTTACATGAATTAGACGAGGGGCAGTCCATATGAATTGCTCGTTTCAGTGTCACCTTTTTAGGCCAGATGAGACACCTGACTTTACGGGGGAACGGGAAGCCCAAATGATAATTCTCTATAGATTAAGGGTATTACTTCATAAAATTTAATAAAAGTTGTAATTTACTTGAAATTGTTGAACGATGTTTGTATTTTAGCCTGATGGTGCAGCAGCAAATCGTCAGCCTACGCTAATGGATCTTCTGCGGTATCCCAACCTTAGAAAGAGGATCATCATTCTAATGTGTGTATCGTAAGTATATCCCAACCTTAGAAAAAGGATCATCATTCTAATGTGTGTATCGTAAGTATATCCCAACCTTAGAAAAAGGATCATCATTCTAATGTGTGTATCGTAAGTATATCCCAACCTTAGAAAAAGGATCATCATTCTAATGTGTGTATCGTAAGTATATCCCAACCTTAGAAAGAGGATCATCATTATTATCTTTACCCAAAGATGCAAGCATTCTGCTCGCTCAGATGCCTTGAAGGCTAAGCCCCAAAGGGATTCAGTTAAAGGACGTCGAGTCAATAAACAGTTTCTTGCTTGAATTTCATAATTCAAGAAAAAATTTGATTAATATGAATTATTTAGTAGTTGTGTCGCGTTACAATATAATATGTACGTTAATATTTGCAAATAATAGGCAACATCCTGCTCGAAGCACGTTTGCAATTAACATGTCTAAATTCACATTTTTCTCTACACTAAACATATAAGAATACGATATCAAAACAGTTTGTATGCGCGTACTTCCATGCGCATACATATATGTGTGGTGTAGCGCATTTTGCTATCCTTCCCTGTTGTCCATTGTACTATACGAAACTGTGTTACCTACCCTTTCTTTCTCTCTATTTACATTTATAGTAAAGTATGTCATTCAATCAATAAAGATAGTCGCGTTTAATTTCATTATTTTATCATTTCAGTTTCACCACCAGCCTGGTCTATTTCGGTTTGACCCTTGACACTGGTAATTGGGGCGACCGTGATTACCTGAACTTCTTTGTATCCGGATTAGTAGAGCTTGCGGCGTATCTCTTTTGCATCTACGTCTTGGAGAAATTTGGCAGAAGATACACCGAAGCAGCTTATCTTCTTCTGGCGGGAATCGCCTGTATTGTGGCTGAGTTAATACGTATGTTATAGATGGTATAGGGTAAACATGGTAAAGGCTTACTGTAAAATGTATCAGTGGGAAACTTCATGTGTAAAAATGACCACTCGTTTCTTTTGGGATTTCCATGCCGGTAATCAATTTTAGTTAGCACCGTAGCGGAATATTAACTGGAGCAGTAATTTGCTTAAAAGGCAACAGTAACACACAATGATCGGACCTTTTCTTATTCACATACTGGTGATCCCTGCATTTTCGGTAAGTGGCTAGCAATTAAAACCTTACGACACTTTTTCACAGCAATCTTTCATATTATAAAGGCTCACCAGGAACTTAGATCTCTCCATTTGTGCCCACTGGGATTAATGCCTTTTTAGAAAACGTAGGTCTATTCAAACTATCATGACTGTATAATCAAAGTGTAATTCTCGTTCTCCATTGCCGAAAGTATCCACGCGCTTAATGCGTAATAAATGCATATTAGTGTTTCGATTCCCTTTTCTCATTCAATCATATTTTGCAACGTCACCGATAATTACCATATCACATTAGTAGCTAAACAGCGCACAAGAAGCTTTCGAAAGATTTTCACCGAAATTCAATGATTTTAAATAAAGATTTACTGAAGTGCAGAATATGAAATTTCGAGCTACACACGTGACTAATTTAAGATTACCGGACATGTTCAAGCACTGTTATTTAACTTACAAAAATAAAAAGAAGGATACTTGGACTGGAGTTGGTTATCCAACTCAATTGGTTTTGGGCTTATCTAATTTAGCTGTACCTATGAATGTGGTATTTGGAATTTTTCGATAGGTATTCGCGATAGATTCCACACCACTATGATTGTCATGATTGTAGTCCTTGCCGACGACAATTGGATTTTCTCTCTATTTTAGAAGCCTAACTATAAGTAATCAGGAACGCACAGTGAAACAAAATTTGCTAAATGGGATAGGTTGAGGATATACCATCAGAACAAAAAAAATATACCATCAGAAAAAAAGAAAGGACAAAAATTTCACTTTTAAAACGGGATCTCTTTGAATGATTAAAGTTGGAATATTTTAGGACTAGTCCATTTTGTAGATCTTATTGTTATTTTGATCGTACATGTTTTGTCAGCACTGCTCATTTTGTTGATGATAAATGAGAGCGATACACCGCTGGCCAAAATCGGGGGCTCATTTCTCGGAAATGTTGTACTTCTATGATCACATATCATGAAATTGAAGACAAATTCAAATCAAATCGGCGTTTTGTAAAAATATAGGGGCCTATTTAGTGATGTGGCATCAATAAGAATTGGCAAATTTAGGCAAATCGTGTCCAGCGTCGTCTGTGACGTCAGCAGACGTCTGGAGCGTTCGGATACAAAACATTAAAGAGCTTGAGGTTTATCTTGAATTTGCACTGTTGACCCTTTAATGTTACACACAGCTCCCGGATGGTGGAAGACGGTAGTCGCAATGATTGGTAAATTTGGTGGCGCAGGTTCGATTGCGACGATACCGGTTTACATCCTGGAACTGATGCCGACACCAGTGAGGTAGGTGTAGGCGTGGGGTGTGTAGGTATATGCATAACGAACCACTCACACTGCGTGTACTTCAAAATCACACAATTCTGGTACCCAATATCAAGTCTGGAAGCCGTGTCTTTCCTATACGCAATGCGCGCGCACCACGGATGTCCGATTGACCGTTTTAGACGAGGTTATCTTATTGTGACAGGTGCGCATTGGGACCGTAACCCCATGAGATCTACCAGCCGATTGGTTGACATCTAGGATGTGTCAAATATAATGCCAATAAGAGATATTGTTAGAATAATTAATTTTTGTATAAAGGTTTATAATATATTTATAAGCAAAATTGTAATTGTTCATCAAGTTGAGTATATATCATGTAATTGACGAGATCTCACAACTGAATAAATCCTCTGCTTTGTGTGGATATATAGTCATGTCATAAAATCAAGTCCATTTTTCTCAACTATAGAGCAAACTGGCGTAGTAGTTGATTCAGATCGTTGTTTATTTTGATGATTGTGTTATCTTCTGCCCAAACTATTTTTGGGTAGTCTACTACTGCAAGGGGTCTATCTTGTGCAATTAGAACATTATCAAACTGACGGGTCTTTTGTCAGTGATGTTTGATGAAGTTCAACGATTTGGACGCAACGTAGCACTAGCATAACATCTAGCCTAATTTCTGTTTTTGAGAGATTGATTTTTCATCACTGTTTTACATTTGAAGAAATCCTTAAGAAGCAAAACCTCGACGTCCCTTTTTCATGAGACACATTCATGTTGTAAGACCATAATGACTGAATTAAGCCGCGATACAAAACTAGTACGCACCTAGCTCATTTTAGCCTGGTCTAGTATGGCTCATATGTTAATTAACGTGTACAATAGTCGCCAATTACGTAATATTTGGCATCACCATACATTCAAGCACCAATGAAAATTTAACTTGACTTACTTGACTTAGGGCGGGTGATATTCCCGAACCACGTTGATTCTCCAAATCTTCCTTTCATAGCTGTCTTGATTTCTTCTACCTGCAATCCTGTGTCACGCTTTAGTATGTCAATGTAGGTTAGAGCTGGTCTACCACGCTTTCTTACTCCATGTTTTAGTATCCAATGTATGAGTTTGAAGACCAGCTCATTGGACCCTCTGAAGCAGTGTCCTGTAAATCTTGATCTACGTTCTCTGATCTTATCCGAGACTTTGGGCATATCCGCGTACAGGTCCTCATTTGTCACATGATGTCTCCAGTTGATGTTGAACACAGTTCTAAGCATTCTAGTGTAACATCCGTCCAGCTGTTTACTAAGCTTTGGGGTGACTGTCCATGACTCACATCCACAGAGGAGGACTGATTCTACAGTAGCTATGAACAGTCTTTCTTTGAGCTTTCTGGATAGTGATTTAGCCTTCCATAACTGACTAAGTTTGCCACAAGCTCTCCATGCAGCTGCTTTGCGTGTTTTAATGTCCTTTTCAGTACTGTTCATCCAGGCTCCAAGGTAGGCCTACTTGGAGTCCTTCACTTTATCAAGGCGCATACCTTCGTTTGTGGTGATTACAGGTACTTGTTTCTGGTTGAAGGACATACTTTGTCTTTGCAGCGTTCATTTTGAGCCAAACTTTACCCACTGAAGTCGGCCACTTAAGTAATGATTGCGCTTGAGACACTTCTTCAGACAACAGTGCAATGTCGTCAGTATTTAGTTGGTCCTATTCGTCTGCTGCTTCTTTTTGTTAAGCGGAATCCTAGCTGAAACTGAACTGAACCAATATAAAAAATAAAGACAATATTTGCATTGGTCTCCGTTCCAATTTAAAGGTGCTTGTACGTATGGAGATGCAAAATATTACTTTGGCGACTATCGTACAACAAGTCTTCGGAACAAGTCATGTATACGTAAGACCCATACGCACTAATTTTGCAGCGAAACATTCTTGCTTGATTTTCTCTGAATGCTGAAGGAGTGTAGGTGCTGGATTAGGTTGGATGGCAATTGAACTGGGAAGTATCGCTGCGCCTCTTACCTTCATCGCAAGCACGTACCTTTATGAACCTCTCGCATTCTTCGTATTTGGTGGCTGCGCATTGTTGGCAAGTCTGTTGACACTGGGACTTCCGGAAACAAGAGGTCTCAGTCTACCGGAAACGATGGAGGAAGGCGAAAATCTTGGACGGTACGTTACAGAAGATTATAAATCACGGTTTGCCCGATGCTCATTTGAAAACAAAATGTGATGAATCAATATCCTCACACACTATACAATGTCACAGTGAGTGTTCAAGAGAGCTATGGCAATCAACATGCGTAAATCCAAGTTGCATTCTATATACCATTGATGTACTGTTTGATATTCACCTTCCTCAATTACTGGTAGAATGTCCTTCGATTTCGTAACTGTGGTATATTAATTGGCCATCTCGTTCTTGCATTTGATATAAGTTATTCTGCCGATTATCACCATTTTCTCGTTCTCTATCGCCGCCATATTTATGTTTATCTTCAAATATATCAATCTGTGGGGTTGTAACGGTCACTTTGCAACTTGATCCATATGTATATTATAAAATGTATGGCGTTTATAATCCGGGTATACGTATATAAGTACTTAAAGTCCACATGTAATAACTCATGTTGACGATCTCGCTAGTCATGGGCGATATTGGAAGTGTTATAACTACAACCCATAACACATTATACCCTTTGCAACTAATTTTATTCAATGATTATGTAGCGCAACATCTGAGGTACAGGATCATAGTCCAATAACAACCGTATCAAATAACGTGGAATTGAATGTAGTGGTTAACACAGGGTATGACGTCAGTAGAGGTGATGATGGTGATGGAATACATCGTGAAAGGTACTTATCATTTGTCATTCTTGTATATTTCCAAAATTGTATTAATCGTTAGAACTGTCTGGACTGTGATCTTTGGCAGGGGCTTTAAAGGTCTTTCGCCGGGGATACCATAAGGTTAAGGCGAGGTTTTTAACCAAGACCAGGGCTTTGACTTCTTTTGGCTGGTTCCCTTAGCCAAATATCTAGCACTGGCCACTTCCAATCCTAGTCCTTGCTTTAGTCAAAGCCCTCGATCTAGATACACATCTTGCCTAGGCTCTATACAAGCATATTTCCTTGATCTACCTCATGATCTAGAAAAATCCTTGGCCTATCCCTCACCCTTTAAGACCTTGAACTATTCAAAGACGTAGCTCGCGTCATTGTCATCTTCACTGTCATCTTCACTGTCATCAATATCATCATTTGTCTTAGCGAAAGATTTAGTACATGATTTGTTGTCGTATTTTGTTGTACACATGATGACGTACCCTGTGACGCACCCAGGTAAAGTGACTGACATTGACGCACCCATTGTCAACATTGTGACGGACCAAAGGCTGTCCATGACGTACCCTGGGACAAGAATGTGGTGGTACATGACGCACCCCTTCGGGGGTCGTATAGTGCGTCATACATCTGATATGTGCATCGTCAGCTTACCAAGAAACTCCAGAAAATGGTACGCGGATGACACATGTGTATATGTGTATCCATAACTAGAAGATAGTATAGCGAAATAATCATGATAATGGTGTAGATCAATTTGGTCTGCTGAGGCATCGCTTTAATTTGGGCGTGTGTTTGTTTGTATTATACAGGGTGTATCAAAAAACCGCAACATTGTTTGTCGAGAGCTGTACGGTTACAGTAAATCACAAATCACTCTGAAACTTATATATTCTGTCAGGTCTTATTGGCGTCTCACATAGACATTATGTGGCGATCATAGCAATCGGTGGTCATGGTGGTTCACAACTTAAAAAGGGTGATTGACGTATTCAAATGGTCGAATGATTATCAGATTACATGATTCAATGATTTTATGTACCACCTTACTCAAACAAAGGAAATTAAGATAAAACATTCCAGACATTAAGGTTACATTGTTATTGTTAAAAACTGTTAACCCATAACACTAATCGTACAGGAAAATCCAAGTTTTTAGAACGAACGATGTAAAACGTGGTTTGCGCTTCTCTACTTAATATCTTTAATATCTCAGCGAATAAATATTCGATATCGTTGTAATTTGATTATGTGATAGCCAATAAGTAGACTTTTTAGAATATATAAATTTCAGAGTGATGTGTGATTTGCCTTAATCGGCGAGCTCGCGACAAAAAAGTGTTGCGTGTTCTTTTGATACACCCTTTACAAATTCTTGATACAGATACATGTACGAGGGGCATTCAATAAATACCTGCAACCATTGAAAATCTCTGAACCGTGACATGTGTCAATAAAATAATCTTATGATACTTAACCTGTAAGCCTTACCCCTTTCTCACGGAAATATTCAAACATGTGGGTCATTTTTATCATTATAAATCAAGCGCCAATATTAACACTGTTAACGCATATAAACACTGCACAAAAATATAGTAACCACTTTTTTCGAGATACCCTGCAGTGGTCATTTGAATAACAAATGATGCAGTTTCCAATGTTGCACTGAATGCAGTCCATAAACTTGTCTTTTAAATTTCCTGCCATTGTAACATTTAGTTCCCTAACCAGTGCCCTGAGGAGATCACGGTATTCACAGTGCTGAAATGTAATGATATACATGACCTACGTGTTCGAGAATTTCTGTGAGAAAAGAGTAAGACTTATAGTTAAGTATCATAAGTATATTTTATTGACACGTGTCACGGTTCAGAGATTTTCAAAGGTTGCAGGTATATATTGAATGCCCCTCGTATGTACATTATTTTTGTTAAACGAATATCATAAAAAATAAAATATTACAATATCCACCTTGAGCGACTTATCTTGATAAAATGATGTTTCAAAAAAAATGTTTTAAGGTTTAGTAAAAACACAATATTGATACTCAATTGTTGTTAAATAGATCCAAAGGATCCACACCGAAGGATTACGTCATGGAAGGGATTGACAATCCGATATATGTTGACGATAAAGCAGATGAAAGGTAAAGTTTAAAAGTTCAACATCCGTCACGGCTATTTTGGATTTTCTTACAGAAAATCGGGTATAAATTGCATGGAAAACCCTCAAATTTGTAGCGAACATTTGAATAAACTTTTCGAAAGTTAATATCGAAGGTGGTGTATTAATACTTTACTTATTATTTCTTGCTTCCTTCCCGGATACAGTGGAACATCACACCATCATGATGATGACGTGCCTGTATATCAGGTACATGGCGAAGAAGAGAACCACACCAACACTTCATTATGAAATGCTGACCATCTCCGTTTCATTTTATGACTTATCCGTCCTGGAAGTTGAGTTTGTTAGAAAGGAGATGGGTTTTACTGACGTACGTTATTAAACGCGACCAAGCTCTCGCAAGATAAATCCTAATTCAGCGGTATTTTGCGCCGTAACATTATTCTGTTTTCTGGATTCAGTTCAATACACCGAGCGCGTACGTTTGACGCATGTTTGACGCGGCAGCGCAGTACACATATGCGCTAAAACGCAGCGTTTCCAGTTGAGAAAGAATTAACCAACTTGCCAGATTCGTTCATTTTATAAATAGGCAAGACTTCTGTTGTCCTGTTGCTTATTTAATAAAGAAAATAACACTTCATTTTCATCATAATAAAGATTGAAATACAAAGAAAAGAAAAAAGAAAATTCACGTTTCATGTTTTTATGTACCTGCCCATCTATTGCCACGGCAAATAAACGACTTAATTCTTTAATTTATTTTCTTGTCAAACTTATATGCCGCACCAATGCTAGTCCACTTTGTATACCTTATATCATTTCACTGTCACAAAATCGAACAACACCCTCTGATACTTCCCATCCGAGAACCGACCAAATACAAGGTCTACTGGCATTGAATTTACCAAAGAACTGCGCTTTAACATTATAGCACAATTGTGCCCCTGCCCCATTCCCCGGATGTAGTGTGTATAGGCATTACGACAACTTACAATTTGGCTATTCCGCTCCTACCAAATGGTATAAGCGTTCAACGGTTACCGAATAAATAAATATTTAGGCTCCTACGAGCGCTTATCGAACGCTTATAAGCGGTCGACGATTACAGAACGGTTATAAGCGTTCGACTAGCGTTCGACTAGCGTTCGACTAGCGTTCGACTAGCGTTCGACTAGCGTTCGACTAGCGTTCGACTAGCGTTCGACTAGCGTTCGACTAGCGTTCGACTAGCGTTCGACTAGCGTTCGACTAGCGTTCGACTAGCGTTCGACTAGCGTTCGACTAGCGTTCGACTAGCGTTCGACTAGCGTTCGACTAGCGTTCGACTAGCGTTCGACTAGCGTTCGACTAGCGTTCGACTAGCGTTCGACTAGCGTTCGACTAGCGTTCGACTAGCGTTCGACTAGCGTTCGACTAGCGTTCGACTAGCGTTCGATACCGGTCACCTAAGCGTTCTTTCCTTGGCACGGACAGTTAGCTCATTTAAATAATTAGGCTCCTACGAGCGCTAATGGAGCCCTCACATGTATCCGTGTGAGCTGGGCGGCTTCTTACCGTCTTATAGAAAAACAACAGAGTCCAACACGGTGAACAATCAGCAAAACATGTCAACGGCCGCATTGATTTATTTGTTGTCACCGGGTTCATACTGTTCTATACCGGGTCCTTATCGGCCTGGAACCGGGCTCATACCACCTCCTCACCAGGTCCTCACCGGCCGAAACGCTTGGGTACCGACCGATCCGCCTTGATAACGTCATCAAACTGCCCTGTATAAGCTGAGCGCTCAAGCTCGCCGCTTCGCTCACATTTCGGGAATGTCTGTAAAATACATTTGTACTCACATGTATCCGTGTGAGCTGGCCGGCCCATTACCGTGTGACAAATTGGTGCAGACGGTGGCACACGGTGATGTCACACGGTGGGCCGTTTCCCGTCCGTTGAACACGTTGCCGTGGACTTTGCCGGCCATCCGCGCCCGGCAGGACTTTTGAGCATGCTCAAAACTCCTGCCGGGTCCTGCCGGGTGAGTAAAAGCGGCGGAAAACGGTGAGAGCCCGGTTTGAGGACGGTATAAAGACGGCGCACCCGTTTCACGCCCGTTCGCAGGGCGGTAATGGCAGGCGGCCACCTTACCGTCTAATAGAAAAACAACAGAGTCCAAACAATCAGTAAAAAATGTCAACGGGCGCATTAATCTTTTGTTGTGGCCACCGGGCCCATAACGTTATATACAGGGTCTATACTGGGTCGTCACCGGTCGGGTACTGGGCTCACCGTCCTCATACATTTCTAGCTTACCGTTCTTACCGGGTGCATAACACCTCCTCACCGGGTCCTCGGTCCATACCGTTCTACACCGGGTCTGTCCCGGGTTCTCACCGGCCTTGTCCCGGGATCACCGGCCTTGTCCCGGGATCACCGGCCTCATACAGTTCTAGCTTACCGTTCTCAACGTGTCCTCATCGTGTACATACCACCTCCATACCGGTTACTAACCGGTCGAAACGCCTGGGTACCGGCCGAAACGTCTGATTACATCATCAAATCGCCCTTTTCAAGCTGAGCGCTCAAGCTCGCCGCTTCATTTTTATTCCGGAATTCGTACGAACCACATTATAATACTCTCTAAATGTAAAAGAGCTAAACCTCACTCTTTCGAGAGCTTACGGCTCTTCTAAGAAGTGAAGTTCACTCTTTTCAGAGTGATTTCCACTCTTTTCAGAGTGATTTTAACTCTTTTTAGAGTGATTTTAACTCTTTTTAGAGTGATTTTAACTCTTTTTAGAGTGATTTTAACTCTTTTTAGAGTGATTTTAACTCTTTTTAGAGTAATTTTAACTCTTTTTAGAGTAATTTTAACTCTTTTTAGAGTGATTTTAACTCTTTTTAGAGTGATTTTAACTCTTTTTAGAGTGATTTTAACTCTTTTTAGAGTGATTTTAACTCTTTTTAGAGTGATTTTAACTCTTTTTAGAGTGATTTTAACTCTTTTTAGAGTGATTTTAACTCTTTTTAGAGTGATTTTAACTCTTTTTAGAGTGATTTTAACTCTTTTTAGAGTGATTTTAACTCTTTTTAGAGTGATTTTAACTCTTTTTAGAGTGAAAATCGCTCTTTTAAGAGTGAACTTCACTCCAAAAAAATATCTGTTCCTCCTAGAGCTCTCGAAAGAGTGAGTTTTAGCTCTTTTATATTTAGAGAGTTGCAACATGCCTGCGGAGAGTCCGTTCCGCGAACGGTTACTAGGCTGCATGCGGCCATTCGCAGTCCGTCGCTAAGATGGTTGACGTCCACCACCGTCTATCACCGCCCTGCGAATGGGCGCGAAACGGGTGCAAAACGGATGCGAACGGGTGCGCCGTCCTTATACCGTCTTCATACCGGGCTCTCATCGTTCGCCGCCGCTTTTACTCAGGAGTTTTGAGCATGTTCAAAACTCCGGTGGCCGGCAAAGTCCCCTGAACGTGTTCAACGGACGGGAAACGGCCCACCGTGTGTGCCGCCGTCCGCACCCATTTTTCACACGGTAAGGGTCCGCTCAGCTCACACGGATACATGTGAGGGCCCCATTATCGAACGCTTATAAGCGGTCGACTAGCGTTCAAAGTCACAATGCTTATATTTCAACCATAGGAATTTCCTTAACGTTCAACAAAAATAAGCGATCATTGAACGGTTATCGAAGATTAGTGGAACGCTATGGAACGCTAATGATTTAGCTCCTGTTTATGTTCACAAAATAAATAAATAAAACAAAGTCGCTCGTGGCATTTCATTCATAAACAATGAACCTCGCTATCAGAGACCGCAATTTCGGCTATGAAAGGCTGAATGCAAATCTTTTGAACCGCGAGGGACCATCTCGCAAGATCCGCGAAATCTCGTAGTAAAGCATGTGGTGATCGAATTAATATCATGACATAATTTTCTTGTGTTCGGAAACGATCAGAAAAGTCGAGAGAAAAAATTATGAATGACAAATTGTAAATACCTCTCTCAGGGTCACAACGCATGCGTAATGATGATTTAGGTCAATAGATATGGCGGTAAACAACATTCGCTACTACGAAATGAAGACATTTTGTATAATTTAATCTTTATTTTTAACGACGATGGATGATAATATTTCCGGTAAAAGCATTTGTCTCAACATTAACAACATGACATTGTTAGTTGAACAGTTGTTAGTATTAAAATAAAATGCACACAAACTCATGAAAAAGAGCTTTAAATACTGTGTCAAAGTGATATATTTTGCGTTTGAACATAATTCACAGTATTCATGCCGAATTTATATTCCCAAATACAATATCAGTATTAAAAAAAAGAAAAAGAAGAAGAAAAAAAGAAATCCGACCTATCGACCCTACCTTTTGAGGACCCCGATGACCCCGATGGACAAACAAACAATTTCTTTTTGGCCTTAACTATCTAGAATCCACATCAAGTAATGTTGTCACATTTTAATGTGACAACATTACTATACTGTTTTATAGATATTTAAAAATATCTATAAAACAGTATGGTTGAATTTCCATACGTACATATATAAATGCAAAACTCTGAATTTTGGTTTAATTTTTTTACATTTTCTGATTGAAAAAAATCACTGCTAGTCCCTTTCATTAAAAAAAGGTATTGTTTTTAGAGCGTACCCGTTCGGTAGTATTATTTTTTGCGTGAAACAACTCCGCCCGTGGCGTCGTTGTTCCACTAAAACTAATACTACCGCACGCATTTATGTCAGATAATATACAATACATTTATTCTCATTCTTAAACATACTTAGTCATACTTTAGACATTTTATATTTAATCAAGATTGTAACTTTAATTGCCCATATTTGTCAACTTTTACCCCTGTTAGTATCGAATAACCCAAAAACATTTCATCCAATCCCGTGCGCTGAGTATACCATCTGTCGGCATAATGCGCCACATAAGCACGCATGGAAATCGCAGTAGACGCACTGCAGAAGTGTGTGTTATGGAAGAGAACTTTAGTTACCACGCAATACGTGAGGGTGGTCACGCTAATTAATGTACGCCGTGTAAAGTTACCAAAGAATTACCAAATATTCTTAGTTGTTTAAGAATACGGTATATCATTTGCATGATGCAAAATCACACCCGACCCGAATTTCTCGCCAAATTTGGAACTGACTGAAGTGTAGCCATACAGGGTGAGTCCAAAAAAAAGTGTACTCAACTTCAGCGATTTTTTTTTAGAAAAAATTATTCGTTTGTTTTCAAACCATTTTACTACGGTATAAAGACAAAATAATTAGCTTTAAGGGGGCTGTGCACCTTCAGGTACAGCCTCCGTAAAACTGCCGTAACTTCTTTATTATTCATTAAATCTATATAAAAGTATACATTTTCTTGCAGAAAAGGGTTCAATGAATCCAACCATGATCATGAAATTGACCATTTTGGGAGAAAATTATAAAAAACACGTTTTTTGACCCATTTTAGGTTTGGAAAAGATAACTCAAAATATATTTTGTTAAATTTTATCATACTAGTTTAATTATATTCCTCATGCAATTCCCTAGGAATCGTTTTTTTTAAAAATTTTTACTTTATTATTTTTTGAATTATCGAACAAAAAGTGCCAAAAATTATGATTTTTTACCAAAAAACGTGATTTTCACGATTTTGGAGGTTCAAAAACAGGATTTTTGGCACTTTATGGTCTGTAATTCAAAAAATAATAAAGTAAAAATTTAAAAAAAAAAACCATTCCTAGGGAATTGCATGAGGAATATAATAAAACTAGTATGACAAAATTTAACAAAATATATTTTGAGTTATCTTTTCCAAACCTAAAATGGGTAAAAAAACATGTTTTTTATAATTTTCTCCAAAATGGTCAATTTCATGATCATAGTTGGATTCATTGAACCCTTTCCTGCAAAAAAATGTATACTTTTATTAAGATTAAATGAATAATGAAGAAGTTACGGCAGTTTTACGGAGGCTATGCGAAGGTGCACATCCCCCTTAATATACATTTTATCTGGTTTAGATTGGTCGAGGGAAACTTATTTTACGCTGTTTTGAATAAAAGTGACCAATTTAACGTCCGAACACGTTTCCAGATCTTGACCATTATAATTTCATAAGATACGACCAATAAAAAATTACAATACAGACAGCGAAAGGATCAATTCCTTTGTTATGAAATGATTAAAGTGTGGTAATTGTGTCATAAATAGGCCTTAAAGCTGTCTATTGTTTTAATCTATTAGGAGACAATTTTGAACAAGTCTATTGTCTACTTAATTCGTTTAATAAACAAGATGTGTAATGCTTTACATCATAATCCTAGTAAACATTATTAAGCTCGTTAAGTTTGAAATTAAAAACCGTGTTTTTGGTGAAAAAACAGCTCCTGTACAGAAATAGTCATATTTACTTAACGGTATCATCAAATAGCGTGATCTTTTTTCCAGATGGTAGCAAAGAAATGGCGCAATCATTTAAAGTTTTGTTTGCCTTGATTTTGTGGTCAGAATTTTGTTTTTCTATTTTTTTCAATTAGGGTAAACTTTTTTTTGACTCACCCTGTATAGCATTTCTACAGAGAGCATCCAAACCAAACTTCTCTATTTTACAGGTTATCATCATTGGCAAACCTTTAGGTGATTAGCACACAGGCCCATCACAGTACCAGCGTATTGGTTCGAGACCCTCTGGTACAATAAAAAAAAATCAAGTTCCTTAGGTAAGGTGGTTTCTGGTGCACATCCTGGTCATTGGAAAGTTTGGAACCTTGCTGATATACAGACACTAATGGTCACTGTTATATTTTTCAACAAATCTCATTAGTGCTAGAATGTGTGGCCTTGATTCGAACCGACATCCACCATAAGACAAATGCAATGAACACACCTGATTGCACTCCTTCAGAAATGCATTCCTCTCAAGCCAATCCTTGCTGTATTTCACTGATAAACAATCCAGGTGTCTTACATGAAGCAGATTCCTGAACAGATGTTCTACACTCTGTGGTCCATACTGCTGATTATCACCATGACTATGCAATTCCCACAACTCTTTGAGATGTGCTAAAGGTAGCATGGCTATACCATGATCTGTCACAGCAGCATTACACAACAGTGTATTTTGGAGTTTGGTCATGTGTCGTAAACCATTACACAAATCACCCATTGCAGCAGTGGCGTAGCTGGGATTTTTTTCAGGGGGGGCAAGATTTCTGAGGGTGGGGGGGGGGGGGGGGGGGGGGGGGGGGGGAGGGGGAGGGTGGGGGCGGTGAGGTTCAAAAAATTTCGCACGGTCAAAAACAATCGCACAGTACATGTACTATTTTGCCTTTTTTGACTATTTCGGCTGAATATACGGGCCATATTTAACCGCCCGCCATCTCGGTCTTTTATCATTATTTTCCGATTTTTCATTTTTTTCTCCTTTTAATTTTTTTTAGAGGGGCTGGGGGGCGGGGCACAAATGGGTTTTTTCTGTCAGGGGGGCATTTGCCCCCCTGCCCCCCCCCCCCCCCCCCTGAGCTACGCCACTGCATTGCAGAGCCAATATTGCTGAAACCTAAATCAAGGTACTTCAGTTCAGGCATATGGATCAGACAGGAGGCTAGGCATACAATTCCATCCTTATCCAGGCAAGTCCAAGTTGTCAAGTTTTGTCAGGTGTTTGACAACCATTACATAGATCTTTTGCAGCAGTACCAATGTAATTCCTATACAAATTGAACTCCTGCAAGTCTTCTATGTGAGTTAGCGAATCACCTAACTGTAATATATTTCTCTCATTCAGCTGTGTATTGGCCAATAAAAGGTGTTTCAGTTTTGTGAGACTTTTCATACCATGAAACAAATGATCAATTTCATCATCATTATCAGGAATATATTTTGTCTGCAGCCCAGACAGGTGGCATAGATTCCTGCCAATTTGTGATTCACTATAAGCACCAATATTATTGTCCCTTAAATCAAGTATCTCTAGGCCAGATAGTTTGCACAAATGTTTGCCTATTATTGCACCTACATCATTTGTGATCTTGTAATTCTGTAAACTCAGTACCTGCAAATTACCAAGATAATTTAAGGCCTCCACAAGTTTCAGTGCAGCATCCACTGATATATGGGCCCTTCCAAGTACCAATTCCTTACAAGGCAAATGAACCGATTGTTCATTATTTTGTACCTCTTCCTGACATACTTCTGCCAAGGCATCAGCTCCTGCTTTGTTTGTTTGAACGCAATCCTGTTCCAATATTAATACTACATATTACATACATACATATGTATAATACTACAATACTACAATACTATATATAATACTATAATACTACATATTACTACATACATACTACTACATTAATACTATAGTACTGTAGACAACTCTTTCAAATTAGAATCATTATAGCTCCCATTAGATAGTCTCTGTAAACTTGGAACTAATGACTACAAGGCTTCAATAAATAATTCAGTAAATTTTCCCCCATACCTATCATCAGTTATTTCTAGCTCTTCTATTGGCTTGACAGTATCAGGTGATTGTAGTAAGTATCCAATATCAACCATTTCAACATTTTTGAAACGGAGAATACGGAGGGAAATCAATTGATTCATGAAAGAAACTACAGGAGAGTCACAACGGGAAGATGCATCAATCTCCTCAACACTCCAAAGATCATCACTGGAATATGTAATACATGAAATATGCTTTCTACACGGTATACCGTATCATACCCAATGAAGGCATTCTGAAATTGGTTAAGGTCTTTCATATACTTGAATTCTATCTTAATAGGTTGTAGCTTTGATGCACATCCTAAGATTTTGAGATATCTCTGATGATTTGCAGATGAATTATCCAATGTTATTCCTAATTCAGTTGCATCCTTGAATATACAGGCTGTCCCAAAATGATTAGTACCCATCGATGCCCAAAGTTCAATAATTTTTTTCATCATCAAAATCAATGAGATTAGATCCGGGTTTTTTTTTCTTCATATTTGTTATACTCTACCCTTTTATTAGAATTTTAGATCATGAATATCGGACTTATTTTATTGAAGTTACAATCCATTGTGTAAGACATGGTGATTTCACCTTTTTGGCAAAGTGCAAAAAAACGTGTTTTAAACAGCTTGTTTGAAAGAAACTAATATATTCTCTCAATCGCTTGTCTGCTAATAGCTTTGGTTCCTTTCTATTTTAAACTGCTGTTGTATCATATTGTTGTTCAAACCATTGATACTTCTTCATTTTGATTCAATTTGAAGAGTAAACATGGATCGTCACGCATGAGCGACCCCAAGCTTTGTTTCTATAATGAGCTAGTTCTGAGGCTTAACTTGAGGGACATTTAAACAGGTAAATACGTGGTCATGGGTAATTAGCAGTGGCGTAGACTTATTTTTCATATTGGGGATGCAATTTCCTACAAATTTGCTGAAAATGATAATAGTCCCTTAGTGTTTAATCTCACGAAATCCATTATACAACGTGAAAATGAAATCTGGTGATTCACCAAATACCACTTCATTTAGAAGTCGCTAAACACTTGTCAAATAAAACAATGCACGGGGTCACTCAAGTGTGACAAAATTCTTTTACCCGTTAAATTGAATTAAGGAATATAATTATTAATGATTTGGACACCCATAACTAATAACAGTTACAACAGAAAGACATACAAGATTATATTGAGTAGACAAGAGATTATGAGAATACACAAGTTTCTTTCAAACAAGCTGTAATAGCACACACATTTTTTTAGCACTTTGTCAAAAAGGT
Organism: Ophiura sarsii; assembly: GCA_035610835.1. Taxonomy (NCBI): domain Eukaryota; kingdom Metazoa; phylum Echinodermata; class Ophiuroidea; order Amphilepidida; family Ophiuridae; genus Ophiura; species Ophiura sarsii. Next base: position 76,611,537 of record CM069446.1, read on the forward strand.
AAAATCACCATGTTTTACATAATGGAGTGTATCTTGAGTTTGATAAATCCGATATTCATGATCTAAAATTCTAATAAAATAGTACAGTATGACAAAGATGATGTAGAACAGCAGACCTAATCCGATTGATTTTGATGATGACAAAAATGATTGAACTTTGGGCATCGATGGGTACTAATCATTTTGGGACAGCCTGTATAGTTGAATGATTCTGTATTGTGCAACACACTATCTAAAAAAGAATTAGTTTCTTCAGATTGATATGGAATATCTATCTCCAATGACTGTAATGACTGCAAATCATATAATGGTAGCAAATGGGTGTGCAATTGCTGGGTGCCTGTTTCATACAATAAGGCTAAAGGGATGTCCCAATCAGAATCTGTAAATGATTTGAAACATGTTTCATACATGTATGTCAGTTTGTCACATGTCAGCCCAACAATATGAGGCAAGATTACTTCAGCTGTCTCGCAACTCAACCCACAACAAAACAGCAGTAATATTTTCATATTGTCAACATTGTCAGCATTGTTTTGAGAAATATACAACATCGAAACATTTTAAACACTATAAGCGCATCCCCTGTTCTACGAGCGGAAGGATCTCAGGTCGTTTTTTGACAAACTAAAATCAAACTCCCGGACTTCCCGGATCATGGGCCGGTATTTATTTGCAAGATTTTTCACCAATTTCTAAAAAAAAAAGGGTCGGTCGGGCCTGTAGAATAGGGTTTTATTTCGTCGCCTTATATTAAAATAGAAACCCGTTTGCGGCAGCCTGGTGCTAAGCATTATTGGTTTCCAGTTTTATACGATTTATTCCATTAAAATATACTACCGGGTTCCAAATTGTCGGTTACTTTCATCTATGCTTAGCACCAGGCTGCTGAAAACGAGATTCATTAAAATAGGCATACAATGTCGATAATCATGATACATTGAATATAGAAACACGTTTAGTACGTCAGACCCAAAGTCAAGTGTAAAGGTCGTGGGTCGTTACAGTTTGACATTACTCAATATCTCGTGCCCCGGGCTCGTGCCGTAGAAACAGGGTGGGTGCAAATGCCTTTGTTGGTGTTTAATTTCTCACGGTCACATGTTATGTCCACGGTAAGCTATTAATATCCAACAGACAACAGTGCAACCATGTTATTTGACGAAGTTCTAGAACATCTTGGCGATTTTGGTCGTTACCAGAAAAGAACGTTCTTTCTTGTATGGCTAATGGCCGTACCGACCACATGGCATATTTTGCTACAAGTCTTTACCGCAGGACACTCGGACCACTGGTGCTACGCTACCGAAGCAGAAACTATTAAGGGACGCACCATTTGATTTTCAGGGGGGGGCATGGAAGTTGGGGTCGGGCGGAATTTTTTTTTTTCGCCACAGAAGTAGGCGGAATTTTGTTTTTTTTGCCGCCGAAGGCGGCAAGTATTTTTTTTTTTTTAGCAAAGCCGGCAAAGTTTTGTTTTTTTAGGTTTTAATGGTTTTCTTTACATTGAGTTGGGCCAGTCATCTTCTTTTTTTTTTTACTCAGCAGTGGGTCATATTTTTTTTTTTTTCCTGGTTGGTGGGCAAAGTTTTTTTTTTTTTCCTGGATATTGGGCAAAGTTTTTTTTTATTTTTAAACTTCCATGCCCCCCCCTGAGTATCTAATGGTGCGTCCCTAACTGTTCAAACTGGAACTTAACCTTATCAGAGTGCAACAAGGCTGTGAAGGAGGCTACGATTCCTCTGGCGCACAAACCGGAAGCAGACTATGAATATGAAAGTTGCCATAGGTACAACTTCACCGGAACAGACTTCGAGTTTTATCCAGGAGTTAATCCTACTGTGTACAGTAACACTACTATGTCTTGTGATGCAGGTTGGATGTATGATCGTTCACAGTATAAGTCAACTATCATCTCGGACGTAAGTATAACATACAGGGTGAGTAAAAAAAAGTGTACTCAACTTAGGGATTTTATATCTAGAAATCTGATGTGCAAAAATAACACAGATTTTTTTATTGAGGCAGACGAGTTATCTTGTTAGCTTTCTAATGAATTTTAGATTGTTGAAATTGGTTGTAGTAAACATATTTTATGCTCATTTGCGTAAAAGTCAACATTTTATCAACCGAACAAGATTTGAGATATTTTCTCTTATACTAAGATCTATTTAACTCCACTATTGAAAACGGTCCACACTCTATAGTCCGAGCTGAGTCCGACTATCACAAAAGCCACATTTGTTGTTGATGTTGAAACTCGTGTAATAAGGACATTGGTTTTTCATTATTTCGCATTTAATGTTTGAAAAAATAACTGAGTATGAGGATTGGTTTTTTGGCGGCAGTTATAAAAGACAGAATGCTGAAACGACAGAAACGACAGAACGACAGAAACAGCTGCAAAACATCAAAATGAGACGAGGAGAATCTATGTGGGGAGTTCAGCACCAGCAGACTATATGTAGTGTATATATTATATAGCTACAACCATGCTGCAACCGAGTACCCAATTTGCAATGCACCCACACTTAACTTAGTGTTATCGTGAATGTCATTTTATGGCATGTATGGAGTCAATTTATAGGCCCTACATAGACGGTACCTTTTATCACAGATAGTGATTTGATTTGTTACCGCAAAAAGGTCTTATTACTGTCAAATGAAATTCAGATGATCGTAAATTATGAGTGCGTCTGTAGTATTCTGGTAAGGCCAAATAAAAAATAGTACTTTCTCGGGGCCCCTGGCGAATCCTTCCAGAAATTCTGTAATGTTCTACAACTTGTTTTTTAAAATATTTACCAATCTGACATCTTGCTAAATATAATTGCTTTATTTAGTCAAAATAATCATTAAGGCCGTGTGTTTTGAACTCGCCACCCTTACCGTTGCATGTCCAGATTTTTACATTTTACACCATCTGAGATACGAATTAGCATATCGCAATAACTATTTGTTCTACCCCATATAAAGTATATATTTTCTGAACGGTATTCTCACAAGGAATCTAAATATGCTATTGGAATTTAGATAAGACCTAATGGTAACATGTTGTGATTAAGAATGTTCACAAAATATCGATTTTTTTCATATTTTGATTTAAGCTCAATAATAATTTGATACCTATCCCAATCATAATTTTACTGTGCATATTTAAGTTCCTCATGCAATTACCCATCAGAACATAATAGTTGTTAATGGTAAACGTGTTGAAATATACTATATCGAGAAGTAAATGAGCACAAACGTTTAAATTTCATAATTATTAGAGTTTACAAGTATATTTTTTTTGGTATGCACCCTATCCTGATTTAAACGGCATTTTTGAATTCCCCTATTTGAGAGCTTTCCAAAAATGTGTAATTTTGCTATCATCGGTTAAATATTTCTTTTGTTATAGTCATGTATGTAAAACCGATGAACTAGGGCAAGTTCACTGTGTAGCGAATAGGGAAAAAGCCAAGGACAACGCAATCGATTCATGATTACAATTGTTGCACAATAGTTGTCACATTTGTTGAAACAGAATCTTATAGAATATAAAATAATCTATAAAATGAGAGCAAAATCATGTTTGTACCATACAGGAAAGAGGAGTTATAGTAAATTGAACGTAGAATTGGGAACATTTTCTATATTCCCCATAGAGATTGCACACAGCGCCGCCGCCACCGCCGCCGCCGCCACCGCCACCACCCCTGACTCTCCCAACATAATCAATCATATCTCAGCCAAACATTTATAGAAATACCTGATTTATTAACACAATGTAGCTAGATAAATAGGCTTTCACATGACACCTCAACCATAGCTCTACCCCATTTAGTTGTTGAGTTAATAGAGAGAGATGGATGATTCGTTACCAAAAATGCAACGCCACCACCCTTTTTGGGTGGTGAGTTCAAAACACATGGCCTTAAAGGTTTAATGTTACCAACCCCCAGAACTATGAAAACATTTTTTAAAGGCTTCATATTCTTCAATTTAGGGACACACCATTAAATTCTCAGGGGGCGGACGTGGAATTTTGTGTGTGGGGAATTCCCGGTTGGGCCCATGTAATAAAATGTCAAAATGAACAGACGGCACCTGGGGACCGCCCGTCCTTTGGCTTGGCCGGGTTTGGTGGATTTAACAGGTCTCTCGCGGCTTCGCCGCTCATGTGATAGTATTATATTACCGCGAGTAACCGATTCCAGTTATAGTCGGCGCAGACTCCGACAGTTTATTTTCACTCTAAACCATGATTTTGAAGTAATTACGAATCGTGTTACCCTTTAACATGTTTAACTTGGAATGTATGTACGATTTATGATCAGAATGTACGTAAATCTGCAAGAAAATCTGTTTTCAATTTTTTTTCTCTCTAGGATTGAGGGCGTTCCCTGGAAAATATCGCATAATATACCTTTAATCATGTTAATCTCTCCCAACAAGTTTTTCTTAATGATGCATGCACACTGTCCAAAATGTAGGCTGAATGTCGTGTGCTAGAATGCGTGACAAAATTAAGGGGCTGTGGACTCTCAGGTACAGCCTCCGTAAAACTGCCGTAACTTCTTTAATATTCATTTAATCTTTATAAATGTATACAGTTTTTTGCAGAAATGGGTTCAATGAACCCAACAATGATAATGAAATTGACCATTTTGGAAAAAATTATAAAAAACATGTTTTTTTACCCATTTTAGGTTTGGAAAAGATAACTCAAAATATATTTTGTTAAATTTTGTCATACTAGTTTTATGATAATCCTGATAACATTCCCCAGGAGCGTTTTTTTTATTTTAATATCTTATTTTTTATTTTTTGAGTTACAGACCAAAAAGTGCCAAAAAATGTGTTGTTTTCCCAAAAATGGTGATTTTCATGATTTTGGCGGTAAAAAATCATATCAGTCCATTTGTGGTCTTGCTCCAAGGCTCACTGGTGGGTGTAGGCCTACGTCTATCAGTCCATTTGTGGTCTTGCTCCAAGGCTCACTGGTGTCTACTCCTATCATCATTGTTACACTATAATTAACATAATGTTGATCCACTAACTATTAGACACCATTTACTCTGTTCCATTAGTATTGGGAGACGTCCTGTTCTCTTCATGGCTGTTCTCATGCAATTTCTTCTCGGTGTAGTCGTGGTATTCTCTCCTAATATCGTCACCTATGTTGTATTTCGTACGCTTCAGGGCGTCGTCAACGACACAGTTCTGTTATTAGTATTCGTTATTGGTAAGTAATCAGAAACATTAACTTAATATTGCCCACAGTAGCATAGCCTGAGTGGAGAAACCCTCTTTCGGCAAATCAGGGTCTGTCGATGCTGTGAAAAGGTATGAAAAAACTAGTCTTCCTTCAAATCTTGCAAAATATTGTGTGTCACGTTTTTTTCTCGTAAATTAATCGCATCCATTATATGGATGATTTATGGATGTGCTTTACTTTCAGCGTTTGCCCCGTGAAATGAGGCAAAACGAAGGAAAATGCCAATTATATCACGAATTCAAATCATGTAGGTTACACATAGCGTTGTCATTGTCAGTTGTCCTAACATTTCACGATGCAATGTCTTCCAGAAAGCAATTTCTGGATTAATCTTAAGGGTGTTCCTATGGCTAATATTTTATTTGATATTTTAATAGAGCTTGCTGAGCTCCACAATAATCTGAAATTTGAGATTGATCGGAGGTACGGTTTTCTAGATATGACAATTTTATTGTCAAAAATGAAGCAAAATTGAAGCGTTAATTCTTTTGTTTCTTATTGTTTTTTTGACCCCCCTAGCAAAATAATTAATCTATGCAAAAATGTTTAGTTAATTTTTACAAGAAAAGTATAAATGCTACAAAGCTGAAATTTTGAGAGCTTGTTAATTATAGTTGTTAGAAACTTTCCTGTGCTGCGGGAGGCTGTAAGACATCTGAATAATTAATTATACTTAATTATCTAAGGAAGCTTTCAGTCATTCAAAAATGAGGCTAATTAATGCACTTAATTAATTTTTTCAAGTTCATGCACATTCCTAAATGTATTGCCACTTGGTGTATAATGTTAGTTATACAACTCTCCTTATTTTCTGTGGTGCGGGAGTCTACAGGAGTTTTCAATAAAAATTTAGAGCAAAACCAAAAAACTAATTTTCATAGAAAATTTTACCTAAGAAAATTTTACCTAAGTTAAAAAAACAAACAATAAAAAACAAAAGAAAATAGACTGCCCTCTGTTGGCCGAAAAACAATACAAAACAAAAGAATTAATAATGACTTCAAATGGTTATATCTGTTGAACCGTGCACCGGATTCACCTCCAGTAAAATACTTTTTTGTTGTACTCAACCAGCTCTACCTTATACTTGAATATCAAGATTTTTTTGCTAGCCATAGGAACAACCTTAACCCTCGTCCTCCAGAGATGTTTTTATAACACTGCTACCAAACCGAGATGCAGAGTATGCGTATCTGGGTACCATGGTATAGCTAGAGGTCCCCTCTTTCCATACATACCAAAACAAGTACAAACATTCCACGCATGACGTCACAATGACGTCACTAAAAATGGCCGACTTCAAAATCCCGCCGTATTCTCTGTACAGCGAAATATAGACCAAAATTGACATTTTCGCCAACAAATTTACAAATATCGGAATTCACCCGGTTTTTTGCTTATAAGAGGTGAATGGTGTTTCTATATAATATAATATTCAGGACCATACAATTAAGATATTTTTCAAAATGGTGATTTAAACATTGTAAGGTGGCAACCACTCCCCCCCCCTACTATCGGACTTTGACGGCTTACCCTACCCCCGGGTAAGTTGGTACCCTAAATATTGTTTCGTCAAAATGAGCGCAAGGGATGTAAAAGCGATCACCTAGACGCCCTAGGTCACTGTCCTTTGCGTTTTAGCGCAATCGGCGAGAATTCTTTGGGGTGGTAACCACTCTCCCTCCCCCTCCTTAGGAGGACGAGGGTTAAATAGTGTCATCGTTTTAATCAACTGTCATATGTGTATACATCTTACTATTATCATTGATTATAGGTCAATAAATGCGTATGTGTTGTTTCGAGAGAAATTAGACAAATCAATGCACACGCGCTGATGTTGATGTGCGAATAATGGCACGACCCCACAGGGGGATGTATTGACCTAATTCATACACGACACTAAACAAATCAAAATTCACAATTTAAGCATAATTTTGATATATATATATATATAATGTAAAAACGAATCAAAACATGTTAACAAGTGTGCTAACACCCGCAGTGAAAATCGGCTAACCCGCGGTTCCTGAACAACTAATTAAAACAAAGCGCGCGGTACGCTCATTGAATGGTGCACACACGCGGAGTGCATTATACACTTTCAATGCACTCCGCGTATTTTAGTTTCTTGCTTTCTGATTGGTTCGACACTCATAAGAGTGTATGAATGTTAATTAATGAATAAATGAATTAATACAAAATCCAAAAAAAGCTAGGAACTAATTCTAATGTATTTTCGGTGTAAAACGGAACTGTGTAAAATTTAAAAAAAACCTACCTGAGTTCTTCAATTACCCTGTTGAAAAGGTGTTTACTAAAACACTTACCTTTATTTTACAGGTGCAGAATCCGTGGGGCCTAAAAGACGTGTGATTGCGGGTATGATGGTGAACTGTACAGCAGCCACTGGTGTCATGACACTGGCAATAATAGCTGCTTTTGCTCGCACATGGCGAGGGTTACAGCTATTCATCTCTGCACCGTCCATCCTTGCAATCTTGGCCATAAAGTATGTAGAATTAATATACATGCATCAAGAAACATGTCTTGTGTATTGTCATCAAATTAGGAATTCATCTCTGCATCGTCCAGTATTATAGTCTTGGCCATAAAGTGTGTACATAAAGAAACACGTGTTGTGTAAGAGTATCATAAAAATTAGCTATTCATCTCTGCACCATCCTTCTTTGCAAATTTTGACAAAATTGTTTATAGAAAACCATATGCGTAAGAGTTTTCAAATGATTGACAATAAAATTAATGCTAGGTCCTCTAAGGTACGATTGAATTAAGTGTTCTGAAACACACGGATGAACAATGATCGCTACATGATTTTATAGATTGCCAACAAGTGGGAAATAGAAGCGTGAACCAGTAACCAAGATATGACATATTGGTACGATTGAATTAAGTGTTCTGGAACACGGGTGAACAATGATCGCTACATGATTTTATAGATTGCTAACAAGTGAGAAATGGAAGCGTGAACCAGTAACAAATAATATGACATATTTTGTACTTCGGTGAATATACATCTGTTGATTTTACTTGCTCTTGGCAATTGCCTTTGAATAAAAAGGATCGAACCGGTATTTTATTCTTAAATGCAGTGACATTTCACGTTGTTCATATAACTTGGAAGAAACAAGAAATGTTGTGTCTAATAGGATGTCGTTTGTTTTTATGCATTGTTATGTTATATTGATAACGGGATTGGTATTTTACGCGGTTTATCTGCCATCCGTCTGATATGCCCAATTCCAGAAAATCGTCAAAGTAATGACATATTTTCTAGTCTTTAACCCATTGAAAACGACATTAAGCCGTATAGTTGCACATAATATTATACATATATAATTACGACACAATTTTAACCTCCTATCACGTGACCAATTCCAGAAAATCGTCAAAGTAATGACATATTTCTATTCTTTAACCCATTGGAAACGACATTAAGCCGTATAGTTACACATAATATTATACATACATAACTACGACACAGTTTGGCCTCCTATCACCTGACCAATTCCAGAAAATCGTCAAAGTAATGACATATGTTCTAGTCTTTAACCCATTGGAAACGACATTAAGCCGTATAGTTGCACATAATATTATACATATATAATAACGACACAATTTGACCTCCTATTACCTGACCAATTCCAGAAAATCGTCAAAGTAATTACATATTTTCTAGTCTTTAACCCATTGGAAACGACATTAAGCCGTATAGTTGCACATAATATTATACATACATAATTACGACACAATTTTAACCTCCTATTACCTGACCAATTCCAGAAAATCGTCAAAGTAATTACATATTTTCTTGACTTTAACCCATTGGAAACGACATTAAGCCGTATAGTTGCACATAATATTATATATAATTACGACACAATTTTAACCTCCTATCACCTGACCAATTCCAGAAAATCGTCAAAGTAATGACATATTTTCTAGTCTTTAACCCATTGAAAACGACATTAAGCCGTATAGTTGCACATAATATTATACATACATAATTACGACACAATTTTAACCTCCTATCACGTGACCAATTCCAGAAAATCGTCAAAGTAATGACATATTTTCTAGTCTTTAACCCATTGGAAACGACATTAAGCCGTATAGTTGCACATAATATTATACATATATAATAACGACACAATTTGACCTCTTATTACCTGACCAATTCCAGAAAATCGTCAAAGTAATTACATATTTTCTAGTCTTTAACCCATTGGAAACGACATTAAGCCGTATAGTTGCACATAATATTATACATGTATGATTACGACACAATTTGACCTTCTATAATGCTTATTGCTTGTTTCTCATAATATCTCCATCACACTAAGAGCTGTTCCAGAATCAGCCAGATGGCTTTTTGCGATTGGGCGCCACGAAGAAGCTCAAGCAATCATAAGAAAAGCCGCGGTTGTTAACAAAGTGGTGTTGCCAGATGGAGTGTTTCTAATGAGTGAGAGTAGCGATGATATAGACAGACGGGAAAGTATTCAACAAGCGAATGTAAGTGATGTAACACCATCTAAAAATATTTTCTCTTTACATGAATTAGACGAGGGGCAGTCCATATGAATTGCTCGTTTCAGTGTCACCTTTTTACACCAGATGAGACACCTGACTAAACGGGGGAACGGGAAGCCCAAATGATAATTCTCTATAGATTAAGGGGTATTACTTCATAAAATTTAAAAGTTGTAATTTACTTGAAATTGTTCAACGATGTTTGTGTTTTAGCCTGATGGTGCAGCAAATCGTCAGCCTACTGTAATGGATCTTCTGCGGTATCCCAACCTTAGAAAGAGGATCATCATTCTAATGTGTGTATCGTAAGTATTATCTTTACCCAAAGATGCAAATATTCTGCTCGCTCAGATGCCTTGAAGGCTAAGCCCAAAGTGATTCAGTTAAAGGATGTCGAGTCAATAAACAGTTTCTTGCTTGAATTTCATAATTCAAGAAAAAAACTGATTAATATGAATTATTTAGTAGTTGTGTCGTGTTACAATATAATATGTACGTTAATTTTTTGCAAATAATAGGCAATATCCTGCTCGAAGCACGTTTACAATTCACATTTCTAAATTCACATTTTCCTCTACACTAAACATATAAGAATACGATATCAAAACAGAAAGGGATTCTGTGTTTATATGCGCGTACTTCCATGCGCATACATATATGTGTGGTGTGTGGACGAGTAGCGCATTTGTGCTATCCTTCGCTGTTGTCCATTGTACTATACGAAACTGTGTTACCTACCCTTTCTTTCTCACTATTTATAGTAAAGTATGTCATTCAATCAGTAAAGATAGTCAAGTTTAAGTTCATTATCATTTCAGTTTCACCACCAGCCTGGTCTATTTCGGTTTGACCCTTGACACGGGTAATTGGGGCGACCGTGATTACCTGAACTTCTTTGTATCCGGATAAGTAGAGCTTGCGGCGTATCTCTTTTGCATCTACGTCTTGGAGAGATTTGGCAGACGATACACCGAAGCAGCTTATCTTCTTCTGGCGGGAATCGCCTGTATTGTGGCTGAATTATTACGTATGTTATAGATGATAGGGTAAAGGCTTATTGTAAAATGCATCAGTGGGAAACTTCATGTGTAGTTCGTTGGCAGAATGACCACTCGTTTCTTTTGTTGTTTCCATGGTAACCAATTTTAGTTAGCACTGTAGCGGAATATTAACTGGAGCAGTAATTTGCTTAAAAGGTAACAGTAACACACAATGATCGGAACTTTTCTTATTCACATACTGGTGATCCCTGCATTTTGGGTAAGTGGCTAGCAATTAAAACCATACGACACTTTTTCACAGCAATCTTTCATACTATTAAGTCTCACCAGGAACTTAGATCTCTCCATAGGGCATTATTTATGTACTCTCCAAGTGGGCAAAAGTGGATGACGTCATTTTTTGTGCCCACTGGGATTAATGGGGTTTTTTAGAAAACGAAGGTCTATTCAAACTATCATGACTGTATATTCAAAGTGTAATTCTCGTTCTCCATTGCCAAAAATATCCACGCGCTTAATGCGTAATAAATACATATTAGTGTTTCGATTCCCTTTTCTCATTCAATCATATTTTGCAACGCCCGATAATTACCATATCACATTAGTAGCTAAACAGCGCACAAGAAGCTTTCGAAAGATTTTCACAGAAATTCAATGATTTACTGAAAATTTGTGAAAAGGCCTTTGATTTGAGCAGGGTTATGGAGGGCACTATCACAATGTTCTAACGTCACAGACGATGGCGGCCACGCGAAATCATAGTGGCAAGACCCTTGGTATCGTGAGAACACACCGGCAACACTACAGGATTGAACACACACAAAAATATATATTGAGTCCATTTTGTAGGTTTTGGGGTTATTTTGATGTACATGTTTCGTCAGCACTGCTCATTTTGTTGATGATAAATGAGAGCGATACACCAGCTAGCTGTCCAAAATCGGGGGCTCATTTCTCGGAAATTTTGTACTTCTATGATCACATATCATGAACTTGAAGAAAAATGTTAAGCAAATCGGCGTTTTGTAAAACTATAGGGTCCTATTTAGTGGTGTGGAATCAATAAGATTTGGCAAATTTAGGCATATCGTGTCCAGCGTCGTCTGTAACGTCTGGAGCGTTCGGACACAAAACATGAAAGAGCTTGAGGTTTATCTTGAATTTGCACTGTTGACCCTTTAATGTTACACACAGCTCCCGGATGGTGGAAGACGGTAGTCGCAATGATTGGTAAATTTGGTGGCGCAGGTTCGATTGCGACGATACCGGTTTACATCCTGGAACTGATGCCGACACCAGTCAGGTAGGTGTAGGCGTGGGGTGTGTAGGTATATGCATAACGAACCACTCACACTGCGTGTGCTTCAAAATCACACAATTCTGGTAACCAATATTAAGTCTGGAAGCCGTGTCTTTCCTATACGCAATGCGCGCGCACCACGGATGTCCGATTGACCGTTTTAGACGAGGTCATCTTATTGTGACAGGTGCGCATTGGACCGTAACCCCATGAGATCTACCAGCCGATTGGTTGACATCTAGGATGTGTCAAATATAATGCCAATAAGAGATATTGTTAGAATAATTAATTTTTGTATAAAGGTTTATAATATATTTATAAGCAAAATTGTAATTGTTCATCAAGTTGAGTATATATCATGTAATTGACGAGATCTCACAACTGAATAAATCCTCTGCTTTGTGTGGATATATAGTCATGTCATAAAATCAAGTCCATTTTTCTCAACTATAGAGCAAACTGGCGTAGTAGTTGATTCAGATCGTTGTTTATTTTGATGATTGTGTTATCTTCTGCCCAAACTATTTTTGGGTAGTCTACTACTGCAAGGGGTCTATCTTGTGCAATTAGAACATTATCAAACTGACGGGTCTTTTGTCAGTGATGTTTGATGAAGTTCAACGGTTTGGACGCAACGTAGCACTAGCATAACATCTAGCCTAATTTCTGTTTTTGAGAGAGTGATTTTTCATCACTGTTTTACATTTGAAGAAATCCTTAAGAAGCAAAACCTCGACGTCCCTTTTTCATGAGACACATTCATGTTGTAAGACCATAATGACTGAATTAAGCCGCGATACAAAACTAGTACGCACCTAGCTCATTTTAACCTGGTCTAGTATGGCTCATATGTTAATTGACGTGTACAATAGTCGCCAATTACGTAATATTTGGCATCACCATACATTCAAGCACCAATGACAATTTAACTTGACTTACTTGACTTAGGGCGGGTGATATTCCCGAACCACGTTGATTCTCCAAATCTTCCTTTCATAGCTGTCTTGATTTCTTCTACCTGCAATCCTGTGTCACGCTTTAGTATGTCAATGTAGGTTAGAGCTGGTCTACCACGCTTTCTTACTCCATGTTTTAGTATCCAATGTATGAGTTTGAAGACCAGCTCATTGGACCCTCTGAAGCAGTGTCCTGTAAATCTTGATCTACGTTCTCTGATCTTATCCGAGACTTTGGGCATATCCGCGTACAGGTCCTCATTTGTCACATGATGTCTCCAGTTGATGTTGAACACAGTTCTAAGCATTCTAGTGTAACATCCGTCCAGCTGTTTACTAAGCTTTGGGGTGACTGTCCATGACTCACATCCACAGAGGAGGACTGATTCTACAGTAGCTATGAACAGTCTTTCTTTGAGCTTTCTGGATAGTGATTTAGCCTTCCATAACTGACTAAGTTTGCCACAAGCTCTCCATGCAGCTGCTTTGCGTGTTTTAATGTCCTTTTCAGTACTGTTCATCCAGGCTCCAAGGTAGGCCTACTTGGAGTCCTTCACTTTATCAAGGCGCATACCTTCGTTTGTGGTGATTACAGGTACTTGTTTCTGGTTGAAGGACATACTTTGTCTTTGCAGCGTTCATTTTGAGCCAAACTTTACCCACTGAAGTCGGCCACTCTGTTAAGTAATGATTGCGCTTGAGACACTTCTTCAGACAACAGTGCAATGTCGTCAGTATTTAGTTGGTCCTATTCGTCTGCTGCTTCTTTTTGTTAAGCGGAATCCTAGCTGAAACTGAACTGAACCAATATAAAAAATAAAGAAAATATTTGCATTGGTCTCAGTTCAATTGTAAGGGTGCTTGTACGTATGGAGATGCAAAATATTACTTTGGCGACCATCGTACAAATCTTAGGTACAAGTCATGTATACGTAAGACCCATACGCACTAATTTTGCAGCGAAACATTCTTGCTTGATTTTCTCTGAATGCTGAAGGAGTGTAGGTGCTGGATTAGGTTGGATGGCAATTGAACTGGGAAGTATCGCTGCGCCTCTTACCTTCATCGCAAGCACGTACCTTTATGAACCTCTCGCATTCTTCGTATTTGGTGGCTGCGCATTGTTGGCAAGTGTGTTGACACTGGGACTTCCGGAAACAAGAGGTCTCAGTCTACCGGAAACGATGGAGGAAGGCGAAAATCTTGGACGGTACGTTACAGAAGATTATAAATCACGGTATGCCCGATGCTCATTTGAAAACAAAATGTGATGAATCAATATCCTCACACACTATACAATGTCACAGTGAGTGTTCAAGAGAGCTATGGCAATCAAGATGCGTAAATCCAAGTTGGATTCTATATACCATTGATGTACTGTTTGATATTCACCTTCCTCAATTACTGGTAGAATGTCCTTCGATTTCGTAACTGTGGTATATTAATTGGCCATCTCGTTCTTGCATTTGATATAAGTTATTCTGCCGATTATCACCATTTTCTCGTTCTCTATCGCCGCCATATTTATGTTTATCTTCAAATATATCAATCTGTGGGGTTGTAACGGTCACTTTGCAACTTGATCCATATGTATATTATAAAATGTATGGCGTTTATAATCCGGGTATACGTACTTAAAGTCCACATGTAATAACTCATGTTGACGATCTCGCTATTCATGGGCGATATTGGAAGTTTTATAACTACAACCCATAACACATTATACCCTTTGCAACTTATTTTATTCAATGATAATGTAGCGCAACATCTGAGGTACAGGATCATAGTCCAATAACAACCGTATCAAATAACGTGGAATTGAATGTAGTGGTTAACACAGGGTATGACGTCAGTAGAGGTGATGATGGTGATGGAATACATCTTGAAAGGTACTTATCATTTGTCATTCTTGTATATTTCCAAAATTGTATTAATCTTTAGAACTGTCTGGACTGTGATCTTTGGCAGGGCTTTAAAGGTCTTTCGCCGGGGATTCCATAAGGTTAAGGCGAGGTTTTTAACCAAGACCAGGGCTTTGACTTCTTTTGGCTGGTTCCCTTAGCCAAATATCTAGCACTGGCCACTTCCAATCCTAGTCCTTGCTTTAGTCAAAGCCCTCGATCTAGATACACATCTTGCCTAGGCACTATACAAGCATATTTCCTTGATCTACCTCATGATCTAGAAAAATCCTTGGCCTATCCCTCATCATAGGCCCTATAAGACCTTGAACTATTCAAAGACGTAGCCCGCGTCATTGTCATCTTCACTGTCATCTTTAATGTCATCATTATCGTCATTTGCCTTAGCGAAAGATTTAGCACATGATTTGTTGTCGTATTTGGTTGTACACATGATGGCGTACCCTGAGACGCACCCAGGTAAAGTGACTGACATTGACGCACCCATCGTCAACATTGTGACGGACCAAAGGCTGTCCATGACGTACCCTTGGACAAGAATGTGATGGTAAATGACGCACCTCTCCCGGGAGTCGAATAGTGCGTCATACATCTGATATGTGCATCGTCAGCTTACCAAGAAACTCCAGAAAATGGTACGCGGATGACACATGTGTATATGTGTATCCATAACTAGAAGATAGTATAGCGAAATAATCATGATAATGGTGTAGATCAATTTGGTCTGCTGAGGCATCGCTTTAATTTGGGCGTGTGTTTGTTTGTATTATACAGGGTGTATCAAAAAACCGCAACACTGTTTGTCGAGAGCTGTACGGTTACAGTAAATCACAAATCACTCTGAAACTTATATATTCTGTCAGGTCTTATTGGCGTCTCACATAGACATTATGTGGCGATCATAGCAATCGGTGGTCATGGTGGTTCACAACTTAAAAAGGGTGATTGACGTATTCAAATGGTCGAATGATTATCAGATTACATGATTCAATGATTTTATGTACCACCTTACTCAAACAAAGGAAATTAAGATAAAACATTCCAGACATTAAGGTTACATTGTTATTAAACTGTTAACCCATAACACTAATCGTACAGGAAAATCCAAGTTTTTAGAACGAACGATGTAAAACGTGGTTTGCGCTTCTCTACTTAATATCTTTAATATCTAATGTAAAAGCTGAATGCAAACTGCTTATCCACAAAAATAGCCTGTGTAAGTAAATGTAATAAATATAAGAGGACCTGACGTTTCGATTCTAACAGAATCTTTATCGAAGGTAAAATGACAGAATACAACATAACACAACATATATATAGACAGAGGAACAATAGGCAGGAAGTCAAAGTGACAGATGAATGAATAGGGGAAGATATCATGCTAGACAGCTGATTGATGAAGTGGATAAAATAACAAAAGGATGACATAGACAAAGGGGAGATTAAAAAGTAAAAGGCAAATAGGATATAAAAATAATAGGTATTATTAATATTATTTTTATATCCCATTTGCCTTTTACTTTTTAATCTCCCCTTTGTCTATGTCATCCTTTTGTTATTTTATCCACTTCATCAATCAGCTGTCTAGCATGATATCTTCCCCTATTCATTCATCTGTCACTTTGACTTCCTGCCTATTGTTCCTCTGTCTATATATATGTTGTGTTATGTTGTATTCTGTCATTTTACCTTCGATAAAGATTCTGTTAGAATCGAAACGTCAGGTCCTCTTATATTTATTACATCTTTAATATCTCAGCGAATAAATAATCGATATCGTTGTAATTTGATTATGTGATAGCCAATAAGTAGACTTTTTAGAATATATAAATTTCAGAGTAATGTGTGATTTGCCTTAATCGGAGAGCTCGCGACAAAAAAGTGTTGCGTGTTCTTGTGATACACCCTTTACAATACATTCTTGATACAGATACATGTACGAGGGGCATTCAATAAATACCTGCAACCATTGAAAATATCTGAACCGTGACATGTGTCAATAAAATAAACTTATGATACTTAACCTGTAAGCCTTACCCCTTTCTCACGGAAATATTCAAACATGTGGGTCATTTTTATCATTATAAATCAAGCGCCAATATTAACACTGTTAACGCATATAAACACTGCACAAAAATATAGTAACCACTTTTTTCGAGATACCCTGTGTTTAATTCCTAAGACCCTTAATAAATTCGAAATATTGATGAAGCAGTGGTCATTTGAATAACAAATGATGCAGTTTCCAATGTTGCACTGAATGCAGTCCATAAACTTGTCTTTTAAATTTCCCGCCATTGTAACATTTTAGTTCCCTAACCAGTGCCCTGAGATCACGGTATTCACAGTGCTGAAATGTAATGATATACATGACCTACGTGTTCGAGAATTTCTGTGAGAAAAGAGTAAGACTTATAGTTTAAGTATCATAAGTATATTTTATTGACACGTGTTACGGTTGAGAGATTTTCAATGGTTGCAGGTATATATTGAATGCCCTCGTATGTACATTATTTTTGTTAAACGAATATCATTAAAAAATATATATTACAATATCCACCTTGAGCGACTTATCTTGATAAAACGATGTTTCAAAAAAAATGTTTTAAGGTTTAGTAAAAACACAATATTGATACTCAATTGTTGTTAAATAGATCCAAAGGATCCACACCGAAGGATTACGTCATGGAAGGGATTGACAATCCGATATATGTTGACGATAAAGCAGATGAAAGGTAAAGTTTAAAAGTTCAACATCCGTCACGGCTATTTTGGATTTTCTTACAGAAAATCGGGTATAAATTGCATGGAAAACCCTCAAATTTGTAGCGAACATTTGAATAAACTTTTCGAAAGTTAATATCGAAGGTGGTGTATTAATACTTTACTTATTATTTCTTGCTTCCTTCCCGGATACAGTGGAACATCACACCATCATGATGATGACATGCCTGTATATCAGGGACATGGCGAAGAAGAAAACCACCACACTTCATTATGAAATGCTGACCATTTCTGTTTCATTTATGACTTATCCGTCCTGGAAGTTAGGAGTCCGTTAGAAAGGAGATGGGTCGTACTGATGTACGTTATAAACAAATATGCGACCAAGCTCTCAAGAGATAAATCCTAATTCAGCGGTATTTTACGCCGTAATATTATTTTGTTTTCGGCATTCAGTTCAACACACCGAGCGCGTACGTTTGGAGCACGTTTGACGCGGCAGCGCAGTACATAATATCCAGTTGAGAAAGAAGTAACTAACTCGCCAGATTTGTTTCATTTTTTCTGTTGTCCTGTTGTTGCTTATTTAATAAAGAAAATACACTTTGTTTCATCACAATAAAAATGTAATGAGATAAAAATTGAAATAGAAAGAAGAGAAAAAATAAAATTCCCGTTTCATGTTTTTATGTACCTGGCCATCCATTGCCACGGAAAATTCTGGCAAACAAACGACTACCGTCTTTCATTCGTTTTTCTTGTCAAACTTATAAGTATGCCGCCCTCTACATTCGGCCGTTGGAATGCAGACATTTTTCATTTTAAGTTGCTATCAGTGACATTTAATGACGCGTCGGTGAATTCATGCAATCATTTTAGTTGTTCAAAATGTTTGAAGGATTTTTTATTTTCACCGACGCGTTTTTTCTAAAGATAATTTGATATATAATAACCTATAGTATGAGAGACAAATTGTTGTCGCAACAGACTACTGTACTACTACCCCTGTTGAATACAGGTCTTTTCAAACAAGCGACCCATACAGGTGCGAGCGAAACAGACATAGAACAAGTTTTCTACAAAAATTTCAATAGAGAAGATAATCCCTTCTTTTGATTATCTCTGGCAGGGTTGCACAAAGTTGTTTCTTCCCCGGAGCAAGGTTTTGAACTTAACATTTCCCACCTACACTTACAGGTTTGTTAAAAATCAGATTACAATAATGATAGCTGTAGCGTTGTTTACGTGTACGAGACCATAATAACGATTTTACATTAGCATGCTTAGGGACAATTTTGTTCAAAAAGGGCATACAAAAAATGATGCACGCGAAGCACGCACAAATTGTGTGCCATTTTACGCGAAAATTGTCCAATTTGGTCAAATACTAACTCATTTGGAAAGAAAATGCGCCCTTGCGCTCAAAATGTAGCTGTTTTGTGCTAACATTGTCAACATTTGGTTTAATTTAACCTAGTTTAAACATAAACTGTGCGCGAAGCTCGAAATTTTGTTGCCTTTTTATGCTAAAATTGTCAATTTCTTTCTAATTTCAACTAAATTGAAGATAACAATGTGGGGGAAGTGGGGTGGGGAAATGCACCCCCCCCCCCTGTAATGCCGCCACTGGGGGAAAGCAATAAAACAATAAACACTAGTTAGTATACCTTTGTAACCACAGCTCATAACCCAAAGTTGTTCACCCTTTTCCCCAATACTTTTACTTTATCCACTTGGCATTATTTCCCCAATCTGCTCATTATTTCCCGGGAGCAGTGCTCCCTGCTCCCGCACTTTGTGCAACCCTGATTCTCTGGTTTCATATATGAAGATGTGTTCTTCACCACCATTTTACGACTCGCCGGAAGCAGACCAACTAAACAGTATTCACTGTTTGTTGTTCACTTGGTTCAGTCTCCTCTCCAGTAATTTCAACCCCAAAGTTGATATGCCCTGTGTCAACCACTTCATTGCCCGACGGTTCACGTAAACATATGGGCATGGTTGCCATTGCCCTCTGAACCTCACGCGACTTTAATGGTGGATCAATGAAGAACAATATGGAAGCGACAAAGAAACAGGCTCCGGCAATGAAAAATGGCAGGTCGTAACTGTTTGTAGCGTCGAACAAGAAACCTGTAGTAATACATACAAGAAATTATATTTATTGGCATGGCAAGGGTAGCTCTGGATACTATTAACCTGCATATATCTGATCCCGTCCGCAATGTCCCAGGACCACAACTTGGATTTATTCCGTCTTGGCGCCCTCAATGGAATAAAGCGAAACTTGTGTCCCAGGACCACAAGCTCATATTTTGACACCGCTGACATGATATTCATGAACAAATGTATGTCAAAACACATAGGGGATCGGTGGTCGTTGAGGTAAAAACAAGGATGGCCACCAACATAGATAAATTAACTAAGGAGGGACACTCTTTTTTAAATTACCACTGATACGGGTTGATACGCCCACAAGAACCGTGCGGTCAATCCGGTTAAATTTAGACTAAAACAGTTAGTCTAGTGTAGCATAGTGGCCACGCTCTAGCGCTTCCATGGAGGAATCCCGGTATTCCTCAACAAACCATATATATCATTATATATGGCTGTTATGTCAAATTTAAACAATGTCGTGTCGGCATCATTGGCGTACCGACCGGGGGGTCAGGGGGGGGGCAAGTTGCCCCCCTGGCTCCAAATACCGGGACGCTAAATGCCCAAGACCGGGTCGCTAAATTTGCATAAAGAAAATAAATAGGGCCTAAAACACTGAGGAATTGGCATTATTTGTTAACCGTTGTGCTTTTTTGAGTCCAACATTTTGATACCGTCCAAAATTTTATGACTGTGCTAAATTTTTTGACTGTGCGAAATTTTGTGACTATGCGAAATTCTTTGACCGTGCGAAATTTTTTGACCCTGGGTGCGGCCTCATCTCACACCTTTGACTCATTAGGGGGAATTCCACCGATTCAGAGAAGTTTAAATATTTGTAATAACATCCCATTTCAAAACGTCAGTCAGTGGGAGTTGAAAGCTAATTTGGATGTAATTTTGACATGAAAAGTCATTATTGTCGATTGTTTATTGAAGGGGGGGGGGGGCTTGATCTGATCTGACCCGGGCTAGCTCCATTTCCCGGGCAGAAATCGACCACTTTGCCCTGTGAAACTGCTTTATATTTTCTCCTTTTCCTTTTTCTCCTTTTCCCTTGTCTCCTTTTCCAATTTCTCCTTTTCCCTTTTCTCCTTTCCCTTTTTCTTCCCCTTTCCCTTTCTTTGCCTTCCCGATGTTTTCGCTATTTTTTGCCACCACCCCCCTCTCTACGCCATTGCACCAGATCCCGCTATGGTCAGCCGCCTCCCCCAGCGTGGGTTGCAATTGGTAAGCCAATTACCAAACAGCCTCATCCGCAACAGGTCGCTGCACGAATACGCATTCAGAATTCAATGCACAAATCAAAAATATCAGTTCAAATGAACAGAGATATGGCGATATCGAAATGTGTCTTCAGCTGATAACCTTTATAGACTTATCAAAGTCTTTATGTCAATTCATTCATGTGTGGTTTGGTGAAGCGTTGGCTTACGAATTGAAAACTACAATGCAAGAACTTGTTGAGAGTCTAAGCCCGGACGAAACTGTGTCCAAGCTTTGTGTAGCCCCACTTGAATTGTCTGAGTTTTTGCCGGACAAACCTATAACCGGATTGTCCTAATACACGATGTTTTCAACATAGTAACCCATTGGAACCCGATTGTTTATTTTAAATATATAAATCGTATTCAAATTGGGAACCAGGACGATGCAGGGGGTAATTCTCAATCTACCGAAAGTCAATGGCTTTCTGTATGTTGTTCTCGACATTTAGCCGGTCCCGTCTGTGTTGAGAATTGTTTCTATCAGATTTGCACGTTGTGTCGTAGTCACAGCCGCCGAGAATCTTAGTAGCAGGGGCCTGTCACTAGCTTAAGGTCACGTTTTTTAACCTCGGCACCACAAAAAGGTGGTTTTGTTACATTTTAGAGATTTTTTTGTCTTTAGGCTATTGTATTTGAGTAACTCTCTATCAAATTGACTTGTGTTTGAGCTTATCTTAAAGACAATTTAATACCTTTTAATAATCTGAAGAGAGAAAAAATCTATCACTTTTACTTTAATTATTACAGCTCGTTAAGTATAATTAGTCAGGGTGGTTGAGGGAGCGGAGGAGGAGGGAGTGGAGGAGGAGTAGGGATAGCTGTGTAATATTAGGTGCAAATGGAATTTTTGTCTTTAGGCTTTGGTATTTTTGTAACCCTCTATCAGATTGACTTATGTTTGGGCTTATTTTAAAGATAATTTAATACCCTTTAATAATCTGAAGAGGATTTCTTGTTATCACTTTCGATTTGATTAATATAGCTCGTTAAGTATGATTAGTCGGGGGTGGTTGAGGAGGAGGAAGGAATTGCTGTGTAATATATGGGTGAAAATGGAGTGCTGTCCTGTAATTTATAGCTTTCTTATACTTAGTCTTGATGTCATCTTGGTTCTAAATGATATAAGCATGCTTTACACCATTTACTTAAAGTATTAATTAAGCTAATTAATTAATTTTGAAATCTGTGGATGAACCACCCTGTATATTAAATTATCACGCGAAACAGTACTTTTTAATGTCATGGTGATGATTTACCTTAATGCTAACACTCAAACCTGATCACAACTGTATCTCTTTTAGGCTCATTGCAATATATTTGATCACTTGTCTAATTTAGTGGTTTTTTTCAGTATTTGAAATGGCATATTTTGACCACCCTGTATATATATTTCCTAATAAGCTGGCCAATTAATGTTGCATATGGCTGGATGGGTAATTTACTCAAACACAATAAAAACATCCCTAGCCTTCATATAACTCCTGCATATAGACAGTGGAAGAAAAAAAGTAAATCATCATTTTGTATAAAACTTCAATTGTTACACCCTGTATAATGTTAGGTCACCCTGTATATTTGATTTCTAGTTCGCATATTTACAATCCTTAGGTTATAAGCATTCTAAATATATATGGTTTCATACCCTTTAGATGTAAACATTTTGATATATTCTACTGAAACTGCAAAAGGAGGAAATTTCATGAAATATACCCATGTAACACAAATGTACCCCAGGTTAAAAAACGTGACCTTAAACAATAACTCTAACCCTTAGCCCTAACCCTAACCCTACCCAAACCCTAATCCTATTTTGAGCTTGTGGTCCTGGGACACCAGTCGAATAAATCTAATCATGATGAGCTTGTGGTCTTGGGACACAAGTTGCGGATGGGATCAGATATTTGCCTATTAAGGGGACTGTGCACCTTCGGTATAGCCTCCGTAAAACTGCCGTAACTTCTTCATTATTCATTTAATCTATATAAAAGTATACATTTTTATGCAGGAAAGGGTTCAATGAATCCAACCATGATCATGAAATTGACCATTTTGGAAAAAATTATAAAAAAACCATGTTTTTTGACCCATTGTAGGTTCTGCAAAGATAACTCAAAATATATTGTGTTAAATTTTGTCATACTAGTTTTATTATATTCGTCATACAATTCTCTAGGAATCTTCTTTTTTTGTTGTTGAAAATCTTTATTATTTTTTGAATTATAGACCAAAAAGTGCTAAAAAAACGTGGAGTTTTTTACCTCCAAAATCGTGAAAATCACCATTTTTACCAAACAATATTGAAGCCAATGGTCCAAATATATACCAATGGAAATTATGTTCATTTTACATTTACCTGTGATATATGATCCGATAATGGCTCCACTTCCGGATGTAAGAAGAAGAATTCCAACAGCTCCAGACACGTGTTCAACTCCTGCGTATTCCTTGGCAACCACTGGAACCAACGCATTT
The DNA here is from genome assembly GCA_035610835.1 of Ophiura sarsii. NCBI lineage: Eukaryota > Metazoa > Echinodermata > Ophiuroidea > Amphilepidida > Ophiuridae > Ophiura > Ophiura sarsii. Next base: position 76,635,154 of record CM069446.1, read on the forward strand.
GCTATTCCACTGGACAACCCAAAAATGCTGGACAATGCAGCCAGATAGGAGTACTGGTTTGTTAATGGATTTGAGGCACAGCATATTGCGTTAATAAGACATGCTATAGCAGTCAGCAAGGTACCTGTCATTATCTTGTAGTCAACGAGATACCCATGCGTCAGCCGGGTTACAACCGAATTTATTCCAATGATAGAAAGTAGAAATGCTGATTTCAATTCTGATATCCCAGCATGCACTGCTCTTGCCGCCAGAAATTCCAAAACTAACGTGTAAGCCATTACGTAAAGGAAACTGGCAACGAACAAACACACACATCTCGTATTTGTGAATAATTGAATGTCTATCGAACTTAGCACTAATTTGATTACGGAAAGACAGCTTTTCCCGATATTTTTACGTTTAGGTTTATTGCCTTCTTTGTCCCGTTTCGAGTCACGTTCAATGGCCGACGATGAGTTCCGTCGCCTTTGGGCATACTCAACAGGTGATGGTCGATAGAGGGCAGCACAAATCGCAGTATTGGCAACAAGACCCGATACAATTAGTAGACTTCCTCTCCAGCCGTATTCATCTATCAAAACTTGAAGTAATGGTGGAATGATGAAAAGACCTAATCCTGAACCCGTCTGGGCTATTCCATTTGCCCTTGCAAGTCGTTTATCAAAGTAATAGGTCAGGATCACCAGTGAGGGCTGATACATCAATCCAAATCCAAGTCCTAAAACAGAAATAGTGTTATGAAAATAAAGGCCGTTTAATATTAGTTGGGGGCTTAAGGAGGTTTGGTTCACATTCTTCTAAAAGCACCAAATTTGGCCCATTTGTTGCTCATACCATACTCTTTTGATGTGCCAAAATGTGAGCCTTCTGTGACAGTTATATTCCCTATACGCTTATAGAATTTGACCTTTGACCCCTGTACTTTGACTCCTGTACAAGGCACAAAAAAGACTCCAGGTGGTAAAAACTACCATTTCTTGAACCCCTGTGATCTGACAAACAATTTGAGATATCGTTTGTCAAAATCGGAACATGTTCAAATTTTGACCCCAAAAGCTAAGGTCAATGACCTTTTCACGTTTTGCTCAATATCTCCGTAACTACACATCGAAGTGAGGCAAACTATACATTTTTAGAATCCTTGTGCTCAGACAAACAATTTGGTACACTTGTCAGCTTAATTAAAACAATTTGAATTTTTGATCCCCCAGGATGGCGTCCATATTGGAATTGGACAATATGGCCGTCCCAGAAGGCTCAAATGTTGGCATTCATCAACAATCAAAAGAGTATGGTATGAGCAACATATGGGCCAAATTTGGTGCTATTAGAAGAATGTGAACCAAACCTCCCCTGTGATGCCCTAACAGCGGCCCCAACTATTTATTGTTTCGTCAATAACTGCATTCTTTCAGTGTTATAGTAAACTTTCACCGTATGGAACATAGAAAAAACAGTGTCCCAATGATGTCCCAATCGTCTTTGACAGAATATAGCGGAACCTGTGGTTAGAACGAGAAACTAATTTGCGTGTAATTGATGCATACCTGTTATATACGCACATAGACGTTCGTTATTTTGCGATGGGGACGAGACTAAATCTGGACCGTGTTGTATGCTGGGATACTCGCGAAAAATTCTGAAAACAATTCTGCCATTGCGTTTACACGGCGGAGATTTATGATTAAATATGGAATCATTTAGCATTTTCATGTTTTAAAAAGTGGCTGAAAAGAAAGAAGAGGACTGTATGAAGGTGTGTAGCTAGTATGAAAATCAAGGGGAATGTCGTTTTGCTGTAATTCTCCCTTGTATCATTGGAACGAGCCTACATTCACTAACTACAGCAAATCAAATCAACACTTTCTAGCAATACAATTTCATCAAAATAACACCCACCAACGTATCATAGGTTTCCTGTACTATAACAGTACCCGCAATCTGCGATGGAGTCAAAGCTATATTTGTTTAGTTGATGATTCAATCAGAGAGATGTTATTATACCCCCCAACAGAGAGACATTATTGTTTTTTTGTTTGAATTATGGAAAATACATAGGCCTACACCATTTCCCTGGTATTTTGGTATGAAACAGATGCTTCAGAAAATGTTTACAAAACATGCTTCTTTCTGTTGGACCCCTCCCCCCATTCCATTTTAATGGAATGTGTATTAATTTTACCTGCGAAACTGAATGTGACGTATAAATGCCAGGCGGTGAGTGCAAATGATGAGATAATAAAAGAGACACTGCATAGAAGAACGCCCCCTATCACCACTTGTCGGATGCTAAATACCTTGCATAGTCCGCTACCCAAAGGACCTGTGTGAAGAAGAAGAAAAAATCAACATTTGTAACCATTTTGGGCAGCCATCTTCCATAACTTTCCACCTTCTGTCTCACGATCTGTTATAATCTTCCATTGACAAATTAAAAGTAGCACAGGCTACCTACTTAGACCAACCACGTATTTCATAAACAAAAAGTCACTCAGGGCTTTATATTTATTTCGGCTACGTTCAAAAGATGATTTCAAAGGCAATTTATATGATATACAGTAGATATGATAAGTTATCTACGTTGGACATGGTCTCAACTTAGGCTATCAAACTATAAATAATTCTTATATGAGTAAATATGGTTTTGGATGTCAACAGGAAATTTGAGAATTTTCAACTGATTTGCGTCCGATACGCATGCGTTATATAATGCGTATAACGCAGAGTTGGGGTGTGTATGTGTGCTAAATAACGCGATTATAGACCATATTCACGCGGCAGCCATTTTCTAAAATTTGCCACCCAAGCCTCGTTCTCGTTACGTATACCTGCGCCTGCGTGACTTGCGTGAGGATGCGTACGCCGCGCGCTTTGGTACCACGCTTCTCGCGCAGTTCTATCGTGCAGCGCGAGGCGCAGATAGACCAAACGGGAACGAGGCTTGGGTGGCATATTTTGGAAAATGGCTGCCGCGTGAATAGAGTCTATTCGAAGCAGAGAAAATTGGTAAACAACTCCCTGGATTTTCCGATTTTACTGGGAAGAGGGATTTGCTGTTGGTTGATTAGAATAAATCTAACTAATGCGTAATCTAGCGTAATGTTTATGATAAAAGATAAAAATAATCAATAAACAACATGAGAATGAGAATAAAATGAAGTTCTGCTATGTCATACGCAACGTTGGTCTCATAATGTAATATGGGCTGTACACTTATTTGTGTCGTCGCCGGCGAAAGGTTGTGCTGAGTACTCACGTCATGTCACGTCATGTCACGTCACGTCACGTCACTTCACATTCTCATTCACGTTAAACACACTTCACGCTCGTGTTTAAAAATCAACACTTCAACAATCTACATCACAGCACCAGGCTGCTGTTAGTGAGATTCAGAAGAACGCACGTGACCCGTTTTTCCGAAGATTTCTAATATCAATTTTAAATGGTCTATGAATACGACAAATTATGTACAATTAGGGTCCTGGGTAATCACCGGGGTATGCAGTTTTGATTTACGTAAATACTGGAAAGGGAATTAATGCGCTGTGCAATCGGAACTCTATTTGATATGAACTCTGCTGCATCGACCACTATTTATTGGCTGGTTCCCGGTACCCTGGATCCCCTTTGCATGAGTTGTGTGGAGCCCATTGACGCAGGGAACAAGCACAATCGACGGCATTGAAGAAAGGTAATCATGGAACAATTTATAGTCGTTAAAAAACCTCTAAAATCTCCGGAATTCGTGAGCGTAGAATAACATCGATGGTATCTGAAGAATCCGTAAGTATAGTTCTATATATAAGTAAGGATAACTTAAATTTAACTACCAGTAAATTTATTTTTGTTTTGAAACAAATACGACGTAGGAACCCGGGGTAGAAAGTCAATGCTTGTCTTTGGCTAGATACGGTATACGATACATTTCATAAATATTTGCGGCTGTTATGTTAATTGATGATATTGATGTCCTTGGTAGGGATATAATATATACATGTAGTATAATAATGTATTGTAACAGTAAGTTTGTTAAAATAAATTCCCATTGACGTGCTCAGACAATAATACACCTATCAGTTGTAAGACGCACTATACGACCCCCGGGAGAGGTGCGTCGTTGGTGCGTCGTTTACCAATAATTTTTGACGGAGGGTACGTCAATGGCAGCCTTTGGTCCGTCAAAAAAATGACGGAGGGTGCGTCAAGGTCCGTCACTTTACATGGGTGCGTCACAGTGTACATCTGTTTACAAACAACAAAATATGACCTTTAAATATACGCTATAGGCCTACTATACCACATAACTCCTTGATACCGCCAACCAGGCTCTACTTTAATACCGCAAACATCACTCCGATATTTTATACCGCATGTTCTAAAATGCCTAAAATCACTCGATCATCGCCAATTGCAATACAAGAGTTTGGCAAACGAAAAAAAACCAAGGAACCGACAGCAGACCGAGAACCTTTCATTTTTAGAGTAGTATCACGTATAATATAGGGGATCAGCATGGCGCTCTTCCGCACAAGCGCAGAACAATCTAACAACACAGAGGTAGGAGGACAGGCCCCCGGAATTGAATTTGGTCGGGGATGTGCGGCAGGAGATTCAAATTAAAAAAACCCATACCCATTATTAAGGGTGATTTGTGGAAAAACGGTACCCATTTCTAAGGATTTTGCTTCATTTATAGACCCCAATCGCCAATGATTGGGAAATGTTCTCGAAATTGTTTCATCCTCATCCTGACGTTTATGATAATCAGTTAAATATTTTATGAATTTTAGACCAGTCAGACATTATTGGGCATATAAAAGTTCTCCTCTTGGTTCCGTCCATCCCGGTCCTGGTCCGAGGTCTATATATTTGAGGGCCAGGGTTGACAACATCGAATAAGGGCAGATCCCCCGTGAATCAAAAGTAGGTTCATTTTCAGTAGTCATCGTGTTTTATCCAGTTTAGTGAACGATATCTGACGACGGGGTGCGTTGTCATGGTCCGTCAGAATCCACCAATGGTGCGTCCAAAAATTGACTGAGGGTGCGTATTTGGATGGGAATGGTCCGTTGTTTTTTTTGACACAGGGTGCGTCATGGTACTTAAGAAGTTGACGCACCTCGGTAAAGTGACGCACCACTCCCGGGGATCGTATAGTGCGTCTTACAACGGATAGGTGTATAAGTGTTGAATAGATGACAAATATTCATGTACTTAAAACTAGTAATTTTTAATACGTTCTTTTATGCAACAAACACACACCTAATTAACATCAAATCAAGCTCTCAATTTATTTGTATGTACATGTTATCAACACTGTTAAGATTTGCTGTTGCTTTAAAAATTAAAATCGCCTCATCAACATGATGTATTTTAAATTATACACTATACTTGAACAATGTTGCATTATGAAACATTTATTTATTGTTGTTAAAATGATAAACAAAAAATAAAACAAACACTGTGAACTAATAATAACTGTTTGTTTTAATATACCATATTGCCTTTAGCGAAGATAAAGCCTATACATTAGAGGGCTGTTTATTTTCATTTGAGACACACTTATAATAACTAGTCTATCAGAACTAACCGGCCAGGCCTAATCCGTATTGAATTGTATTGTGCTCTATTGAGGTAGTATTATCTCTATGAATAGCAAGGCATGAATAAAATATGATGGCTGATGAATTATTGAGTGTCCCAGCAGAAAAAAACATGATAAAGGTCCATGACTGAAACTGTCAAATATCGTATTTTGGGATTTTCCCCCATACGGTCCCAACTTTAACCTCTTATAGAGTTCCCCAATAGTAATTTTGTGTTCATTTTTTGGGGTGAATATTGAATACTTCAAAATACCAGCTTATAGATGCTGGTCCGGGTTTTACAAAATCGGTTGTAATCCCGACTGATCTACACCCGTCTGGTAAATGAATGATCCCTTTTCATCGTCATTTGTGGTAAATATATGGGTCTAAAATCCTTAATTTGGCTGTTTTTCACAGAAATGTAAGCAAAATCTGTCAAATATACAGGATTAATGGGTCCCCGGTAAACATATGGGTCACCCCCCCCCCCCCCCCCCCCCCCCATTGGTAAATGTTTGGGTAAAATTTCATTTTGCTGGCGGCACATATCACTACCAAAATATTGTCCGAGTACCCCCACCCGGGTTATAGCATAATGTATAGCGTTGGATCGGGATTAGGCTCACCTGCAAGATGGGCGATGGCCACGGGCAGCGATATGATCCATTGTAAATCGGTCACAGAGCCTGATATCTGCTCTTGCCACGTGACCAGAAATATACCGAATGACCAGATGAAACTATCGGTGATAATCAACCCAAAGAAGACACCAATCAAGACAACCCAAGCCCAACCATCGTCAACCGTAGACTTTTGAGTTACGTCATCGTCGAGGTGGTCTGCATCGAGCGATCTGGCGACGGTGTGATCTACGACGCCGATGACATCTTCATCTACGGTCGTAGTATTAGTCGTATTTGACATTTAAGGTGTCTCAGTTTCGCTCAAAAAAATATATCCGATATAGCTCTCTGCACAAAATAATCATGATAATACAACGAACACAGTGATTCAATTATGTTTACGGAAACATTTGGGCCTGTTTGTACTTGTGACATAAAATTATTTGCCAACGTTCCAAGCACGGGGTTTGTGTCCAATGGCTCGGGTCAATGAGCATCGTCATTGATAACTGTTGTCATTAATAATGCATCGTGGATTCGTCACGAGTTACTGATCAGAATGACTTCTCTTCGGTTGGTGTCCAGTGGCGTATCTGGGGTCTTTTTAGGGGTGGGGTGGGGGGGGGGGGTATTTCTTTCCGGTGGCTAGCAATAAGAACCTTCCGACACTTTTTCACAGCAATCTTTCTCACTATATAGGCACACCAGGAACTTAGATCTCTCAATATAGGGTATTATTTATGTACTCTCCAAGTGGGCAAAAGTGATTTTAATTAATCTGGGATTAATGCTATTTACAAAACGTATGTCTATTCAAATTATCATGACTGTATATGGTCAGAAGTCACAAACTGGTCAAAAAAAAGTTTCACTTCTAATAATGTTGAGAAATGCACCAATTCTGATTACACGGGACAAAAATTAAGTTTTACATACTTAATGACCCACAAACTATATATTGTTGGAAAGCTTAAGATTCAAGGTTTTTTATTTTTGCAAAAAAGAATCAAATTATACAGGGTGTGTTCAATTTTTACAGGGTGGAACGTAAAAAATTTGATCGTTTTTGCTCCTCACAAAATAGTTTGATAGTTTGTACAATTAGGGTTTAGCTGAAAAGAGTCACCAAAATCAGAACAACCGCAGAAGGTGCTACCAAATTTGCTAAGAATCATTTGCCCAAAATGTACACAGGAAAAGTACAGGGTGTCTAAAAGTATGATGAAATAATGCATAAAATGAATGTTTGTATATAATATTCTATGAAATTTAGTTAGCATGGACCATTTAATTTAAAAGAAAATGGTTATCAAAATGAACTACATGAATATCGTTAAAGTTCCTTTTATTTTGAATACAGGGTGGTCCCAAATAGGTCTAAATAGCAAATTTTTCATAAATCTATGAACAATTCTGTGAAGAAACACTTCTGGCTTTTTTAGTTAAATGTTTTACTACCCAGGGTAGAAAAGGACTGAAGTGTCACACAAATGAAATAGAGAGACTGCGATTTGGCCATGGTTTTAATCAATAAAATGAATAAAACACTCCCTGAATTGAACATCATATTCTAGTAGAGAATGTCTAGATAACAATTCAATATTAGTATTCATAGTAGCAGGCACATGTTATTAACACATATGAGAAGTTTGAAAACTTTCCTATGTATACTTTTAAAATGGCATCAATTTCAAAAGTTCTAGTTTTCCGCTATTTTGTGTACAAACCCATGGGCGCCTCATCCACCGGCTCCTCATCCACCGATCCCACCCTTGACTCACTCGACGTTTAGATTGATAACTTCACTGTTGCTAAACATGTGGCTTTAATTCTTTTTTTATTCGGTAGCTGGATAAATTGTCTTTAATATGATACCAGAAATGTTATTGTTTTTTTGACAACTTCTATTTAAAATAGAGACACGTATCACGATTTTAAGGATTTTTTGAAACGATCCCACCTTATTTGATATACCTATTAGTGACCTGTGACCTTATTCAAAGTGTAATTCTCGTTCTCCATTGCCGAAAATATCCACGCGCTTATTACGTAATAAATGCACATTTTATAGTGTTTCGATTCCCTTTTTGTTCATTCAATCATATTTTGCAACGTCACCGATAATTACCATATCAAATTAGTAGCCAAACAGCGCACATCAGAAGCTTTCGAAAGATTTTCACCGAAATGCAATGATTTTAAATAGAGATTTACTGAACATTTGTGAAAAGGCCTTTGATTTGAGCAGGGTTACGGAGGTCGCTATCACAATGTTCTAACGTCACAGACGATGGCGGCCACGCGAAATCATAGTGGCAAGACCCCTGGTCGTAAGAACACACCGGCAACACTACTGGATTGAACGATAAAAGAAATGCGTACCGGGATCCACCCTGTTTCTTGAAAAAGCCGTCCTAGTCTTTTCTATATTGCAATTATATTTCAAATTCAAATGTCGTATTTCCGAGAAATAAAGCATCAAAATTCCAATGTTTAACTGATAAACAACGTAGTTTGTGACAAAAGTAGAGACTAAAAAACAAATCACCACGGTGGTGCGCTTCGAACTCTCGGGGCGAAAAATCCAGTATTTGTGTAACAGTGCAATGCCTTCCACCACTCGACCACGGTGTTATAAGATAATTTCCGTGGCGAAGAATTAGGAAATACCTAACAGTAATACTTATTTAAAATGTCATTATTTACCCAATAATCATGTAATCATAAGGTCAAAATATCGTCAAGTATTATATATTATTGCCTATGACTATTCCTTTTCTACCATTTCGCCTCAAAATTGAGGTGCAGAATATGAAATTTCGAGCTACACACGTGACTAATTTAAGATTACCGGACATGTTCAAGCACTGTTATTTAACTTACAAAAATATAAAGAACGATACTTGGACTGGAGTTGGTTATCCAACTCAATTGGTTTTGGGCTTATCTAATTTAGCTGTACCTATGAATGTGGTATTTGGAATTTTTCGATCGGTATTCGCGATAGATTCCACACCACTATGATTGTCATGATTGTAGTCCTTGCCGACGACAATTGGATTTTCTCTCTATTTTAGAAGCCTAACTATAAGTAATCAGGAACGCACAGTGAAACAAAATTTGCTAAATGGGGATAGGTTGAGGATATACCATCAGAACAAAAAAAATATATACCATCAGAAAAAAAGAAAGGACAAAAATTTCACTTTTAAAACGGGATCTCTTTGAATGATTAAAGTTGGAATCTAATCCTGATTTTAGGACTAGTCCATTTTGTAGATCTTATTGTTATTTTGATCGTACATGTTTTGTCAACACTGCTCATTTTTGTTAATGACAAATGAGAGCGATACACCAGCTGTCCAAAATCGGGGGCTCATTCTCGGTACATTCAGGGTTACACCCTATATAAAGGTTGTTCTTCTATGATCACATACCGTACATCATGAACTTGAAGAAATCTGAAAAATACAGTCATCATCATCATCTTCCTATACTGTGCAGAAACCTCTGTAAAAGAGTATACTCGCACATGTGTTGAGGTGCATTCAGGTTTGGAGTAGACAAAAAACTCCACAGGCATAAAAAATGTATATATACAATTTAAAAATATTGTTGTGGAGCAATGACTAGGTGAACTGGACGTCGAAGACCCGGGTCTTGAAGACGTCTAGTGATGGAGAGTCCACGACTTGCTGGGGTAGTAGATTCCACAGACGGATGGTGTCAGGAAAATACGAGCCTTTCATCAAGTTGGTGCGGGTGGTGGGAATGGTGAATTTCTTGTTGTGGCCTCTTGTCATTCTGTTGACTGGGGTGAGTTGATCATCAGGAATGTCTATGAGCTTGTTGGTAATACGGGACATGGTAACTTTGGCGACTGTCTTCGATGTTGGAGAGAGTTCCATCCTAGGTCATTGAGCATGTTGGTGGCGCTAGTATTTTCACGTGAGTAGTTGTTCATGACATACCGTGCTGCACTACGCTGGGTGGTTTCAACTTTGGCGATGCCTTTCTTGGTAGATGGGGACCATACACAACTGGCATACTCTGCGATTGGACGCACAAATGTGTAGTAACATCGGGTTTTGACTTCACGTGGGCAGGTGCCGAGGTTGCGACGGAGGAAGCCAATGGCTCTCATACCTTTCTTGGTGATGTTATCTATGTGTTTGTTCCAGCATAGGTTGTTGGTTAGTTCAACTCCCAGGTATTTGGCTGACGAAACTACTTCAAGTGGATGGCCATGGATAGAATAGGCGAATTTCACTGGATTCCGACGCTTGGTGATGTTGAGTACTTGGCATTTCTCAGGATGGAATTCCATGAGCCACTGTCTTTCCCATTTCTGAAGTGCGTCTAGATCCTGTTGGAGTTTGATAGCGTCGTCTGTGTTCTTGATCACACGACATACCACGCTGTCATCCGCAAATAGTCTGACATGAGTGTCAGCAGAAATGCAGTCTGGCAGGTCATTAATGTAGGCCAGGAATAGAAGTGGGCCTAGTACTGTACCCTGGGGCACTCCAGATGAAACAGGAGATTTCTCTGAAGATTCGCCATCTAGAACAACTTTCTGGACTCGACCTTGGAGGAAGTTCCCAATCCAGGTTAGGAGGCTACCATGGATGCCGTAGTGTTCGAGTTTGTGAAGGAGACGGAGGTGAGGGACCTTGTCGAAGGCTTTGGAGAAGTCGAGCAGTATAAGATCCGTCTGTAAGCCATCATCCAGGTTATGAGCTATGTCGTCAACAGTGATGATCAGTTGGGATTCACAGGAACGAGCCTTACGGAAACCATGTTGGAAGTCAGTCAAGATCTTACAGGAATCAAAGTGACGCATCACGGAGCTGTGGATGATATGCTCGAGAAATTTGGAGCAGATGACAGTCAATGAGATCGGCCTGTAGTTGGAGGGTTTGTTCCTGTCCCCCTTCTTGAAGATTGGTGTAACTGTGGCCGATTTCCAGATTTCAGGCAGATTACCGCTGTCCAATGATGCTTGGTACAAGATGGATAACATAGGACCAAGGCTGTCAGCTAGCTCTTTGAGGAGGCGGGCTGGGATGTTATCTGGGCCGGTTGCTTTGTGAGGGTTGATCTTCTTCAGCAGTTTGATCACGCCATTTGTTGAGACTTCAATGCTGTTGATGCTGGGGAAAGGACTCGGTCCAAAATTAGGAAGAGTTGATGGATCTTCATCTTTGTTGAAGACTGAGCAGAATTGCTGATTCAAGATGTTAGCTTTGTCCTTGCTTCCTGTGTAGATGGCTCCTCTGGGTCCCCGGAGGGGGGCTACTCCATTGTTGTCACAGCGCTTGCTAGAAATGTGATTCCAAAATCGCTTCGGGTTTGACTGCAGATCTGGGCATATAATATTATTGATGTAGTTATTGTATGCCTGTTTGCACACCTTTTGCATCTTCTTCTTGAGGGTGTTGTATCTTGCCCAGAGACGCGTTTTGTGTTGACTATACGGCATGAGCGGACTTTGTTGTAGGCACGTTGTTTCTGTCTACTGAGCTGCTTGACTTTGCGGGTTACCCAAGGTTGATTGAAGCGAGTGGTTGTAAATTTGCTAGGAACAAATTCAAGTATGTGCTTGTCGCTTTATAAGCAAGAAAATCAGCGTTTTGTAACACCCCTTTAGCATGTAAATATACTGTTAGGGCCTATTTAGTGATGTGGCATCAATAAGAATTGGCAAATTTATGCAAATCGTGTCCAGCGTCGTCTGTGACGTCAGCAGACGTCTGGAGCATTCGGACACAAAACACCAAAGAGAGAGCTTGATAAAGAGGTTGATTTTGAATTTGCACCTTTTAATAAACTTATAAGAACCCAATTTTCTACTTACCTTTTGTTTATTGTAAATTCATGTATAACAAGGAGTATATTGATCGGTAGACATGTCATCAAGTTTCGTATACCGATCGGGTGTTAAATTTGCAATATGCAGGTACGTCGTATATTGAAAGTCGGAATTTCAAAGTCTGGCAGGCACATCAACGTATGGTTTTGGTAATAATAATAATAATAAAACCGCATTTATTTAGCGCTTTACGAAACACCTCAAAGCGCTTAACTTAATATTTGAATATTTCTGCAGGTATATTGAAAGTCGGAATTTCAAGGTCTGGCAGGCACATCCACGTATGATTTTGGTAATAATAATAATAATAAAACCGCATTTATATAGCGCTTTACGAATTAATATTTGAGTATTTCTTGTGGACGTTGTTGGGATCATTTTTGTGAAAAGCACCTGAAGTATAGATAATCTGGCACGTTGTTTTGATGGTACACAGACAATATTGAAGCCTATAGTCCAAAATATGCAATCTATACCGGAAATACGGAAACAACCAGGAAAGATACCCGAATGGAAATTATTTCGTTTTCTTGGCGTTCAGCTTTTCCTGATATTTTTACGTTTAGCTTTATTGCCTTCTTTGTCCCATTTCGGGTTCCGTTTCGGCGTTTCCCGTTCAATGGCCGTCGATGAGTTACGTCGCATTTGGGCATACTCAACGGGTGATGGTCGATAGAGGGCAGCACAAATCGCAGTATTGGCCAGTATTGGCAACAAGACCCGATACAATTAGTAGACTTCCTCTCCAGCCGTATTCATCTATCAAAACTTGAAGTAATGGTGGAATGATGAAAAGACCTAATCCTGTCTGGGCTATTCCATTTGCCCTTGCAAGTCGTTTATCAAAGTATAGGTCAGGATCACCAGTGAGGGTTGATACATCAATCCAAATCCAAGTCCTAAAACAGAAATAGTGTTATGAAAATAAATGCCGTTACTGTTTCGTCAATAACTGCATTCTTTCAGACACGGTACTGTTATGGTAAACTTAATTTTAACGTATGGAACATAAAAAGAATGGTGTGCTTTAGATCTTTAAGTCCAAGACATGTCCCAATCGTCTTTATTTTCCACTCGGCGCGACGACGTTGTATAGGCGGCCATTGGGGTTAATATATTGAATATAGTCTTGTAATTTGTAAGAGAGGAATGAATTATGATAATTATTTTTGTATTGAATATTAATTAGTAATACGAATATTCTTGATTAGTAATACGAATATTCATGATTAATTCAAAAACGTACATTCCTTTTTTAGATCAATTAAAAGACGTACGTTCCTGTTTTTTGTGTGATTTAATCCTGATTTTAGGACTATTGCAACATTTCTCAACTTTTTCTGCTACATGAGGGGGCTACACCAATTGTCCAACTCCGGTTTGGGGTTACCATATATAATTTTGTTGATGAAATGATCAAAGATATCATGAAATTTAAGGAAAATGTCAAGTTACTGTTTCGTCAATACCTGCATTATTTTAGACACGGTACTGTTATAGTCAACTTAATTTCAACGTTTGGAACATAGAAAGAATGGTGTGCTTTAGATCTTTAAGTCCAAGACATGTCCCAATCGTCTTTGACAGAATAGAGCGGAACTTGCTTTCCACCCGGCGGGACGACGTTGAATAGGCGGCCATTTGGGTTAATATATGGAATATAGTCTTGTTATTTGTAAGAGAGGAATAAAGTATGATAATTTGTTTGTATTGAATATTAATTAGTAATACAAATATTCATGATTAATTCAAAGACGTACATTCCTGTTTTAGATCAATTCAAAGACGTACGTTCCTGTTTCACCCCATTTTTAAGGATCATTAAAATAATATAGGTTTCCCTGCTCCAGCGCTTCTTTTAAAATCACTACAATGACGTTCGTTCCTATTCCCCCATTTCAAATAATGTATATTTCCCTGCTCCAGTGCTGCCTTTAAAGATCCCTTCAATGACGTACATTACGTTCATGAACCACCCATTTTAAGGATCGTTCAAATACTGTAAGTTTCCCCTGCTCCTGTGTTTCCTTTAAAGATTACTCCAATAACGTACGTTCATGTTCCACCCTTTTTAAGGATCACTTCAATAACGTAAGTTTGTGTTACACCCTTTTTTAAGGATCATTAAAATAATGTAAGTTTCTCTGCTTCAGCGCTTATAGATCACTTCAATGACGTACGTTCCTGTGCCACCCCCCCCCCCCCTTTTTTTTTAAGGATCATTGAAATAATGTAACTTCCCCTGCTCCAGCACTTCCTTTAAAGATCACCCAATGATGTTAGTTTTCGTGTTCCAGCGCTTAATTTAAAGATCACTTCAATGTCGTACGTTCCTATTCCTTCCCTTAAGGATCATTAAACTAATGCAGGTATTTTCAGTTCTTGCAGACGACAATCGAACTTTGTTTGTCAGCTGGCATCCTGTTGCCCAATGAATATAGAAGTAATCAGAAATGGTACTCATTGCTCCCAGATGATTAAATTTGTAATTTAATCCTGACTTTAGGACTATTACCTAATACCACAGTGCAAAGAAATAATATTTGCAATGCATTTTGAAGGTTTGTGGATGCATTTTGATTGTATAAATGTTCTGGCAACATTTCTCAACTTTTTCTGCTAAATGAGGGCGCTACACTAGTTGTCCAACTCCGGGGGGAAATTTCTCGGAACTTTCGGGGTTACCATATATAATTTATATTTAATAAATGATAAAAGATATCATGAAATTAAAGGACAATGTCAAGTTGAAAAATCCAGTCGCTTTATAAGCGAGAAAATTGGCTTTTTGTAACACCCCTTTATCATGTAAACGTATAGGGAAACCATTTAGTGGTGTGAAATCTGCAAGTTTCCCTTTTCCAGCGGTCCAGATCACATAATGATGTAAGTTTTCCTGTTCTAGCGCTTCCTTTAAAGATCAATTCAAAGATGTACGTTCCTGTTTCATCCCCTTTTTAAGGATCATTAAAATAATATGTGAAATCATGAAAACAGGTCAAAAAGGATACATAATTCAACATAATAACATTATAAGGTTAATAATAAAAGTGACTTAAGTAAGTTTTTGAAGGTGAAAAGTTTTTGAAGGTGATGACACAAGTATTGGAAACAAATTTTCTTTAAAAAAATCAACCAAAAAAAAAAGATTTTTAATTTTTTAATTTATTTTTTACCCATAATCCCTAGTTCACATTTTGCGACATCCGACGGGTTTTGACAGATCGTGTCACATATGGGGGGGGGGGGGGGGCACGGGGTCACGTTCCCATCATTTTAATGTGAGGGACGTTAAAAACGTTATACTAGACCTTTTTAGTGTTAAAAATGCCAATTTTTGCGCGCTTTGCACGTATTAGTTTCAATGTTTCATTAATCAAGCTTAACAAGAGGGCTTCAGGAACGTTTTTTCTGGACCATTTTAGTTCAAAAACTGGTTTTTTTTTGCTCGATTCGCGCTCACTTTTTCAACAGGTTTCAACATTATAATGGGTCTCAAAACACACCAAATATTCTAAATATTATGTGGGGACGTTAAAAACGTCATACTGGACCATTTATGTGTTAGAAATGTCAATTTATGCCTACATCGCGCGCATTAGTTTGAATGTTTCCTTATTCAAGCTTAACAAGATGGCATTGCAGGACAGTTTCCCATGACCAATTTAGTTCAAAAACTGAAAAATTTTGCGCGCTCTGCGCGCATATTTTCTATAGGTTTTAACATTATAATGGCCCTCAAACCATGCCAAATATTCTAAATATTATGTTGGGGACGTTAAAACGTCATACTGGACCAATTTAAGTGTTAGAAATGTCAATTTTTGCGGACTTCGCGCATTAGTTTCAATGTTTCATTATTCACGCTTGACAAGATGGCTTCAGAACAGTTTTCCATGACCATTTTAGTTCAAAAAGTCAAAAATTTTGCACGCTCCGCGCGAATATTTTCTACCGGTTTTAACATTATATTGGCCCTAAGACCCACCAAATATTCTAAATTGTATGTGGGGGACGTTAAAATCATCATACTGGACCAAAGTTTTAATGCAAAAACCACACCAAAAATTCTAAATATTAGGTGGGGGACGTTATTATCATACTGGATCATCAGTGTTAGGAATGCAATTTTTTGGGCGTATTCATTTTAATATTTAATTATTTAAGCTAAACAAGGTGGCTGTTTTCATGACCATTTTAGTTAAAACTCTACAATTTTTCTTGCTCCGCGCGCATATTTTTTCTACAGGTTTTAACATTACTAATGGCCTTCAAACCATACCAAATATTCTAAATATTATGTGGGGGGGCGTTAAAAACATCGTACTGGACCATTTAAGTGTTAGAAATGCCAATGTTTGCACGCTTCGCGCGTATTAATTTCAATATTTCATTATTTAATCTTAAGGGGGATGTGCACCTTCGTATAGCCTCCGTAAAACTGCCGTAACTTCTTCATTATTCATTTAATCTTAATAAAAGTATACATTTTTTTGCAGGAAAGGGTTCAATGAATCCAACTATGATCATGAAATTGACCATTTTGGAGAAAATTATAAAAAGCATGTTTTTTGACCCATTTTAGGTTTGGAAAAGATAACTTAAAATATATTTTGTTAAATTTTCTCATACTAGTTTTATTATATTCCTCATGCAATTCCCTAGGAATCGTTTTTTTTTTTAAATTTTTACTTTATTATTTTTTGAATTACAGACCAAAAAGTGCCAAAAAACCTGTTTTTTAACCTCCAAAATCGTGAAAATCACGTTTTTTGGTAAAAAATCATATTTTTTGGCACTTTTTGTTCGATAATTCAAAAAATAATAAAGTAAAAATTAAAAAAAAAAAACTATTCCTAGGGAATTGCATGAGGAATATAATTAAACTAGTATTATCAAATTTAACAAAATATATTTTGAGTTATCTTTTCCAAACCTAAAATGGGTCAAAAAACATGTTTTTTATAATTTTCTCCCAAAATGGTCAATTTCATGATCATGGTTGGATTCATTGAACCCTTTTCTGCAAGAAAATGTATACTTTTATATAGATTTAATGAATAATAAAGAAGTTACGGCAGTTTTACGGAGGCTGTACCTGAAGGTGCACAGCCCCCTTAACAAGGTGGCTTCAGGACAGTTTTCCATGACCAATTTTAGTTCAGAAAATCCGCGCGAATACAGGTTTTAACATTATAATGACCCTCAAACCACACCAAAAATTCTAAATATAATGTGGGGGACGTTATTATCATACAGGACCATTAGTGTTAGAAATGCAATTTTTTGGGCGCTTCGCGCGCGTATTAGTTTCAATATTTCATTATTTAAACTTAACAAGATGGCTTCAGGACAATTTTCCATGACCATTTCAGTTAAAACTCAAATTTTTGCGCGCTCCGCGTGCATGTTTTCTAGAGGTTTTAATATTATAATGGCCCTCAAACCCCACCAAATACTCTAATTATTATGTGGGGCGTTAAAAACGTCATACTGTACCTTTTTAGTGTTAAAATCACAATTTTTGCGCCCTTCGCGCGTATTTGGTTCAACGTTTCAATATTTAAAATAAAAAAGATGGCTTCAGGTTTTTTTGCCCCCCCCCCCTTCCCCCCCCCCCCCCTCCCCCCCCCATCCAAACAGTCATGGATACGCCATTAGCTGACGGGATTGGCATTTTAATCTGATTTGAACTTTAAACCAATAAAGCCATTGTTTACACACATGATACAATAATATGTGCGAAAGTCGAATCTGTTGTCCTATGGCGTACAGTGAACTATATGTGAACCGCGCGCTATCTATGAGTTCTAATCGCAAATTGATTAGATTTAGAATCAAATAAATCGTGGCCGGGATACGCAGCAGGGAGGAAAGGGGTATAAGTATGTGCCGCCCTGAAGACCCCCTTTTTCACCCTCTTCTGCTAGCTCTTAAAGGCATATTATGTGATATTTTCCAAGTAGCCCCTCTATCATTGATTTTTACTATAAAAGCAGATTTTCTTGCAGATTTGCATTTTTTATCAAAAATCATAAAGATCTTCCAAGTTACAGATCGATACGATTCCTAATTACTTCAAAATCATGGTTTGAAAATAGATTGTACCGCTACGGTACAATCTATTTTTCAAATTCTACTCTAAATTCACTCTAAAACCATTATTTTGAGGTAATTAGGATTAGGAATCGTAACGCTCTGTAACTTCGAATATATTTATGATTTATGATCAGAAAAGTAAATCTACAAGAATCTGCTTCCAATTTTTGTTCGAGGAACCTGCATCAGCTCTTAAAACCCCATTTTTTTGAAAATTCAAAAAATGGCGAAAATTTTCGTTCCAAAGCGAAAATTTGCGTTTTTACTAATCATTATTTGAAAAACAAACCAGTTCTTAAGACATACTTTTTCGAGAAAATCAGTTCCCTGGGCGGCACACTGCTACAAAAAGAGCTGAGTGCCCCCCCCCCCCCCCCCCCGGGCTAGCTATAGGTCGGTCCGGAGAGTGACGTCACATGCCGTATGCTGATGTAAACAACAGTCGCTTACACAGCCTCACGCGATAGTAGGGACGATCTTGTGTATGGTCGAGTAGAGCGTAAAAATGGATGTGTTAAAACGTTTTGTTTTCAACGGCAAATGACAAAAATACCCGGATGAAGGGGTGACCTATACGCCTATAGTACGATCATAATCAATTATATTTGTTATTTTGTAACCTGGCACTGTTTAGTCACCAGAATTCTAATCGACTAAACATTTGATCGAATATCGATGCTATACTTACAAAACTACAGTGCTCAACAAACGTGACAAAAGAAAGTCATGTCCTATAAGTTACTTCCAATTATTTTTCACCAAACAGGCTGGATAGACATTAGATGAATCTTTAGGCCCAATTTGGTACCAAATTTGCAACAAAACAACAAATAAGCCATGATTAGCACCAGTTATCCGTGACGTTTCAAATTTCTGTATGAATGAAGAATTATTTAAGTGAGAAAGAATTTACATCGAATCATTCTATCGTACAACAATAAGAATATAATTCTATTGCGAAAAATGCATTAGCCATAAGAGTGCATTAAGAAATAAGAACAATAAAATACAAATAGCAAAATACGTCAAATTACAATCATCTTAACACTCTCCAAGCGGCAGGCGTCTGCAGACGACATTCCAAAAGTTCCCCAAATTTTCAAGAAATGTCAAAATAATTAAATGTCATTACCATATTTGGAATCACCACGAGAAATACATTAAAATAAGTATAAACATTCCTAATATTGGTTCAGTAATCCTTGCGATATACCTTGAAAGTTAGAAAGATCATTACTGGAAAATCTGTTTTGTATAATGGTAAATTAATACTCGCATGGATAGTGTTAAACAAATACAACATCGAGGAATATCCAACAATGTGAAAAGATGCAGGATGCAGGAAGTGGCAATTAAATTAAGCAATATAGATTCACAGAATTATGTATAGATTACACCATTATGAACAATGATACCATTTGAGTGGTTTGTTTCACAAATTAAGTAATATACCATGATTGTATTATTCAAAATGCAATGTAGTTTGTATCATAAGACACATAATACATTGATAGATTTGTTTCAAAATTAAGAAAGTAATTATCAATTAACTATATAGCATGATTCTAGCAGAATCTATGACTAGCGAAACTCAATTAAATCACACGCGAGGATCGAGCAAATGATACCAGCCGAGTAAGTAAAATGAATAAGCCGCAGACAAACTGGTGTAAATTAAATTAGACCTTAGAAATACCCGGTCGTCCTAATTCGCTATCACGGTGAAGGATTAGACCACAGACTCACAGAGGCTGTGTTTAAATGGGCACCAGAAGAATGAGCACTGATGTACATAAAGTATTTTGTTGTGAATTTCTAGCGACCGAAATACATATATTATTTAAAATTAAGAAAGATACAATAAGACAATTAATAAAACCAAACCACATTATTAAGCAATATAGGTTACATCAACATGAACGATAGGCTTATCATCATCATCATAGGTTTATCATTTACACTGAAAACAAATCTGTGACCGGCTACCCCTGGACCGTCTGGTTCATTCTTTGAACTGCGAATCAGCTGGTGGGTTCAAGGTCATCTATGGTCTAAGTTATTAAACGATGGCAGGAATATGTAGCAGCCGGGTATCCGCCGTGACTATATAATGTTGTGTTTTTATGTTATCAGGTAAGTCCACATGAATATATATAATATTAGTTATTCCGAATTAGTCCTATTGAATACGATATAAGATAATACTAGAAGTTTCGCTATACGAAATTATATTTAATAGCGAACATAAAAACGTACCAAAACAAATGTGTGAGAGAAACTACCGGTGTAATAATTCATGGGTATTGTTAATGCATTGGTGTACATACACACAGGCACCGTATATTAAAGCATTGTGCAATGAACATAACTTGTATCTAAATATAGGAACTCAACACTTCATGTTGTATACTCCGCAATGCAGTATAATACACGAAATCTTAGCCACCTTGCAGCTATCATTTTTGTTAAATATACGAACAGGTACATTGTAGTACATTTTTTTTGCATGGTATGAGCGGTACGAAAGTGATTCTCGCCTTGCAATCAAATTTTGTAAGCAAACTATGCCACATACTAAGAACAATTTAGGCTTATAGCATCATTAAGAACGATGACGTTAACAGTAATAATTACATAGGCATATTTGAGTGGTACACAAGACGTAATTACATTAATATTACAAAAGATACGTATAAAAAAGTAAGATATAAATAGATAAAGCGCCATCATAGAAAAACATAGTGCTGTGAAGTAACATACTGTATGTAATGTTTAAGCAAAGGCCTGAAATAAAAGAAAACCTGTTCTACAGGCCCGACCGAGCCATTTTTTTAGAACTTGAATCGGTGAAAAAATGTTCAAGTGCAAATGAATACCGGCCCAAATAATGTTTTTGGATTTATATCAAAATACGGCAAGATTATCTACAGATTTGGTTGATTTTTACGGTCATTTTCAAGGGGGTTAAAGTTTTAGAGAAAAAAAATAGAAAAAACAACTACAAAAATACCCGACCGACCAACTCATCCTGTCCGTAGAACAGGGTTTCTTTTTTCGTTGCCTAAAGGAAATTATAATAAACTAGTGAAGGATATGCTGGACTTACACTGTTTAAAAACGGAGCCAAATTGACAGCGTCAAATATACACCCTAACCTAAAAAATGGGGTCAAAATGGGGTGCATAATTTGACCCGTATCCGAGATGGTTTGATATGTGTACCGGTACTGATGCTAATTCTGACCTTAATTATTTGTATGACGTATAAACTATAATACCTTTTTTTTTATTCTGCTTCAGCCAAATCTTTTGGGGCGAAATCGTTCGTGCAAAGTTTCAGACTGCTGTTTTGACACATGATTGCCCATTGGACAAACTCGCATCTGACAATTGGAGGTATTATTGAAAGCCAATTAGAAATAGCGTTTAATCTAAAGATGTTCTCTTTCTCTTCTTAACAGAATTACAATGTAGAGCAGAAATCTAAAATAACAGAACAAATAACATTGTCGAAATGAAGGGGCATAATTTTGACGCCATACTTTCCCATCTCGGGGAGTTTGGGCCATACCAGCGTCGCATGTACTGCCTCGTGTGCCTCATGACTCTAGTGGGTACCTGGCACACCCTGGTTCAAGTCTTCCTGGCCGGAACCACCGACCACTGGTGCAGCGTACCCGAGATACAGCCAGGGGATTGCAGAGCTTGGAACATAACGGATGCGGCTCGATGTGAAGAGGTTACTAAAGAAATAGGGATACCGATAACCGGGGGTTCGGATCATGATGAGTATGCACAGTGTGAACGCTACAATTTGACGGGTGTTACGATATACCCGGGAGTCGAACTCCGGACTAATGATACTATACCATGTGATGCGGGATGGGAGTACGATACCACAAGATATAAGACTACAATTATTAGTGATGTGAGTTATTAGATTGAACTAGATATAAATAAGCCGAAAATAAATTGGAAAAAAGTAATTAATTAATTAATTAAGAAAAAGAAAAGAAATAGTTTTGACTCCGACAATCAAATTGTGAGTGCAATGACCTTGATCATGACCAGGTTATAAAACAATCACGCCGCACAATGGCACAATTGCTATACGTAAAAGATACGTCTAGACCAATACTATCTATACAATTTTCAATCTAAACAATTTCATTGTTTTAAAGACAACGTTAGGAACCAATGACCTTTGTTATTTGTTTTGTTAGCTTTGATTGTTTGGTATCGTTTCACTATCTGGTGCGTAGCCGTAAATGACTATTATTCCTATTCAAATAGTCATGACTGCTGCGTAAACATGGTAAATGACGATCATTCCTATTCAAATAGTCATGACTGGTACATGATTTTCATGGCGTTGACCCTGTACTGACTTTATGATAGTAGGCCTATACATTGGTAAATGATATCAGTCCAGCTTGCAATATGGACGGACCCGTCCGATTTCGCCTCAATTTATCATAACCACAATAGTCATAAAAGGCACTTCCCAGCCAACACGTATGTATGGGCCCCATGTGGGCTCCATTTGGGCGGCCTTAATATGTTGGCCACTTTGTCCTTAATAAGGGGCCATGCCAGATGGCCCTCATGGGTCCCATCTGGGCAGGCCCACATGGGACCCTTACTAATTTGGTCACTTTGTCCGAAAGGGGCCCATGGGCCCATGCGAGTTGGCCCCATGGGTCCAATGGGGGGTGGGGGGGGGGGGGTTAACATGGTCAGCCTATATGGGAACCTTATAGGTTTACCCAAACGTAGCCCATTATGTCCCTTGTAAAACCCACAAGGAGCCCATGTGGTCAGCCTATATGGGACCCTGATAGGTTTACCCAAACGTAGCCCATTATGGCCCTTGTGAAACCCATATGGGACCCATGTGGTCAGCCTATATGGGACCCTGATAGGTTTACCCAAACGTAGCCCTTCATGACCCTTGTAAAACGCATATGGGACCCATGTGGTCAGCCCGCACATAGCCCTTGCCCTCATTAGCCCTGATTGCCTACATGTAGCCCACGTGGCCCATACATACGTGTTGGCTGGGTTATTGCATTCAAATGATTAAAATTGATCAATTATATTTAGATTTTAAAGGACTATTTACTACTTACTGTTTGATGTGATGCAAAACCTCATTTGGGTGGTTAATCACATTTGTTATTTCACTAAGCTACGGTATGTGATTGGGTCAGCCACCTTTACTCTCTAAATGTAAAAGAGTGGTTCTCCCACAGAATTATAAAGGAGAAACCAGACGATTTTTTTTGCCCTATCTCTTTACGTGTAACGGTCGCCATTTTGGATTCCCACCATGGGGGGAAAATTGGAGGTATGTCGGTATTTTTCGGAACTGCACGGAAAAGAACGAATGCAGCATCGTGCGTGTACATGAGCCGTGACTTTCTCCGCGTAAAACGCAATCGTCGCGTGTGTTTTCGCGCCGGGCTACTTCGCGCGTACCACTGCGTACTTTTCGTGAACGTCACACCGAAAACGCCATATTTGAACCAGGGTAAATACCGCGCGGTGAGCAGTGGTCCGATGCTGTTTTATTCAAAAGGTAACTTGCTTGAAATAATTGGTTCCGTATTTTGTTGAATCTTCACATAGGCCCTTTGAAAGTTTATTTTCAATTATACCGCAGCAGTATAAAATTAAAATGTTGAAGGTGCAAAGCCGCAGAGAAACCGTCACTCAGGCTCATCGATTTACGCTTCGTAGTTCAAATCACTCTCCTCATAGTTGCGCTTTGATTATTTAAATATTGATGCTTTAGCATATTTTCATATGTTTTAAACAAAATACATTTTGCTTATTCATACCGTTCAAATAGGTTTCATGATTATCGTAATAACTCAAGTTGTATTAATCTCAAGCAGACCAAATAAGTGCCGCGCTCCCTTGAAGTCCATTTTTGTTAAAACATTGGTACTATTATGTTGAATTTTATTTAATGACGATAACTGTCTTTGGCTTAATCATATTAAATTGTTAATATACATGCATAATAATAATCTTCAGTAAGGTATAAGCTATCATCGCTAGCTAAGGCTATTTTAAAGATATATTATAGCATATAACTAGCAAGCGCTGATCCAGGATTATATTTTGAGGTGTGGGGGGTGCACAATAATATTTGAATATTTGTTTTTTTATGAATGCTAGATAGGTTTTTTTTGTTATATGTAAGAAATAATTCGTGCATACTGATATTTTCCTGATTTAAGTAGGCCTATAGATGGTTGAACTTGTTATGCCGAAAAACAGGTTCCATAATGGGTTGGTTGAAAAATAGGTTCCCCATTTACCCCCCGGGTCGCGGGATAACGGCAAATGGAAGATTATTTTGAAAATAAATCGTTATCACGTTTTGAGGGGAGGAGGCCCAACATTTTTAGCTGAAGTTCTTTTTAGCTATTTTCCCTTCAAATTCTGAGTCTGAGGCCTTTTACTTTAAATGTCATGTTAATCACTAACACTAGGAGAGATCATTTTGACACTTTCATGTACTTTCGTTTGGTAATGATATCATATAGGCCTAGTATTACAAATACAAAGAAAGAAAAAATATTGTTTTTTATAATATATTTGAATATTGGCAAAAGTGTAGCGCGTACGTGGCGGGAGACTCTCCGGGGAGAGTAGGCCTATATAAATGTAGATAATATCATTATTATTTATTCGGCTTCTCATACATCACAGTAATTTCATAATAGTATTATCGCTGTACAAACGGTAGCCTACCGCGAATATATGACCACAGCAGAAAATAATAGGCCTTTCTAAACTTATTTTGCGACACGCGACTTTTAGCTAATTTGTAAGTCGGCATGCGACACAGTTGAAAAATAGCCAAATTGCGACACACGACATCTCGCGAAGACAAGCCGACAGCCGTTTTATTTTGTCAACCCATGACCATCATGACCATGTGACATGTAGACGGTAGACCCCTTTACTCGGGGCAAATATACCCTTCCCCCCCCCCCCCCATCCCACTCCCACCCCTTCTCTTCTCCCTTTCTCTCTTTTTAAAATTGTAATGGGGGGGGGGGGGGTGGGGGGGGGGGGCTGGGCGCGAGGGGAGGCCTGAGATCAGGGGGCATTAGACATGTAAGATATCACCAATTAAAACAAAATAAGACAGCGGCAATGTATACAGTTAGTGGCTAAGGCCTAACACATCCAATCAGCAAGGAGTGCAGTGGATCAAGTCTTTTCCGCCTTTGGAAATTCTAAATAATTATTTATGGTATAGGCCTATTTGGGTTTGGTAGGACTCGAGATCTGAATGTATATATATCATTATCGTCTAGGCCTATACCTGTTTTGTTAACAACATGAATTACATTATTTTGAACTTGGGATTTTTTGCGATTGATAATCGGGAATGGTTGTCTACAGTGTTTGAACACTTTCCACGCGGCTATTGGTTTAACCACTACAAAACAGATTTTTCAGAAACCTTTCCTTACTTTCATGTGTACAGTGTATCCCAAGGATAATTGAACAAATAATAGGCACGTTTGTACTTATTTGAATGCATTTCACATGGTTATTCCAAATATGGAAAATGACATTCAATAATGTTGACATTTTTAAAACATTTTATGCTATTTTGGATTGTCGTCTGCAGACGCCTGCCGTGTGGAAATTGTTAAAAGGATTATAAAATGTTTAAGGTAAATGTAATATTAAGGGGCGGCCTAATCAACAATTTTAATGGGCTTTGTCATGAAACCTTTGGCCCGTTGTAACGTAAAATAGTCATTGCATTTTGGGATTGCATTTCGGTACATCTCGAATGTGTGTATGATATTTTGAAACATAAATCATATGGCGATTGATAAATAATTCCGATTTTTTTTTTGTGCGCAGTTTGTCCTTGATTAGCTATAACCCTGTTGTGTGTGGCGTTTTTCGTGTCTCTACTGAAAGGATGGATCCTATATGGTCAGATCAAAGACAGTAAAATGACCGTCTTTGGTCAGATAGAGAGTGTTTAGTTGCGGACACGCTCACCCTTCCGGCTGGGGTCTCCTACGACGGCGCAAAATTCAATATTTTTACTTAGAAAAACGTTTTCCATATCCAGACCCATAATGTGTTTAGCAACTTGGGTCTTCATCCTGATCATGTAGGCCTATTTCGGTAAGATAATCTTAAAAAAGGGACTTATCAATTATCTTTGGTTACTGGACTAAAATTTCGCTTCTTAATACTAATTTCTCATAATTTCGTTGGCCGCTTTTAAAGAACGACCCATCATGTACTTAGGACATATTTGTTCGTCATTATGGTCATGTTAAGAACGACATATTTGGTTACTGGACTAAAAGTATATTCTTTATATCATTGGCCGAACGACCCATCAGTATGGGCAACTTTGGCCGCTCTTTTATCATAATTTACCTTGCTGCTTGTTTTTAGAAGAAACTATTTCGGGTAGGCCTAATAATAATTTGGAGATAATTCACCATGTTGTATTGAATGACCCGAAATTCTTTTGTGTCCCTCTATACATTATATACTAAAGTTCACATGGCAGCTAATCTGAAAACACGGCACTTCTCTCTAAAGTTCACACTCATCATCACTGTAATATAAATTGTACAGTCCTGGGCCGCACAATGGTTTTTCAATCATTTTATAGCTTACTCGCTTGTATGAGATTCAGTAGTGACATAATGCAAGGTTAATTAAGACCTGCGTAATATTAAACTTGGCCTATTGGCACCGTTGCAAGTTAATTTCCCGGTTTGCGTGCCTATCGTGCGTGCAGAAAACCGAAGTGAAGCGTCGGACCGTTGATCGCGCAACTCAATAAATATCCGCGTTATTTTTGGCAGTGACTGCGTACGCGTTGGACCATGATTTGAAATACGCGGAAAGAATGGCACTTTCCGAATGCTCACGAGCATTTACGGAAAATACCGACATACCTCCAATTTGGTCCCCATAGTGGTTTCAAAATGGCGGCGGCATACTGGATCTCTATTTTTAAATCTATGGGTTCTCCACTCTTTCAAGGAGTTAAACGCAGGACAACACGTTTTATGAGAACGGAGTGAAAGGGGATTTTATATGACAATGTTTCACTCTATTGAGAGTGAAAAAATAACTTTCACACTCATTTTAGAGTGGAACTGTTCCACTTTAAAACGGGTTGTCCTGCGTTTCACTCCCTTCACTTCACTCCTTTTCGAATGTATTTCCACTCTTTCCACTCGTTTTACATTTAGAGAGTTAGACATTTTCCCACGTGATGTTGAACCCAAAAATGTCCTATTTTATCAGTGACAGTTAATCAATGTCATTTATACTGTTTTATTTCCAGTTCAACCTTGTATGTGACAAAAGCAAGTTTTCTAATATGGCACAGTCCATTTTCTTTGCGGGGGTAATATTCGGGGATTTGGTATTTGGTGCAATAGCAGACAGGTGAGTATCAACACATGTAGTCAAGAATTTATTATAACAAGAAGAGTCTTTAAAAAAGACAATCATCGCTCAGAAGAGGTAGATTAAAAGCTCATTATTGAATTAATTTTAAATAATATGGCCACTTTAAACTTCTTTGAATTTGGATAAATGTATCATATTTGTTGTATTGTATTAGCTATAATATAAACACAGTGTGTTACTATACACACGTACAGGCTGTCCCAACGCGGGAAACAATCGAAGATGCACATGGTAAGGTAATGTTTTATGATCGATCCCGAAGCATCGGTCAATGATCGTCGTAAGGTTGTGTAATGATAGTCAGGAAGCATTGGTCAATGATCGTTGTAAGGTTGTGTAATGATATTTAGGAAGCATTGGTCAATGATCGTCGTAAGGTTGTGTAATGATATTCAGGAAGCATCGGTCAATGATCGTCGTAAAGTTGTGTAATGATAGTCAAGAAGCATTGGTCAATGATCGTCGTAAGGTTGTGTAATGATAGTCAGGAAGCATTGGTCAATGATCGTCTTAAGGTTGTGTAATGATATTCAGAGTCCTTTTTCTATCCTCCTTTAACAAATGCAATGCTGGCAATAATTTCCACCATTGATTAATGATGACACTAAAAGTGCAAACAAACCGAATCGTTGAAAATAAGGCTCAGTTTGAAATGTTGTATGTTATTATTATTGTTAAAGTGTAAGTGATATTATGTTGTTGTCTGTGTGATCACTTATAGATTTTCTTCACATCAACATATTTTGATATCTAAAGAAAACCCATATCTTTCTCATTATTTCTGTAAAATCTAAGGCGCAAGATATGTTCAATTTAAACGTTATAGGGCAAAATGCAGTGAATTACCGCCAAAGGTGGTTCACCACACGTCTAGTTAGTGAACTAATCATTGGGCATATTTCATGTCACCTTGTACTTTTATAAAAGAAGAACCATTGGAGTTATGCAACTCAAACTTTGGAATATTACTATTTTAAGGATGGACCTTCATGTAGAATATAAAACACCCGAGTTGAAAATCGGGCCAGAAATCAGAACACCTACCTTTAAATTGATAACCCAAACATTTACCTATCATCATCATTTTCCAGAGCTGGCAGATGGCCGACTCTACTTGTGGCCTTAATTCTACAACTATGCTGCGGTGTAGCGACAGTTTTCGCGCCAAATTTTGCCGTATTCGTGACATTACGTTTTTTTATCGCCTGTTCAGTGGGTGCTGTAATGATTTTGTCACTCGTTATTGGTAAGAAAATCAGACTTTGCCTTTAATTTGGGCGGGTATTGGACGGGTTAGACGAAATGTCGTTAAACCAACGAGTGTATCAACTCGTAACAATGGAGGCTAATCACGGACAATTTGCAGGTCTCGCCAATTTAAAGGATCGAGGGTCCCGCCCGCAAGCACAACATTGTGCATTACATGTTAAAAAAATAACTATCGAACTCAACTTTTGTAATTATATAGAACAAAACACCACACTATATGATAAAAACCGCCATAGGCCTATGTCAACATGCAATTTTTAAAATTCGCGGCAATCAAAGTCCCGGTGTCGATAAAGTCACAGTTATACAATGCACATGCGCAAATTTGAGCACCGATAACCATGATTGACGGCAAAATCAACACCGGGACTTTCGAACTTCGCGAATTTTAAGAATTGCGTGTTGAGAGATGGCAGTTTTTATTCGTTTTTGTGACTAGTATGATGTTTTGTTCTAGGCCTATATAGTGTCGCAATTTCGGCTCGATAATTATTTTTCTAACAAATAATGCTCAATGTTGTGCTTGAGGGACCCCTCCTTTAACTAAAGGGTTCAACAAAAGAAAGTATACCACTTTGTTTATGTCATTTTGAGTAACATTTAATTTTGTTTTGACCAAACAGGCTAGATAGGCATTTAGATGAATCTTTTAGGCATAATTTGATACCAAATTTGCCCCCTAACAACAAAGATAAACCATGATTAGCACCATTTAAAGAAAAAAAATCCTATTTTCAAAAGTATCATTTCCAATACACAGCACTTTCTTTCTTCACATCAACATTCAAAAGAAAATATATATTTGCCTCATTATATTTCTGTAAAATGTTAGGCGCAAGATATGTTCCATTAAGACGTTATAGGCCAAAATGCAGTGAATTACCGCCAAAGGTGGTTAAACCACTCGGCTACTTTATAGTGTAATATTCTTTGTTGTATTTCCTCGTGCAGGTTATTAGGTTATGCATGATGATTAGAGCCCATACTCCAGCAATTAAAATTATCGAGCACACTCTCAGGAAACATGATAGAATAAAACTCTGCCCATATTGCACCGCCCTAACCAACCGTTAACACATCGTAACCATTCAAGAATTATATAAAATGGTTTGAAAGTAATGATGATTTATTTCAAATACTAATCTTGTTGTAACTTTAAGCTTTTTTCCTTCTTCTTCAGGAACGGAATTTGTAGGACCATCCAAGCGGATCGTCGTGTGTGTGATAAATTATATGTTTTCCACTGTTGGCAGTATGTCATTAGCACTACTAGCTTATCTTATACGAAAATGGAGAATTTTACAACTTGTAGTATCAGCTCCAACTTTAATTTTATGTTTCTTTATGTTGTAAGTATATTCCACGGTGATTCAAAAGCTGGTATAATGTATGACCCGTTCAATTCGAGTCTTGAATAGCCTCGTTGCTTTCATTTGTTTGTTCCCATCATCGGCACTCCTAACATATCGTAACAGCGATCTATACTTGGGACACATAGTAGATTATACAATTTATTTAACCAATCAGGGAGACTGGTTTTTAAACACTGTCTTTAAAAAGGTTTCTCATATGAGCTAATTATCCGCACCTAAAAGAAACCTAGCTAGTAGTTTGATTGGTTTACATGAAGGATTTATATTTTATTTATCCAATAAGAGACCGTTTTAATTTACCTTTAGACTATCTCAGCTCTACTTCGATTGATATAGCATAATAATGAATGTAAAAAACACTCAGAAACAATGGCATAAATAAGAAGCGGATTTGGGTGACGTTTTCCGCAAAACAATCAAATATGGTCAAATGACTGTGGTTACTATGTAGCCTTATTGAGAGTGATATGAGATTACTTTGATTCCACCACAGCTATAACCGTAAGGTAAACAGCGCCTTCAATACCGAGACTCGGTCAAGTCTTGCAAACTGATATACTGGCAATTAACCTTAAAAGTAAACGTTAGTACACTAATTATTAGTTAACTGGCATAGTAAAATTCCACCTCAAGAAGTGACTAAAAATGTATCGTATAGAGAGAGAGAGAGAAGCTTAAACAACTCTGCAGAAATTGGAAAGACTGCTTATGAAAGTGTTCTTCTTTTTCTTTTTCATTTGAATTGTAATCCATTCAGGGTAATCCCTGAATCCGCTAGATGGCTTATCTCAAGAGGTCGATTAAAAGAAGCAGACAAAATCATAAAACGCGTGTCTCAAGTCAATGATGTCGATTTACCTCAATCGCTGCTGGACGGCTACAAGGAAATCAACGAGGAATCAAAACACACGGTAAGGAGTAGATATTTGATGGAATTAATATAAGTAGAGGTGTATAATGCACATCAACTGTTTCGAAGTAGGGTACTGTGGACATTCTTAACATTTTAGTCTGGTAACAATACATTAGAGGAGCACATCCCTGAGGATAATTACACTGTTCTTATATCATCTGATCAATTGACATATCAAAGATATGATTAATGGCATATCAGCTGTTTTAGGGAACTGTGAAAATTACCGAATATTTAATTCGTGTACAGACGAATGTCCAAAGATATATACAATGTTGCAAAGAGTAATACCGTTATACCCACAAACTCGTATGCATTGTTAAATTATATGTTATGAAAGCTGCAATCGTAACCCAAATGATAATTTCAAGCACATGTCATCAAGAGAAACACGAGATTCATTCATCACTTCTAAAGAATAGATTATCTATTGAAGATAGCATCTTATACACAATTGTCTTTTAGATAAATATGTTATCTACTGAAGATAACATTCTTACATCATTGCATTTTAGGCGCTATCTACCGAAGATTACAGTATACCATTGTCTCTATAGATTATGTGTAATTAATTAAGTAATCTACTGAAGATAGCATTCTAACACCATTGTCTCTATGATATATAATTATGTTATCTACTGAAGACAGCATTCTTGTACCATAAGACTGCTATCATCAGTAGATGGCATATAGATATACCATCTACTGATGAATAGTAGTCTTATATCATTGCTTGCGTCTATGGAATGCTATCTGCTAAAAATAACATTCTTATACAATTTCCTTTATAGTAAATATGTTATCTACTGAAGATCACATTCTTATATCATTGCATCTTAATTAAAATACAATATCATAACAAAAGCATTGATACAGTAAGTTTTTATATATTTTTTATAGGACGAGGGTATTAAAATGAGTTCCGATCCGTGGATAATCCGGTTTCCTAACATGAGAAGACGATTGTTTTGTCTCATGTGGATTGGGTAAGTCAATGCTGCCTTATTGCAGTATCTCTCTGTATCCTCTAATTCCAGAATATTTTTTTAATACAAAAACCCTTCAAACGATATCGGGGATGTTTGGGCTTGGACAGTTTCTCGCCCAAACCATCGCTATAATTTTCATTATGAAAAACAATAATATACCCACAACAACCTAATGTAACTTCATTTTTAGATAACTTCATGTAGGCGATATGACAACGTAAAATAAGGTGTCACTTGATTCAGTTATGTAACAAAATGAATACGAATGTGTCAATAATCAAAATTAAAGATAAGAAGAATAATCTTACTTAACCGTATTTTATGTCGCATGTGCCGTGCCGGATACATTATGCACTTCTTCTTTTTCCCCTTTTTTTCCAGCCCAAAACATCGTGTTTAAAGAGCTTTTCTTCTTTCCACATGCAATATTACCATGTTATCACATCGCCAGCGAATTCAATTCATATTTAAATGTCAAATTTTGTTGTTGGGTTTCCCCATATTACTTTGCGTTCTAAATCACCTTGTGTTATAATACTAAATTGCTCACAAAAAGTATCGAAACACTTAGAAATGATCCAATATATAACGGCTCGAAAGGGTATGCATTAATCGAAGCAAAAAACCAAGTGCATACTTTTGTTCTCCGTATTTTGACACCTCGATCGATGAGACACGATGTTGCGGAGCGGAGTTATTGCCATTTCAATGGTCGTGGGTCCAGTTTCAAAAGTGACAATCATCCTATATAGAAAGAGGTTTGCATTATACTGTTTAGAAAGATCAGATTCGTGCTTTTCAATAGGGATGAGTGTCACTTTTGAAACTGGACCCACGATCATTGAAATAACAATAACTCCGCTCCGCAACATCGTATCTCAACGATCGAGGTGTCAAAATACGCAGAACAAAATTATGCACTTGGTTATTTGCTTCGATAAATGCATACCTTTTCGAGCCGTTATATATTGGATCATTTCTAAGTGTTTCGACACTTTTTGTGAGCAGTTTATATCCTCATTTATTTCGTAATGTGTACATCATCGGTCGTAATGTCCATGCCTCTGACGACATGCATCCGTCAGTGTTACGTTTAATGACTTAATATTAAGGGAGGCCAAATATATTTGCGATCTCTGATTTTGGTTAGCCCACCAATTTCTGTATTTAAAATTATTGTATTGCTAGTAAATAAAACTGAAACTGAAACTATCGTCATCAACCGACAGTTTGAAAATTTCACAAAATGTTTCAAAATATCAAAAGTATTGAATCTCATCACAATATTTGGAATAACCATGAGAAATGCATTAACATAAATACAAACATGCCTAGTATTGGTTCAGTAATCCATGAGATTAGACTTTGAAATTTGGTAAAGGTTTCTGAAAAATCTTGTTTTGAATAATGATAAAACTAATGAATCCAACACTCGGGAGCGGAGTAATGTGACGTCACAATTGCTGGCTCCCAATTTTAAATGCGATTTATTCCGTCAAAATAAGCTGTCGGGTTCCAAGGTGTCGACAATAACTATTTTTCTTTCATCTTTCCGCTCCCGAATGTGAGATTTAAAACTAATAGCCGTGTGGAAAGTGCTAATAAATTGACTATAAGAAAACCTAATTGACACAACTGTTTTATCTCGCCATGCAGGTTCGTCATCAGTATGGTGTATTACGGTCTGTCACTCAATGCAACAGATTTTGGTCTCAACGTATACCTGGATTTCTTGTTGGTTGTATCCGCTGACATCGTGGGTATAGCGATATGTTATTATACGGTAGAAAGATGGGGACGCGTCATCACTATCTGTGTGTCTATGATTATTGGAGGAGTTTTCTGTATATCTACTGGCTGGATGGGTAGGTTGATTAGGTTGTGGGGAAAACACTTTTTGGGGCGCCCGCTATGGCGGCGCCTCTTTAAAGCTATATAGTTTGACCTTTCGGAAAACACACTGCAAAAACACCGGTGTTAAAAATAACACTGTTGGTGTTGTGAGAGGTTCACACCAACACCGGTGTTAAATTCTTGGTGTTAAATCACCACCATGTAGTGTCATTTTAACACTGCAAGTGTGACGAATAACACTGTAAGTGTTAATGTAACACCAAGATAGTGTTGAAATAACACTAATTGGTGTGGACCTCTCAGAACACCGAACAGTGTTATTGTTAACACCGGTGTTTTTGCAGTGCAGTTTCATACACTGTTTACATCTCACGCATGTCACAACGCGCCAAAAATCAGTCTCTTTCTTTTTTAGTGCATACAAATCAGAAACGATTTCTTGACCTTTTTGCAATTATATTTTGGTATACCCTTCAAGGCTATATACTGTTATTATTTATTTGAGCGCCCCTTTCCTTTTAAAGGAATTTTTATTAATAGATAAATGGAGGGATCATAGGCCGAAGAAGATTTCTTGTGGTCCATCAGGCTTAGAACCAATACAGTACCAACACGGCTTTCCCCAACAAACAAAACATGTGATAAAGCAGAGATAATCAAAAGAAGGGATCGTATGTATTGTATAAAACGTGTGCATTGTCTGCCTCGCACCTGTATGACTCGCATGTTTGAAAAGCCCGCTATTCCACAGGGTAGTAGTATCGACATCAAATTGTCTCTCATACTATATCGAGGGTTTAGTGCAACAAAGGGCTATCTGCATTTCGGTCATTTTGAGAAAAAGTGAATTACAGATTTGTACCCATCATTGTGATAACCTTGTTGGAAACGCATGCGTCTACGATCTCATTTCAGATCATGCCTTAAAAAATTATCGTCCTGTTAGCAATCTATCCTTTATCTCGAAAGTTCTTGAGCGTGCTGTGGCTAAGCAGCTGAAGCAGCATATGTCTGATCACAACTTGCAAGAACAATTTCAATCGGCATACAAACAATTCCATAGCACGGAATCTGCTTTGCTGAGGGTCCACAATGACATATTATGTGCAATGGAGAATCAGGGTGTCACCGTGCTAGTTCTTTTGGATCTTAGCAGTGCATTTGACACTATCGACCATGCAATATTACTTGCCAGAATGCAACATCGTCTAGGAATAAGTGGTCCCATCTTGGACTGGTTCAAATCATATCTTTCGGATCGGACTCAATGTGTGCATATTAATGGAAAGTCTTCTGCTCCACAACATCTACAATATGGCGTACCGCAAGGATCAGTGCTTGGGCCTCTACTGTTTTCCATCTACATTCTGCCACTTGGGGACATTATTCGTAGACACCAAATGGAGTTACACATATACGCGGATGACACTCAAGTCTATCTGTCTGTCTGTCCAACAACTCCCAATGGTGTCAAGCTTGCTGTATCTAGACTTGAACAGTGTGTAAATGACATCAATGAGTGGATGTCAGCTAATATTCTCAAGCTGAATGGTGATAAAACAGAGGTTATTATGCTCGGTTTTAAAACCCAACTTGCCAAGATTAATCTCTTAAATGTGAATATCGCTGGCGTTGACATACCTATCAAATCTGATCCTGTGAGGAATCTTGGGGTTATGTTTGACTCCGGTTTGACAATGGCAGCTCAAGTTGCTAATATCACCAGATCGGCAAGTTTCCAACTCAGAAACATCGGTAAGGCCCGGAGAATGTTAACCACGGATTCCACTAAAATAGCTGTGCACACATTGGTCACTTCAAGACTTGACTACTGCAATAGCTTACTAGCTGGCATAAACAAGACTCTCATCACAAGACTTCAGAATGTGCAACGTACTGAGAAAATATGACCCTATATCTCAAGATCTTGTTCACCTTCATTGGCTTCCAATTGAGTATAGGATTGATTTCAAGATTTTAGTCCTCACCTCACATATAAATCTCTCCATCAACAAACACCGGACTATCTTGCAAACTTGCTCCATGTTCAGACTGGTCGCAGGCGTCTACGCTCCACCTCTTCTGCACCACATTTGGTTGAACCCAGAACTCACCTTATCACATTTGCTGATCGTGCCTTCTCATCCTATGCTCCTCGTTAATGGAATCGGCTTCCAGATCATATCAGAAATGCAGATTCCATCAACATATTTAAACGACTTTTAAAATGTCATCTTTTTGAACATGCTTTTGTAAAGTAGTTTTTTCTCTGTATTACATTGTGCCAAAGCGCCTTAGTACAAGTTTCTTGGTTCTGGCGCTATATAAATTTCAGTGATTGATTGATTGATTGATTGATTGATTGATTGATTGATTGATTGATTGATTGATTGTCACCTATTGGTTTTGACAAGTTAAAAGAAATGCCATTCAAACCTTTTTGATTAGGTGAATTTACTATTTTCTCATAATTAGGTTCCTGATCTTGTGCGGATCATTTAGATACCAAAATCTCATTTTGGCCAAAAATGCAGACAGCCCTTTGTTGCACTAAACCCTCGATATGTTGTAATACACTGCCGCGCAAAAGTATTTGCCCCTCGTCGGGAAGCTTGCAAGTTATCACTGTTTTGTCAACCAAGTACGTGTATTAAGCCATTATAGACCCCATTACCATTTCATTGTGTTCATTGTACATTTCATACCAATAAATTCATATTAAAGGTATATTATGTGATCTTTCCAGGGAACGCCCTCAACATCGAAAAAAAAATTGAAAGCAGATTTTCTTGCAGATTTACATTTCTGATCATAAATCATGCATACATTCCAAGTTACAGGGCGATACGATTCTTAATTACTTCAAAATCATGGTTTTAGAGTGAAAATAAACTGTCGGAATCTCGACAGTTTATATTTTTCACTCTAAATTCACTCTAAAACCATGATATTGAGGTAATTAGGAATCGTATCGCTCTGTAACTTGGAATGTATGTATGATTTATAATCGGAAATATGAATCTGCAAGAAAATCTACTTTCTAAAAAAAATCATGAATAGAGGGCGCTCTCTGGAAAAGATCACATAATATGCCTTTAAGATTTATGATGTAAAAGCATTACAATTCACGATTTTATCGAGCAAGTCAGAATTCCTATGTAAAATCGCCGTATTAAATTACCTCATGAATATCAATTAGCTCATTATCGGCAGTGTAACGCTATGGGACTTTCCAATTATAAATGATAACTGGCATGCGCAGTGTATTGGAATACCTTCAGAAGAAACCATTCCAGCTATAACAAGTTATTTTTGTGACGTCGGATTATGTTTTTGGCAAATATTCATCTTGCAGATATCGACTGTCTAACAAACATTTTAACTTAACTTTTGCTCTTATATCAATTAATCTCGACGATTTTTGTTTTTGTCTGTATAGCTGCTGGAATTGGCAGAGTTATTGTGGCATCTTTCGGTAAAGTGGGCATCTCAGCCTCGTTCGCAGTGGTGTTATTAATTCCAATAGAAATGTTTCCAACACCCATCAGGTATGTTTATCATACACATATACCAGGTGCTTTGATGTTGGCTAATCCAAAATCATTAATCGGTACAAAATTTCTGAGACGTACATTAAATGGGCAAATTTCTTCTCCGTAGTTTGATACCTCATTCATAAAGATCGAATTGATACTTTTGAAGTTATAATGATATCAATAGCCACAAGTAATGGCAACAAAATGGTTTAACTCATATTTTAGACTATCTCCACCAGTCCCCCAACGTCGGCCCGCATTATCCTTTGTGCGCATGCGTTGGCCTTGTTGAGCTTCGCGTCCGTGCGCCATGTTAGGAGACTGAGGGATTGAGTCTAGGGACATTGCCATTTTTTCACTAGATCGCCAACCTTGAAAGTGTGGGGGGGGGACATTTGATATTGTGTCAGGAAGTGGGGGGGACGTGTCCCCGTCCCCCCCCCCCCCCCCCGTCCCCCCGGGATCTGCGCCCTTGGGACTGCACTCCCGTTGCCAAATTGGGTCGTCTGAGAGACGCGTGGCCAGCGTTGCGTCGTCTGCTACAATCACGCAGACGACGGTGGCTACGAACGGCCGTTAATTTTGAATTTCCGTTGGTTTCAATGTAACAATGGATTTTGATTATATGACCCCATAAAATTCATCATAGGTTAGAAGACAAATTTTCCAATCCAAAACCGTTCGGGATGGCTAATCATCCCAATTGTAAATGCTATTTTTTGAATTTAAACCGTTGTTAAGCGGTCGTCCCATTCACTTGATCAGGTAACGTCGTTCGCATATTTTAACCTGAATACTCGTGAATACGCCTATGTCCAGCGTCGTCTGCAATCACGCCTGATCGGTATAGCGCCACCAATTCTATGCTGACTAAGTTCAATTTAAAAGTGGACCCGATCGGCAAGCTCAGTGGCATACCCCTGCTTATACGGTAGGTTGGCCGTAAATTTTGCTGGTTTCAATGTATAAAGATGATTTTGTTTAAAGGCCTATATAATTCCAGAAAATTCATCACAGGTTGAAACTGAAATATTTCATCCTAAAACCGCTGGAATTTAAAAATCAACTGAAGTGTTAATATCTTTTTTTTAAAATTCTATACGTAACCTCGTACGCACAATTTAACCTTGAATATTCGTTAACGAGTCCATGATCCGGCATCGCCTGGCTTTCCAGAAGAATTATGAAACGGCCGATGGGAGATCAGATAGGTGTCGTATCTTGTGCCTGTGAAATTTAAACAAAAAAAACTGAACTTCTTCTAGATGCACAGATTCTTGACTTGACTGATACAGAATCATTCGGACTTTAGAATATTCTCATGTATTATTTTCTTAAAAGAATTTGCTTTTCTGAATTAGGTGATAGCCTTCTATTTTACTACAATAGTCCATTGATTGTTGTCTAATTATGATGAAGGAACAGTTTAGTTTCATTTGGATTTGTGCGTATACATTGCTTTCAAACCGTGTAATTTATTCAACATTTTCACTGTCGTTACCACTTTCCTCGCGGCAGTCGTCTGCAGACGACAGTTCCAACATTTTATAAAATGTTTCAAAACTGTCAACATTATTGAATTTCATCATCATATTTGGAATCACCATGAGAAATGCATTTAAGTAATATTTAAGTACAAACATGCATAATAGTATATGGGTATTTCCACAGGAATGAGACCCCCCCCCCCCCAGGTTCAATTTTTGTATGTTTTACATTTGGCCAGCGCTACTGTTTAGTAGCAGAGAGAGATAGCAAGCAAATTTTCTGAATCCTACCTACATTTTGATTTTTTTTAAAACGGTTGAATCTTTAAAAGTCGCCCTTGGACTTATTTCCTTAGTTGAAATACATCAATTACTTGAAACCAAACCAATTGGGGTATTTTGTATTCATACCAGAGTCTAAAAACCGTCCGAACATGTAGTAGCAGTGCGTTATGAAACTCTAAAAACTAACAACATTAACAATATTCATGTAGCCTTAATGTGATGAATTACATGAACCAAGAAAAGGCCGCTTTACAATTAATTATGTGCTTCAGGAAATCATTTTTAATATTTGACGCACACGTTTCTGTGCGTCGCACATTATAAAATGACCTGCTTAATGACTTGGAAATGTTGTCATTTTTTATAGTTTCATGAAATGTTGTGACTTTTTTATAACGGTTGTACAGTGCGTCAATGTAACCCCTTTATGAACCGCTACTAGTTCGGATGACTTCCAGCCTCTGGTGTGAATCAAAAGTACCCCAATCGGTTTGGTTTCAAGTAATTGATGTCTTTCAACTAAGGAAATAAGTCCAAACCACAAACATGGTCGACTTTAAGATTCAACCGTTTGAATAGTCTTGACGCACAACATTAACATAGCGGTTGTAACATTTAACGGTTGTAACATTGACACACAATTTCCCATAGGGTTTGTTGTGTATTAAAAAAAAAATCAACATTAAGGTAGGAATTTTGCTCGCTATCTTTTTGCTACTAAACGGTAGTGCTTGACAAATATGAGCCATAAAATCAATTTGAAACGAGCTTTAAGGGTACATATATACAAAAAAGTGCCATAGGGAGGTCTCATTACTGTGGAAACACCCATATGCTAATTAAATATATAGTGTTTGACTGTAATACCACGTAATGGTAATATAATGTCGTTTATTGTAAATAAGTACAGGACATGACCGGGGTATGTACGTTAAGGGAAGAGGGGGGGGGGGGGGGGGGGGGGGGGGGGGGGGGGGGGGGGGGGGGGAGTTGGGACCCTCAGGTATAGTCTATAAATGTGATTTGGTTTTTTTGTTACCGCCAAAATCATGAACATCACATTTTTGGCACTTTTTGGTTAATAATTCAAAAAATAAATCTGATATTAAAAAAAAAAAAATCCTAGAGAATTTTATTAGGATTATAATATAACTCGAACGACAATTTGACAAAATATATTTGAGTTATCTTTGCAATTTTTTTTCAAAGTGGTCAATTTCATGTCCATGGATTCATTGAACCCTTTTCTTCAAGAAAAATGTATACTTTATATAGACTAAATGAATAATGAAGGAGTTACAGCAGTTTTACGGAGGCTATGCTGAGGGTCCACACCCCCCCCCCCCCCCCCCCCCCCTTAAATGGGAATTATAGTCAACTTGTTACACACGTGTCATTTAATTATATTTGTAATAATACGGACGACAAATACTTGGAGGGGTAGTGTCACGAGGCGCAAGTTCTACTTTGTTATGTATCACAACTCAACTGGACGTAAAACCTTGTTTGTTATGAGTGGCCACTAGACCATGCCGGTTATAATATGTGCTTATGTACGCGATTACTGACTTCCCTGTTGGGACGAGCCTGCTAAACATGCTGTGTTTAATCATCACTATTTCATCATTCCTTCATCGTCATACAGGAGAATATGTACCGGTATTGCAGGCATGGCAAGCGAAGTAGGCAGTGTCATAAGGACGTCAAACACTTGGTAGGGGTTGTGTGTATCACATGCTGGTCTAATATTCAATATGTTATCATTCTTTTATCGTCATACAGGAGTATATGTACCGGGATTGTAGGCATGGCAAGCGGAGTAGGCAGTGTCATATCACCATTGCTATTAATTCTCTCGGATTACTGGCCGCCTTTGACTATGCTCGTCTTTGGAGGATTGTCAATAATAGCTGGTTTTGTAGTACTTCTACTGCCGGAAACAATGGGATGTGATCTTCCAGAAACCATGGAAGAAGGGGAAACAATAGGAGGGTAGGTATATTACATATTTTTTGTTTTAATTTTTAATTCTTGTTTTGCCACACTTTGAGGGTAAAGACCCTGTCACACCTACGGCGATCGGCTAGCGATTGCACTGCGCTGAAAAAATATCCAAATATGAATAATACGCAGTGAGAGCGCAGAAAACTGTCCGAAATTTTTTAATCAAGGTCACTAAAAACCCTTTCACATTCTGCTGCGATCAGGCTGGCGC
The DNA here is from genome assembly GCA_035610835.1 of Ophiura sarsii. NCBI lineage: Eukaryota > Metazoa > Echinodermata > Ophiuroidea > Amphilepidida > Ophiuridae > Ophiura > Ophiura sarsii. The sequence continues at coordinate 76,676,742 of CM069446.1, forward strand.
TTGCATTATGCTGAAAAAGTATCAAAACGCCAAGCCAAGCGCATCAAGATCTCAAAGAACCCCTCGGTGACGCAGTGGGAACTGGCTGGGACGTGAGAGGATCGTGACAGGTCTGTTCGGAGCGCTGCCCGTGGGTGCTGAAGTATTGCCTTTGAGTCTTCCCACGGTGTCTATAATAATAATAATAATAATAATAATAAAACCATACTTATTGAGCGCATAACACAATTAAGTCCCTATGCGCTATCACAAACAAAAACAAAACAAAAACAAAAACACACAGTAACATGAGTAACAAAAGACGAAACAAAAAGAAATTAAACATTAACATTAAATAGGTAAGTTTTTAGCAAAGATTTGAACTGTTCAAGAGTTTTGGCGGATTTAACATGATATGGTAAATTGTTCCAAAGTTCAGCAGAAGCATCTTGAAAAGAACGGCGACCATATGAAGTAGAAGGTGAAGAAACATGCGCAAGAAGATATTTTGAGCCAGAACGAAGATTGCGAGTGGGCTCGTATTGTTGAATAAGATCTTGTAGATACATAGGAGCTAAAGTACGAGTACATTTAAATGTTATTAGAAGAATCTTGTAAATAATGCGGGATCTGATCGGTAGCCAATGTAAGTCACGAAGGACGGGAGAAATGTGACAGCGAATCTTAGACAGAGTAACAAGTCGAGCAGTTGAGTTTTGAATCCGTTGAAGTTTTGAGATTTGCGTATCAGGGAGGGCATATAGTAAACTATTGCAGTTATCAAGTCGGCAAGTCACAAAAGCATGAATAAGCCTCTCAGTTGTTGGCTGATCGAGATAACGCCGGATTTGACCTATCTTATAAAGAGCATGAGAAGCCGCACGACAAATGTTGTTGACATGAACATCCATCATAAGATCGTTTTGAAGGATAATGCCAAGGTTGCGGGCATTGGAAGCTGGCTCAATATGAGAATCATTGATTTTTACTGATGAAATCGTAGAATTGTTCCTAAAACGGGATGAAATATGAAGAACTTCAGTCTTGTCATCATTTAATTTAAGGTCATTAGCTGTGGACCAGGTTTTGATATCTGTTACACAAGCTTCCAGTCGCGAGATTGCACCTACTCTGTCATCATCATTTTTTAATACAATATATATCTGAGTGTCATCAGCATAAGTCATTTTGGAGATGCCATGTGAATCGATGATATCTTCTAAGGCCAACAAAAAAAAAGTTTGTCTCAGATGACCCGCGCGCATTCCCGAAACCGCCCGCGTAAGCTTTTTTTTTAGTGGATTTTTTTTTTTTTTCAATTTTTTTTTTTTTTTTTTCATTTTTTTTTTTTCTTTTTCCAATTTTTTTTTCTTTTTCAATTTTCTCAAAAAAATCTTGCAAAATCCAACTTTTTAACCAAACAAATGACGATCAGGTCTAAATTGAAGAAAAAAAATAAATAAAAAAATCCGCAGACCGCATTAGATTTTCAGTCTCTCATGTCATCTGAGACAAACCTTCTTTTTTTTTTGGCCTAATGGAGATGAGTACATTGTGAAGCCTAAAGGGCCAAGTACTGACCCCTGAGGAACACATGTCGTTCTATGAATGGTCTTCACTTGTCAAACCCCGAAAACAGACTGAGCAGGCAGGAGGCTCTCTCTATAAGGCGATTTCACGGAGGTCATTAGTTCAAAATAATACTTTAAACGAAGACATGCATGGATGGAGTCCAATCACTTGGATCTATAAGTTTAACAGGTGTTTGGAATTGTACTTTGGGGGATGATTTGAATCTAATAACTTTTGTGCAATCGCTGTGTACTCTCCGCGCATACGAAAAGAACGTTGTGCAAACGTAGTGAGAACGTGCTAGTAACACAGACGCCTAAAGGGTTATTTGAACTATTGACCCCGTGCGATCGCTCTATAAGAGAACCTCCTGTCTGCTCAGTCTGTTTTCGGGGTTCTACATGAACTACATCAGCGCAATGTGACGTGCCAACAAAATCCCAACGATTTTGTTTCACTTTTGTTATGTACCCAACTAAAGGTTTCAAAATATGGTTTTCTTTCGTTGGGATGTGCATGGCTCGCATAGTTATACTTGAACGTCGTTTTACTGGATTTTTTCTTGAAATTATGATGATGATTTTTTACGACCGAACCAAAAAATGTTAATAATTTTAAAATGTTGCTATATAATATAATGGTATGGTAATGTATCACTGATTTACAAACTAAGTGGATCTTAGTGTGTATCTTCGTAATTAGATACTATTCATATTATAGCCTCTGGAATCAAGACGACCATCTACAACGATGTTGTATTGAACCGAGCTATACAGAATCAAATATTTAGGTAATCAGTGGTTATCAAAAGCTCATGACAGTTTGACAGACATGTTCGTACCGCAACCCCCCCCCCCCCCCCCCCCGTATGTTCAGAACAGCTTAGTTACGCCGCTGGCTACATACTGGTTCTATTTGCTATTCATTATTTTGACATTTCCTTAACTATACATGTATGCCACCTGAAGGGCATGTACGCCGTCTCCAATCCGGTGCGCTACTTATAGACCAGCTCAATAAGACGAGAAGTCTTGGCAATACCTTATTCTGACCCAATAAGTTAAACATGTTATGGAAAATCCCATTCGGGATTTAAGGCTAGGTACTGGTAGTGAAGAAAACACCAATGCATTGATTATTTTGACAAGGGTATTCACCGGGGTATTCATTCAAATGTCTAGCCTGGAGGTCTATATGATCCATCATGATCTTCATATATTTTTCATTATTATACTCCAATACAGAATATCACATGGAGCAAGTAAAACGATGTACGGGAGTCTAATGGATAAATGTACGGGGCGATCGAGTGACCAAAGTGGAGGATATACAGCGTGATGCCGTGAAGAAGCCTAAAACAGAACTATATAATATAATTTGATAGCTAATATCATCACTACATTAGTATTGCTGCCTTTTCGGTTACACATGAGCAACAATCGAAATTAAAGGGACACGAAAAGATTTGTTGGAGGCTGCGCCCTCAATTATGATAAAGACTGGGATTTGTATATTTTTACAATTGTAGTACATGTACGAACCTATAAGGATTAAGAAAAATCAGCCCTCTCTCTGTACAACAAAACGTCGATTCAAAAATGCTGGTAGAGCCGTAACCAGCATTTACGTATGGTTTATTCCAACATATTTAAACATTGTTTCAATCAAGTTTTGCTGTGTTTTTGTGAGTTGAAACAACAATAATGGCAATTTTTAATGTTCATCTTGAATTTTGAAGTAAATTAAATTAATTAAAATAAAATAAATTTAACATGACTTCGTGTCCCATTAAGGACCAAACTGTGCAACCTATGTCAGATCGGTGACTTTTTAAAAAACAAAACTGTAAATATTAAGACAACTGACCAAATATTTCCTACAAGTTATATATAGGATTCCAAAAGGATAATTACCAAACGAAAACAATGCGTTGTCTGCACTTTTATACAAACTGACAGAACACAATCGAAGGAAAGTTTCCCCATAACCTCACACCTCACTTGCAAAACCGCTTGGCTCATTGTTATATCTCATAACAGCAGCAGATGCCATACAAACAATACGCGCGTAAGACTTTCACAGTCCTCTACACCCCCGATTCAACAAAACCAGCTCAGAAATACTAAGCATAATCAAAAGACTTCCATACGCCACACATTTCAATTCCAATAACCACTGCGTCACAGATATCACACTAAGACCCATCGTAAAGAATCCACACGTACACCAAATAAAACTCCATCAATGATGGAGTTTTATTTGGTGTATACGTGTGGATTCTTAGATTGCTAAACGCAGATGCCTCCGTCCCGAAATGCGCATACACTTCCTTTCCCATTGCTCAAGGCCCTTCCCAGTGGGCTGTGTTTTTTAAATGACGTCGTATCGACGTTGTAGATACAACGTCGATACGACTTCATTTAAACAAAAAATGCCCACTGGGTTACATGGACATACGGCGAGCGCTGATGATTTCACACCAATAAATGACTGTAGTCCTGCCGAAGACAATGAGACTACCGTATAATCATCAGTAATCAGGAAAGGTATACTTATCGCCCACAAAAGTTGAAATATAATCCTGATTTTAGGACTAATATCTTTTCAGCCCATTTTGTTGGTTTTTAGATGATTTTGATTGTACATGCTGACAACACTGCTCAAATGTTTGATGATAAATGAGAGCGATACACAAGCTGTCCAAAAGCGGGGCTTATTTCTCGGAACATACATTTTGTACTTCAATCATCAAAACGTAAAGTTAAAAATCCAGTCGCGTTACTTTTTACTTTACTTACTTTATGGTGTCCACTCCAGCTTGGATGAGTGATGCCAATCTTCGCAGGATTTGCACCATTCATTTCTGTCTTGAGCCTTTCTGCTTGCTTCTGAAAAATACCAAATACCATCCATTCGCCTCTTAGTTAGTCTACCTCTGGGCCTGATGATTAATACGCTGAACGTGTCCATAAATACCGCAGTCTTTTGATGGAAATCTTCTCAATGATATTATGCTTGAGTTCCAGTGTTTGTCTGATGGTGGTGTTTCTGATTTTGTATAGCTTGGTTATGCCAACGAGAAAATCTACGTTTTGTAACACCCCTTTAACATTTAAAAGAAAGACAACCTGAGAGAAAGGTTCATTGTACAATCTAATTTCCACTCACTTTTATTGTGGACAATGTTTCTTTCCGCTTCTAATTTGTGTTCCTCTAAGCGGGTGCCAAATTTCCTTTGTCTCACCAATGTAACTGATTTTACAGTTTGTACAAGGAATGTCATGGCATGGGTCGTGTTCAGCGGATCGCGTTTGTCTTTTGGGTGTACTCATTGGCTGCGAAGGGTGCAATGTGGATTCATAGCTGTGAAGATGTGACATTTTTTCATTACTCTGGACACCCTCTTTGTTTTGTGTCTCTGTCGTGCGTTTCGTGTCTCGTTTAGGTTTGGGTTTCGGTGCTGTCATTTGGTCTTTGACCTTCTCAACCGTCCACTTACGATAACCGCAATTCGTGAGAGCATGTTGAACATGGGTTTCCTCTGCTTTTTTTGTCTGCCTCTTCTGTAGCTGTGATGACCTTGTTCATGCGATCATAAAGTGTCCGTATGACTCCTAATTTCTGGTGTAATGGATGATGAGACCCGTAATTGAGGTACTGGTCTGTGTGCGTCGGCTTCCCAGTGGCGTAACCAGGGCAGTGAGGGCGGGAGCCCCCCCCCCCCCCCCAATGAAATCAAATACGGCTGTAAATGAAATTTACAAACAAAGTACACACCAAATCCCCCCAATAATGACATCGTGTCGGTTGAGATTGGCACTGTCGGTTCATTTGACGAAAGGAATCATGGAATTATGATGGTCAAAAGTACACATATGAAAACATTTCGCGCGCTACGCGCGCATATGCCTTCCAAAAATGAAATATTCTTTGGTATAAGCTTGTTTAGAGCCAAAATGTAGCTCGATCGTCCAAGAAATAGCTGTAAAGTCGAACATTTTCGCGCGCTGCGAGCGCATCTCTTGACTCAAAAAATATTAAGAGTCCCCCACCCCCATTTCAAGTCACTGCCCCTTCTTGCCCCCCCCCCCCCCCCCCAAATGAAAAAGTCTTTACGCCACTGCGGCTTCCTGTATAATACCAACAGTTTGACTGTGCCATCTCATTTCGTCACGATTTAGTATGTCCAGGAATGGGATCTGTCTGTCAATTTCTTTTTCATATGCAAATTTGATGGATCCCGACTTGTCAATTTGGTTTAGGTGGTCCGTTAACTCATCCACACACTCCTCCTTCTGTACCACTTCCAGGACGTCGTCAACATATCGTAGCCAGAGTTTTGGCTTACATTCCATACATATGTTGGCTGGCTGCTATTGGTGACACTTGGCTGGCCATAGCCGTCCCTAAGAGTTGACTGTAGATTTTTCCTTGGAAAGTAAAATATATATGTAGTAGTGAGGATAAATTGGAGTAATTAAACAACCTCATCACTGCATAGGTTGCATTCATGTTCTTTGTTGTAGCCTCTTAGTATGCATCTTCTTCTGTTTCAAGAAGGTTCTTTACAATGGTCAAAACCTGGTCCATAGGTGTATTTGTAAACAGTGGCGGTAGACATTTTATGCATAAAAAGGCCATTTTTTTCGCGCTGCGCGCACATTTTCTTACTTAATTAGGTTTAATTAGACCAAATGTTGACAATTTTAGCATAAAACAGCTAAATTTTGTGCGCAAGCGCGCATTTTCATACCAAATTAGTTAGTATTAGACCAAATTTGACCATTTAAGCGTAAAAAGTCACATCATTTTGGTTCATGCCCCCCCCCTAAAAAATCTTGCCCCCCAAATCCCCCCCCCCCCCAAAAAAAAATGTTGAGGCTGGTGCCGCCACTGTTTGTAAACAGACTCAGTTCATCGTGGCCGTAGTTTTGAGCAACCATGCCCGTCGCTGAGATGGCTTTGTGAACGGGCGCGAAACGGGTGCGCCATCCTTAAACATGTTATAGGTTCTTATACCGGGCTCTCACCGTTCGCCGCCGCTTTTTACTCACACGCAGGGCGTCCCCAGACCCTTTTGGATGGGGGTGTAGAGGTCCCGATTGCCGACAAGCGGTAAGGATAAAAACAATTCGCTCGGTCAAAAATTTCGCACGGGCAAAAAAAATCGCACGGTCAAAAATAATCGCACAGTCAAAAAAAAATCGCAAAGTCAAAAACAGAGCACACAAACTCTACTTGTAGGGACAACCGTCTATAAACAGTTATAGTTATAGTTATAGTTTTTAAAATCAGATATAGTAAATCCCTTAACTGACTTTATAATTATATAGTATTTATCGATCAATATCACACATTATCTGAAATCTTTTAAATAATTGAACAAAAAGATATGTTAACGCTTTCCACGCGGCAGCCGTATGCAGACAACACTTCCAAAATTTCACAAAATCTTTCAAAAATGTCAACATTATTGAATTTCATCACCATATTTAGAATCACCATGAGAAATACATTAAAATAAGTACAAACATGCCTATTATTTATTTAGTTATTCTTGAGATAGACTTAGAAAGTTGGAAAAGGACATTTATTCGCTTCATGGAATGTGGTATGAAGCCATGCAACACCCCCCCCCCCCCGCCCCCCCCCCCCCCCCCCCCCCTCTGGGGAAGCCCTTGCGCTATTGGGCTATTCCAGATAAATCATCCCCCCCCCCCTTCCATAGAGGATCGCGGATTTCCGAACTTTTCCAACATCATTTTGGTCAGGATTTCCGGAAAATTTTCTCACCAGGGACAGGATTTCCGGATTTTTTTCATAGAGGAATTAGGAAATCCATGTTTTTTTTCCCACCGGAGACAGGATTTCCAGGAAAAGATTCAGTCACTTTTACAATTACCAACCATTGACCCCATAGAGGAATCAGGAAATCCGGGTTTTTTTCCCCACCAGAGACAGGATTTCCGAATTTTTTTTGGTCACTTAGGCATAGTAAAAAAAATTACATGTTTCCCGTCCGGACTTTTTAAAAAAAGGAGGAGGGAGGGTCTTACTATTTACTATTTTCCCATTTTTTGATATTTTTTCAAGATGGCCGCCAAGTCGAAAGTGACCAACTGACTGTGTTGCAGACACTCCTAAACAGGATTTTCCACTCTAATTGCCAGAGGAATAAAAATATGAAAAGGTTTACCTAATATATAGAGCCAACTACACATTGTTTCTTCTTCATTTTTCAGGTTGAATGAGGAACAAAACATCATTGATCGAAAGGATGTAGGCCTACATGTATAATTGGTCCCCATACTATTTCAATTGAGAAGCCATGTCAATAATTCCGTGTCATGCATGGCATGAACATGCTATGAAATGATACAGCATTTCTATTACACCTGCCATTCCTATGGGCAAAGGATCAATCACTAAAAAAAATTATTAAAAAAAAAAAAAAAAAAATTATTAAAAAAAAAAAAAAAAAAATATTAAAAAAAAAAAAAAAATTACAGAATTTTCGGAAATAGTAAATAGTAAAAAATAGGAGGCGGCGGCCATAAAGGAGGCGGGCGGGGACGGGAAACATGTTAATTTTTTTACTAGGCCTTAGGCCTATACAATTGATCAATTTTGACCCCATAGAGGAATCAGGAAATCCGGGTTTTTTTCCACCAGAGACAGGATTTTCGAGAATTTTTTTTTGTGGTCACTTATACAATTGATCAATTTTTGACCCCATATGGGGGGGGGGTAGCGATGACGTTTTTTCCTCAAAACCGGCCGGAAAAAGTACATGGTCAAAATCGCAAATGCCGACAGATTTGATGAATAGGGCAGATTTTGCCGACAGATTTTGATGAATAGGGGGTGTCACACCACCCCCCTCCCCTCCCCACCCCCTCCCCACCCCCTCCCCACCCCCTCCCCAGCTAACCATATTACGTTGTTGGAACGTCGTGGCAACGTTTCACTTTCGTTCTTGGAACGTTATGATTAAAAGTTCAAAGAACGTTGTGAACGTGATCAAACGTTAGGCTAGCCTTGATCAGGCTTTTTAAAATTTGTATCGGGTTGTAGTAGTCCGGGCTAGTATTATATACCAAACTCCTTGTGCATACTGATATTTAAATAATAACAAGTCCTACAAGCTTATTTATTTAGTGCGATAAACTAGCATCCAAACTGCCGCCTCCTTCACTGGCCCACCAATTACTCACTGAACACGCCGGGCGAAGCCCGGTGTTAAAACTGGGGAGTGATCGCCATTGAGTGTGCTTAAAGAACTGGCTACTGAATTGTCTGGCGTCTTAACATTTCTCTTCCAACAATCTTTTGAGCAGGGTGAGGTACCTAATGATTGGACAAAGGCCTTAGTGTCTGCCATCTACAAGAAGGGAAGTAAGAGTGAACCAGGAAATTACCGCCCTGTTTCGCTAACCTGTATCCTATGTAAAACCATGGAACACATTGTGTTTAGTCATGTTGCTACCCACCTGGACACCAATGATATTCTTACATTCAGGCAACATGGATTTAGACCTGGTTTTTCATGCGAAACCCAACTAGTTTCAGCCATTCATGACTGGGCGTACAATCTTGAAGCTCGTGGTCAGACTGACATTGCTTTGTTGGATTTCAGCAAAGCCTTTGATCGAGTCCCTCATGAACGATTAATGCTTAAACTGAATCAGTGTGGTGTTGTTGGAAACACAGCTGGGTGGATCAGAGCTTTCTTGTCAAAAAGATCACAGACTGTAGTTGTCAATGGCCAGAGTTCTGCCCCTCAACAAGTTACTTCGGGTGTTCCACAGGGCTCAGTTATGGGGCCCCTGCTCTTTCTCATATTTATTAATGACATCAGCCAGAACCTTCAGTCAGAAATACGCCTCTTTGCGGATGACAGCATCCTATACAGGCCCATCAATTCACACAAAGATCACCTTGCTATGCAAAAAGACCTGTCTACACTTCACACCTGGTCAAAGACTTGGCAGATGGACTTTAACGTCAGTAAGTGCACCATTATGACAGTTACCAAGAAAAGAGAGCCTTCCATCTATGAATACAAAATGGACAACCAAGCTGTCCCCAGGACAGGGCCAGATGAATCTGTCGACTACCTGGGAGTTAGTATTAACAGCAAGCTTACGTGGAATGACCACTGCAACAAAGTGAGTTCCAAAGCTTCCCAGACACTTGGTATGTTGCGACGAAACATCTCCTGTTGTCCAACTAGTGTGAAAGCCCAGGCTTACCAAACTTTGGTGCGTCCAAAGTTAGAGTACGCTTCCAGTGCGTGGTCACCTCACACCATCAAGGGATCTAAGCGCATTGAGGCTGTTCAAAATGCAGCAGCTAGATTTTGCACTAGGGACTACCGGCGGACACAGAGTGTCAGTGCTATGGTAACAAATCTTGGCTGGGATTCACTATATACCCGACGGCTACTTCATGATGTAATTTTGTTCTACAAAATACAGCATGGCAACCTAAGAATTCCATTTCCACAACAAGTCATCCCTGCTCCTCTTCAATCAACACGCAATAGCCATGCATTCAAGAAACAAGTGGTTTATGCTTCCATCAACGCATACAAGTACTCATTTTTCATCAGAACAATACCAGTTTGGAATGGATTACCAGGCAGCGCAGTTGTAGCACCATCTGTGAGGATGTTCCAAACAGCAGCACTCTCCACCCTCAGGACCGTGTAACTTGCTACATGGTCTTTTTAATTGTCCTGTATATATTGTGGATTTTCACTCGCACTTGGTACACCCATGCACCTTGACATCACCCGCTGTAATAGTTGGTCATCCGACTCTAGCGGCCACCAAATTGAAGAATTGAAGAATTGAAGAGTACCATCGCGGGAGAACGAAGTTCGACTGAGGTCGCTTGCGGATTAGCATAGCTCTCAGTTCGTAAATCCTATGTCACTTGTCTTAGCACGCTGTGTTCAGCTTTATAGAGAAGGGGGGATTTTTGGGTGGGATTTCCGTGTTACAGTGTCAGCGCCAGATGGTTACGGACTGCGTCATTTTAAATAATTTTAGAAGCCTGGTCAAGGCTAACGTTAGGCGAACGTTTATTTGTCGACACATTTTTACGTCTTATGAACGTTAGTCTTGAACGTTTTCACAACGTTTTCACAACGTTATAACAACGTCCCAAACGTTTAAAAAACTTTCTTCAAATTCTGTTAGTTAGGCCTATACCATTACGTCCAAAAGACGTTTTTATAACCTATTTATTACGTTGTTGGAACGTCGTGGCAACGTTCACTTTCGTTCTTGGAACGTTATGATTAAACGTTCAAAGAACGTTTATTTGTCGACACATTTTATGTTGTATGAACGTTAGTCTAGAACGTTTTCACAACGTTATCCCAAACGTTTAAGAAACTGTCATTAAATTCGGTTAGTTACACCATGGCAACCAGGGAATGGTAGTGGTGTTATAGAGGGAGGGGGGGGGCTGCAGGGGCATTGACCATTTCATGTGTATGTTCTTGCACAATTTTTTTTGGTTGTTGTTCGGCCCAAGAAGGGAAACCAATGACCAAGGCAAGCCCAGGTCAAAGTAAAAACCTTCAAGGGACAGGAGATGACACCACCCCTTATGGCCCCGTATTACAAACCTGGCAGAATGGCTGGACAGCAATCCAAACTGACCCTCCCTGGTCTGCATAGCACGCGGGGACTATAAAAATGAGCCCAACGATGATGCCTTACATACTGACTAAGCGTCCTGAAAAACCCATGAAGCTTTGCTTGACATGGCAGGAGCGCTATCATCACCGACCGGCAGTGCAATGGTCGGCTGTATGCTTAGCACCTTCTACATGTAGACTTCGGTACCGGTAAAAGACCGAGCGTCTCATGTCCGAGCTTGTTAATCAGAGAGATACTACATGGGGACTACATCAGGGGTCACTTTTATATTGAACTTAGTCAGCATAGAATTGGTGGCGCTATACCGATCAGGCGTGATTGCAGACGTGATTGTAGCAGACGACGCAACGCTGGCCACGCGTCTCTCAGACGACCCAATTTGGCAACGGGAGTGCACCATTTTGAATTATTTTTAACAGTCATCGCCCGGTTAACGATAAAAATCCTTCTAATTATGATGTATTTGTCAAAATGATCGGTTTAAAATTCGCGATTACGTGTAATATTCACTACGAATTCAAAATTTAAGTTTCGCGTGACCACCGTCGTCTGTTTAAATCTACAGCGCCCCCAAACCTATGCTGACTAACATGCCGTTTAATGCAGTTAAACCTGGTTAAACATTGTTAAACGCGTTAAACGCCGGTCACCGACGCATTCCAGACGATTATCATAATTTATTCAAAAGAACCGTTTTCGCTACGTACGTTACGACTTTCCTATCCCAAAGTTAATAGTATCCCTGACTACATGCGAACGATTCTGGCGGCTGGAGCTTCCTTAGTGATCAAAGCTACCCCTGCGCCAGGTATGTTCTTGCACAATGTATGGCATTAGTGAACAATGACTTGCCTTTAGCTGTACATATGAGAACTTACGTATACATATCAAAATACTTTCTATGGTGTTAAAACTTGTTAAATGTATGTATCGACTTAATTTTTTTTTTAAAATAGGTTTAAATAAATAAAAGGTGCAAATTAGCTCATTACCATAATTTAAAGGTTACAAACGAGCACCGGTGCTAATTTTTGTACCATTGAAATTATGCTAATGAGCTATTACCACAATTTATTCGACCCATGTAAGACCAGGTAAAATATTCAAATTAGCGATTACAGCCCAGGTAACATAATGTGGTTGTGTAAACGTTATATGAACGTCGTGATGAAGCCAAGATGTGAGTGATTAAAAATATGATGTAAAACAGTTACATGTTTACGGCGAAAAATTAAGCGCGCGAAAGTGAAAATCGTCTGATAATAAAATTAATAGGCCTAAATAAATAAAAATAAATAAAAAAAATAAAAATAAATAAATTGATTTATAATCAATTTCATTTGTATACGCCTAGATTAGTACAAATCAAATTTGTAATGCCAAATTGTTTTGTATTAAAAATTTGATTCGTAATAAACCTTTTCAAATAAAATGTATTTCATTATTTAATTAGTCCATGGAAACGTTGGAAAAACGTTCTCTGAAAGTTGCAGTTAAGTTCTAGTTTGGTTGCACTTAGGTTGTGGTTAGGTTGTCATAAAAACGTTTCTACAACGTTAACGTTGCGATTTGGGTGTTATTTGGTACTTAAAACAAACAACCCGCAACGTTATAATAACGTTGTAAGAACGTTTTTAATGACAACCTAACCAGAACCTTAGTGCAACCAAACTAGAACTTAAACTACAACGTTCAGGGAACATCTTTTTCACGTTTAAAGGATTAAACTAAAACAACCAACTATTTGAGTGTTACAACGTTGTTAAAACATTATGTAAACGTTTCCGATGATCAACATGCAACGTTCAGAGAACGTTTTAATCACGTTTCCAAGAACCAACCTAAAACAAACAAACCGCAACGTCATAATAACGTTGTAAGAGACGTTTATAATGACAACCTAACCACAACCTAAGTGCAACCAAACTAGAACTAAACTGCAACGTTCAGAGAACGTTATGCTCACGTTTCAACGGACCAACTTAAAACAACCAAATCACAACCAAACCGTAACGTTATAAAAACGTTGTTAAAACGTTTTAAATGACGCAACCTAACTGCAACCTAGGTGCAACGTTGCGGAAACGTTCTGTGTTTGCTGGGTCCCCCTCTGGGGAAGCCCTTGCGCTACTCTGCTCGCTGATGAGCTTGTGATAGGCAGCGACACATCATAGTCTATTTGGCCATCACGAGCCAGTGACGTAACTGCGTATTCTACATGCAGCAAATAACGCGCAGCAAATGAGGCGCTGGCGTATACACACTAAGGGGGCACACCACTAAATACGTCCCCCATAATACACGCGTTTCGGCCCTTTTTCAAGACCGTATTTTTACCCCACGTAACAATGATGGAAGTTTTTATTTCGCATGAATGTATTAGATATGTGTTGAATTTTATTTTAAACTTGATTTTTCTTGACCCATCTAGATGGAATTTTTCGCTACGGGCACCTAAACAGCGCCCTCACCATTTTAAACCGATATTTTCGCTTCCTCACCGGTTCCGGCAACGATATCCTTCCGCAGCCTAGGCTCCCGTGCGTATTCGATTCCGACGATTTTTGACCACATTAGCAATGCTGAGGTTCTATTCTATCTTTTTCATAAAAATAAGCAAGATTTACTTCCATTTGCTTCCCCTGGGACGATGATCAAATTGATATAGGTACTATTTCTCCGAACCATACACCAAACGCGTAAGGATTTAGTGTAGTGCCCCCCTAAGCTAAATAGAGTTATAGACCGACTGTAATCTGGTAACAATACAAACATGGTATGAACATGATAAACGCAACAGAAACTAAAATTAGTAAAAAACGCCAGTTTATTGAGCATAATTATAACAATCCAGTATATTAAGCATGTTAAGTGTACCGTAAAATGAGTAATACTATATGACCGGTGCTAAAAATTGCCATAATTAATTCTGATATTAAAGGCATATTATGTGATCTTTTCCAGAGAGCGCCCTCTATTCGTGATTCTTTTTTAGAAAGTAGATTTTCTTGCAGATTTACATTTCTGATCATAAATCGTACATACATTCCAAGTTACAGAGCGATACGATTCCTAATTACCTCAAAATCATGGTTTTAGAGTGAATTTAGACTAGAATAATATAAGTTGTCGGATATCCGACAGTTTATTTTCACTCTAAAACCATGATTTTGAAGTAATGAAGAATCGTATCGCCCTGTAACTTGGAATGTATGTACGATTTATGATCAGAAATGTAAATCTGCAAGAAAATCTGCTTTCAATTTTTTTCGATGTTGAGGACGTTCCATGGAAAGATCACATAATATACCTTTAACGCATATGCCCACCCTGATTAATTATTCGAATGCTCCCACCCTCCCTTCCATTAAACACGTCTCCTCTTTCTGAAGTATTCGATCTAAATCCAATTTTGAAATTCTGAGATGTAGGTCGTGGGGGCTGAATTAGTATGTTAGATTTAGGGACAAATGGCCGGATTGAACGGGGCCTTATGATTTCTGATTGAGAGATGATTTCATTGATAAATTGTGGCAACTTTATGCAATTAGATTTCCGGCGAGGGCCAATCCATCGAGATGGCTTTGATGGAGTCGTCTTAGGTTTGACCATCTGAGGCATGTCTGCTTGAGTGACAATTTCATTTGTAAATTCTGGCAATTTAGCGAAATTGGACTTCCGACGAGGACCTATCCAACGTGATGGCTTTGACGGTTGAGACGCCGGTTTGAACGTCTGGGATTTGATGATATTTGCCGGAACTACGACTGGATTGACAATCGGTTGTTGGGCAGTCGGAATGATGACACGGACAGGACGGACTGAACATTTCGCTGGAGTGTCGGCTTTGGTCGAATCTACGGATTTAGTGATTACTGTCGTCGGTTGGATGATTGGTGATTTACTGCCGTTCTTTGAGGAGGAAGATGCTGCAATTGTCGGTGCTTTGACCAAGGTTGAAAGCATTGATAAGAAGTTTTTGGATTTCAAAGCATTTTCCGAAATCAGAGGCCTCTGGACTGGGTGAACTTCCAGAGGTTTAGAAGAAGCGCTGCCTTTCAAGTTCAAATTAGGTGATATGTTATTCATTTCGTCCACGAGGGATGCTTTCTTAACATGGCGGTGCTGTTGTTGGGATGATCCACACTTCTTCTTTTGTACCCGGACTTTTCCTGTAATAGACATTTTCGAAATGTTAAAAGAAATTCAATATTTTATGTTCAAATTTTTTGTTTTGTCTTTAAAATTCGAAGAAAAAGAAAATGGGTCGGTCGGGCCCGTAAGAGGGGTTTTGTGGCCTTATTCATCACTGTTCATATCGGAGTTCATGCAAAGTCTAACAGAATTTTGAATTTTAGTTCTTAAAAATTGTTCATGTTGAACCCCTTAAAAACCAACCCCTAATATTAACCTAAATGTCTGTGATTTGATTTCGTTGTGGACCAGATCCAACAAAATAGTGAAGGAGATTACTCACGTGTTTAATTACGTTTCACTGCTAAACTAGCAGCTTCGTCAGGCTAACAACTGTCTACGATCAACTCATAGGAATTACGCCCTCTAACATAGATAAGCGGAGCTGTAGGATTTCTATGCCCTCTAACTACAACGGCGCCATCTAGCAAAGAAATCCTCCTGTTGCCACTAGACAGGGTTGCCAGTCTGACGAAGCTGCTATAGTTAATAGTTAAGCAGTGAAACGTTTAACCATGGAATTATTAGAAAGATCTTTCTAATAATTCCATGGTATAACTAAAATGTTAAATTTTGTTTATACATGTATAATATATATACACCTAGCACAAAAAGTCCCTGACCAGGTGCTTTGATGTTGGCTAATTCAAAATAGATATCTGAACCAGCCACCCAGGTATCTGGATGAACGGGTCTGGAGCGATTGTGGTATAAAGGTGTGACTATAATAGCTGTGAAGATTAAGCGTCTTTTGCTGATTTGCTGTGAGTCTTTCACACACATTTTCACTGCGTAATCACACTGATATACCATAAAAAACATTTCTAGTGCAACTTTGCTGTTGTTATACGCGGTCATTGAAACCGCAAGAATTCCAAAAGTTTCCATTCGATTTTTTTTTAATGAGGTATCAAACTGCGGAAAAGAAATTTGCTCATTTAATGTATATCTCCGATTTTTGGTACCGATTATCTATTTTGAATTAGCCAACCTCAAAGCACCTGGTCCGGGACTCTTTGTGCTAGGTGTATATGGATAAACATTTGTTTTGCTCTTACCAGTTGATACATCCTCCACGTGTGAGCCAATGTTTGACTCTCCCTGTCCGAGATGCTGGAACGCTTGTAAACCTTTTTGCAATAGAGCACACATGTTTGTGTTGTCGGCGTTGTGAGGGACAGTTGGGTGGTTAACCACCGCCGCAGTCGGTGAGGGGACAACTGGGTAGGGTTTGGGCACCAGACGATTATTGAGGGTTTGGGCGTGTTTCAATGCTGCCGTTGTGGCATTCATCATTCGTTCCTTCATCGCCATTACTTCTGGTCTCTCTGCAGCCTCTTGTTGGGATTTACACCTTGCTGACCTACATCGAGTCTTCTTTGCTGTGGTAATGGAATGGACAAAATAGACACATACTGAATAATATAATAATAATAATAATAATAATAATAAAACCATACTTATTGAGTGCATAACACAATTAAGTCCCTATGCGCTATCACAACAACAAACAAAAAAACCACAGTAACATGAGTAACAAAAGACAAAACAAAAACAAATTAAACATTAACATTAAATAGGTAAGTTTTTAGCAATGATTTGAACTGTTCAAGAGTTTTGGCGGATTTAACATGATATGGTAAATTGTTCCAAGGTTCAGCGGAAGCATCTTGAAAAGAACGGCGACCATATGAAGTAGAAGGTGAAGAAACATGCGCAAGAAGATATTTTGAGCCAGAACGAAGATTGCGAGTGGGCTCGTATTGTTGAATAAGATCTTGCAGATACATAGGAGCAAGAGCTCGAGTACATTTAAATGTTATCAGAAGAATCTTGTAGATAATGCGAGATCTGATCGGTAACCAATGTAAGTCACGAAGGACGGGGGAAATGTGACAGCGAATCTTAGACAGAGTAACAAGTCGAGCAGCTGAGTTTTGAATCCGTTGAAGTTTTGAGATTTGCGTATCAGGGAGGGCATAAAGTAAACTATTGCAGTTATCGAGTCGGCAAGTCACAAAAGCATGAATAAGTCTTTCAGTTGTTGGCTGATCGAGATAACGCCGGATTTGACCTATCTTATAAAGAGCATGAGAAGCCGCACGACAAATGTTGTTAACATGAACATCCATCATAAGATCGTTTTGAAGGATAATGCCAAGGTTGCGGGCACTGGAAGCTGGCTCAATGTGAGAATCATTGATTTTTACTGATGAAATCGTAGAATTTTTCCTAAAGCGGGATGTAATACGGAGAACTTCAGTCTTGTCATCATTCAATTTAAGGTCATTAGCTGTGGACCAGGTTTTGATATCTGTCACACAAGCTTCCAGTCGCGAGATTGTGTGCGGCCAATCGAATAGGCAGGACTTGGCCATCTTAAGGGGACACATCCCCTAGCCCCCTGGTGAGTCCCCCGCCTCCGCCGCATATCTTGCCGCCCACGGTCCCAAAATAATGTTTGAAATATATCATTTATGTTTAACTCGATTTCTTTTTTTGTTTTTGTGAATCAATTAAGAATTTAAAAAAAAATATATATATATCGAATAAAGAAAGCTGAACCTACCAGATCGGCGTGGTTGCTTCTTCTTTGGAAAACGCTTTTCAAATGGACAGTATGTCCCCACATCATGGTCTCCATTGCAATCCGGGGTGGCGTGTTTGAGGTACTTGCTTGACGCATCTGCGGCTTTCATCATCCGAGCTCTCATTTCGTCGATCTCTGGTCGATCCGAGCGCTCTCTACGACGTTTGGGTCGAGGTCGTCTTCCAATTTAATAATAAAGCGAATATAGAAAATCAAAAACTTAACACCACAGGCCTACAAATTGATATTGGTCGTTTTTGACACTTGGATTTCAATTGTGGCCAATAAGGGAGCGGGCATTATTTACGCCAGGGGGGGGGGAATGGAGGAGTTAAGGGGGGAACGCGAAAAAAAATCTATACAGACAGGGGGGAACGCGAATATTTAAAAATCAACTGAGGGGGGAACGCGAATTTTTTTTTTTACACGTGTGGGGAAAAAAATAATAAGGGGTTTAATAGGGAGGGGGGAACATCAACTTTTTTACCTGATGGATGGGGGGAACCTGAAATTTTTTTGGAAGACAAAAGGGGGAACATGAAAAAATGTGGGGAAAATAGATGGAAATCCTCCATTCCCCCCCTGGCGTAAATAGTGACCGCTCCCTAAAGAGTATAAGAGGGGCTTTTTAAATTTAAAATCCCTAAAACAATCTGGCCCATTGTTTCGGTTGACAACCAAACGAACACAAGAACCAAATCAATCCGTATGTGTCATTGCATGGAGATCATATGGCCATGATATTCAGTCCTATAGTTTATAAGACTAAATCTGATGGAATATATTCTCCATCAGGTAAGAATTTCTTACAAATGTTACAGTAAACCTCTTTTTCTTTTTGTTGATTGATGCCGGCGCATCAACTTTTTATTTCATTTGCATGTCATAACTACCTGAATATTTCCAGTTTTACAAAGAATCCATATTTTATTGTGTTTGGATAAATCTTAATAAAACTTACCAGCATTTCGTCGACGTTTTTTCCTCATTGACCGAAATCTTTCTACAGACGCTAGATCGGCTTCGTAATCATTGTCGCGACAAAGACTGGTCGTGGTATCTGCACCGGAGAAATGGGAGATGATCTTTGCACTGCAGAAATGGGAGATGATCACTCGATAGAGGCTGCTCCATATCAGAGTGGCAAGCAGGATCTGAGCCATCAGGAAGACACTTGGTAGAAGGATTACTTCCAGGAGCATAAACACCAGGAGAATGTCTCGGGCTTGAATTGCTCGCAAGACTGGAAGCACTCGAGGGACGCTCTGGTAGAGCGGCAGCATCCTCAAAGATGTCATGAGCATGTATCCAACCACAAGAGCTGGAATCACTATACTCATAAGATGGACAACTGCTAGGCATAATAAAGACACCAGCATTATCGGTTTTTGGTTTTTAGGCCTAGGCCTGTTAAAGTAAATCAAACTTTTAGCGGAGCTAAAACTAAACGATACCGGTCAGAAGCTAAGCAAAATGTGTTTATGTTTGTTACTTGCGTGGCAGCAGCAAACACTTGTAGCTACGCAACGTCTTGCGTCAAACTACGCTGCGTGCGCGCTGCCCCGAGCGCTCGCGTAACAAACAGTTACGTAACACAGGCCTATAATACGCTGCTCCCCTCAAATGGTTCAATATCGTCTTATTTATATCATTTGACTCGTGTGGGTTTCTTTTTTTCTCGTATTATATGACCTGAATTATACCATTGTTATGTTGAATACTTAAAATTGGCTGTGAATGCAAAAGCGTCGTGAACATCATTCTTAATTTATTGATAAACAGCAGCATTTAAATCAGTTTTGGATGGAGCACGCCAATCCGACAGGCGACCTATATGGAGAACATCTTCAGAAGACAGCGACTTCATTATTGCTAAAAGGTATGCAATGAAAAGTTATCTTTAGAAGATAGCAACTTCACTATCGCTAAAGAGGATGAAGCGAAAAGACTATCTTCAGAAGATAGCAACTTCATTATTGCTAAAATGTATGCAATGAAAAGTTATCTTTAGAAGATAGCAACTTTACTATCGCTAAAGGGGATGAAGCGAAAAGACTATTTTTAGAAGATAGCAACTTCATTATTGCTAAAACGTTTGCAATGAAAAGATTTCTTTAGAAGATAGCAACTTCACCATCGCTAAAGAGGATGAAGCGAAAAGACTATCTTCAGGAGATAGCAACTTCATTATTGCTAAAAGGTATGCAATGAAAAGTTATCTTTAGAAGATAGCAACTAAAGAGGATGAAGCGAAAAGACTATCTTCAGAAGATAGCAACTTCCTTATTGCTAAAAGGTATGCAACGAAAAGTTATCTTTAGAAGATAGCAACTTCACTATCGCTAAAGAGGATGAAGCGAAAAGACTATCTTCAGAAGATAGCAACTTCATTATTGTTAAAAGGTATGCAACGAAAAGTTATCTTTAGAAGATAGCAACTTCACTATCGCTAAAGAGGATGAAGCGAAAAGACTATCTTCAGAAGATAGCTACTTCATTATTGTTAAAAGGTTTGCAATGAAAAGTTATCTTTAGAAGATAGTTATTTATTAGATATCCGAGATTGCCAATGGTTGTCTCGGCCAAAGGGCTGTGGTCTCAATTCCCCCGAATGACTATACACAACTTGTGCACGATTATTTCTTGAAAAGCATGCGCATGTAGCGCAAAATCTTTTCTGTTTTAGGCTAATTACATGAAACTGGCCATTTTCTGTATTCAATGTGCTTCAGATTATATTCCTTGACATAATGCGCGCAAAAATATTCTATTTTATACTATATTTGGTTTCAATGATTCCCACTACTGACGTTTTGAAATTGGATGTTAGTAAAATACTTAAACTTCTATGAATCGGTGTAATTCCTCCTGATTGAGTCAAAGGTGGGAGATGCGGCTCAATCCCCTACACACCCTCTACCCTTTGGACTCCATAGCGCCACTGCTGTTTACCTGAACTTGGAATTTTTGACTCTTGAGCCCTTGTGGGCCTGCACTTGGAGTTTGACTTAAATTAACAAAAGAGAATCCCTGCACAATCACGTGTCCGTTAGTTCTGACTCGTCCCTACTGTGGACAGGTATTGCTGCTGGCTGCCGCACCTGCCCCGTCACCCACCTGTACAGATGGGGATGGGGATCCGTCTCTCTATTTTTGTACGCCGACACGACATTGTTTGAATTTTAAAAACAAGGAACAAATATTGTGCATAGGTAAACAGGGGTCTGGGGGCCACACGGCAGTAGTTTTGAGCATGCTCAAAAATTCCTGCCGGGCGCGGATGGCCGGCCAAGTCCCCTGAACGTATTCAATGGACGAGAAACGGCCCACCGCGTGTCGTCACCGTGTGCCGCCGTCCGCACCAATGTTGCACACGGTATAAAGGGGTTGCCCATCAGCTCACACGGCTCACACGGCTACATATGACAAATAGAGAGAAGTCCGGAATGCGAGTGAAGCGGCGAGCTTAGCGCTCAGCTTATAAAGGGCGGTTTGACGACGTCATCAAGGCGGTTCGCCCGGTAACTGTGCCGTGGTTCACTTGGTATTGGTGGATCGGTTTAGTTCGGGTGTTTGTTAATTTCAATTGACATGCGAATTGCGGCGATTCCCATACAGCCTTGCCCACATGCCTCCTTCAGACCGTACAAATTGAGGCATGATCAGCGCACCGTGTTTCGGAAGTCATGGAAAAATGATGGTCCCGTGTATCGGAAGAGCCCACCCGAGCACGTTATAAATGTCACAGACTCTTTGGTAATATTACACAATCTAATGGGCCCCTCACATGTATCCGTGTGAGCAGGGGGGCGTAGCGTGGTAGTTTTGAATGGGGGGAGCACCAACATTAAAATTTAATTGTGTGCCCCAAAAAGGTAATTTTGCTGGTACCATCCACGCGGTGCGCAGCACCGCCCTCCGAGCTATGCTAGGACAGGGAGGTGTCTGAGGGGGGATGTGCCCCCCTCAGAAGTAGAACTCATTTGGTGCGATCTTGTGTATACTTTTTACCAAAATGTTATCAAAAAGCCACCTCTTCATTTCCAATAAATATTTTGTATTTTTATCAATGCACGAAAGATTTGAGCATATTATCACTGATATATTTTTGATTTAAGTATAGATGGACTAAAAACAGGGGGTGTCTGAGGGGGATGTGGCCCCTCAGAGAAGGGGGGAAAAAAAATCAATTTTCGAACTCATTTGGCAGTGCGATCTGGTACATGCTTTTGATCAATATTTTATTGAAAAGCCACCACTTCGAGACCCAATACGGTATATTGTTGAAACCCGAGTGTAGAAAAACGCAACAATTTTCAGTTTCTAAACTAAAATGGTCTAGAAAACTTGCCTGAAGCCACCTCGTTTTAAGCTTATATTGTCAAACTAATACGCGCGAAGCGCGCAAAAAAAAAAGCATTTTGAACACTAAAAAGGTTCAGCAAGACGTTTTTATAACGCCCTCCACATAATATTTAGAATATTGTGGTTCGAGACCCATTATAATACTTGAAACCTGGCATTTTTAACACTAAAAATGTCCAGTAATATTTAGAATATTTACGATGATTCCAGACCCATTATGATAATGTTGAAACCATTTGAAAAAGTGCGCGCGAGGCGAGCAAAAAAAGAAAATCAGTTTTGAACTAAAATGGTCCAGAAAAAACGTTCCGGAAGCCACCTTGAATATTAAATGAAACATTGAAACTCATGTACAACTACAAGCGAAGCACGCAAAAATTGGCATTTTTAACACTAAATAGGTCCAGTATAATGCTTTAACGACCCCCGGTAACGACCCCCACATTAAAATTAGGGGAACGTGAACCCGTAACCCCCCCCCCCCCCCCCTTTGCATCGCACTGTGCCCCTACTCTTCCTACTCCTTCCCTACCTCCTTCTCTTCCTTCTTCTTCTCCTCTTCCTCCTTGTTTACTCTTTCGTCAATGGGGTGGGGGAGGGGGTGGGCATGGCCTGCTGGGCCATCCCCTGGATACGCCACTGGCTCTCTCCCTCTCTCCCTTTTCTCTCTTTCTCCCTTTCACTTTTTTGTCACATTAATTACGTTGTTCAATTAAACATAATAATTTAATTTATACTACTCAAATATTTTTTCTTTGAAATATGGCACTGAAATATAATTGCAAATAATACGTCTTTTTAAAGAAACACCGCGGCGAGATCACGGGATTTTCGTGTTGCCGATGTGTTCGAAAGATACCAGGGCACGGTCTTGCAAAGTGATTTCGCGCGCCGTGCCATCGTCTGGATCCCCACTAATGATTCCCGATCAGAATTTAACACCGTCCTGACGATAAACGATTCTTTCGTTCCCCCTTCCTTTTTATTTTCTACCCTCCTCTTCCTCTCTCTTTTCTTCCTTCCCTTTCTTTCCCTCTTTCCTTTCCCCTTTCTTTCCCCTTCCCTTCCCTTTTTTTCTCCGAAAATCATTGGGGGGCGTGCCCCCCGTGCCCCTATGACGCTACGCCACTGCGTGTGAGCTGGACGTTTCCCGTCCGTTGAACACGTTCAGGGGACTTTGCCGGCCACCGGAGTTTTGAGTATTTTGAGCAAAGTATACACCAGATACACCAAATGAGTTCGAAAATTGATTTTTTTTTCCACTTGCGAGGGGGCCACATCCCCCCCCCCCCCCCTTGTCCGGAGTACGGTGCTGTGCGCCGCTTTGGTCACACTTTTGAAAATATCCAAACCTTAGAGAGAACACTGATCTTAGTCCATTCCACGCGGCTATTACTAGTTTTACCATTATGCAATACAGATTTGTCAAAATCCTTTCCCAACATTCATGGTCTATCTCAGGGATTACTGAACCAATATGGTAATGTAATGAAATTCAATCATTATAATATTTTTGAAACGTTTTACTTTACGCTAAAAGTTTGGTTTGGCGTAGATACAAATGCCTAACTTAACACTAAAAGTTTGGTTTGGCGTAGATACAAATGCCTAACTTTACACTAAAAGTTTGGTTTGACGTAGATACAATGCCTAACTTTACAATGACAGTTTTGAATGGCGTAGAGATGTAGATACAAATGCTTAAAACTTTACAATGAAAGTTTTGATTGGCGTAGATACAAATGCCTAACTTTACAATGACACGTTTTGAAGCCCACTTATTACCTGTATAGTTACTTTTTTTTTTGATGACTGTAATGGACTACGGCTAATCGATCCCCAAACTGAAGTTGTGCACATGACGTCACGTTTCTCGAAAGACATCTCTTCCATCTCATCTTTGACAATTAGGCAGTCAGAAGTAAATATTGTTGACGAGGCGCGCAATTTCGGAGTTGTATGGACAAGCACACAGAAAAAATAAGTGAGTCATTATCGTAAAACGAGTCACTACACGGACAAAATGACTAATTTTGAGCCATAGTGTGTCACTACACGGACAAAATGACTCATTGTTCGATGATGACTCACTTTTTTTTCTTTCTGTGCATATGATTTTGACTATGTTACATAGTCGAGTACCAACCCATGTGAGGACCCGTATTAAAACACGTATAAAAAGTGTATAGAAATTACAGACAATCTGAGGACATTTTATTTTTTTTACCATACATATAGGGACTTTTGTATGGTATGTGTATTGACGTCTAAGGGAGGACAGGACCATACATACCTTAGGGGGGTGAGGACCCTCCTCCTATACATTTTTATGCATAAAAAAGGGAGGACGTCAAAAAAGGTCCTCACATTGATTTTTTGTCCTCACATTGCCGGCTGGTAGGGACAAAGGTCCTCGGATTGGCGGGTTCACCATTACGCACGTAAATAACATACAGTATGCATGGTATGTCGCTCTGCATACTAACTTTGCCATTCACAAGATCGGGCAAATACGCAAGTTCGTCGACAGAAAAACAGCTAATACAAATGTTATATATTTGATCATTTTTGTAAATCGTCACACCAAACGTGCTTGGAAAATGTGTTACGACGAACATAAAACATTAATAGATTCATAAAGCCCATATTTACATAATGTTGCTGTATCGATGTGACGTATGGTTTATTTTGTAAATACGTATATGGTTTTAGGTAAACTGTGTTGTTGTTGTCTTTTTGTTTTTGTTGAAAGCACCGTTTACTTTAAGTGTGCCACTGATGCATGTAAAAGTGTTATTTCCAAATAAATAAATAAATCAACCAACGCCTTTAACGACTGGGCCACCTAGGCAATTAGTACTTTCGGTGGCAAAAAATAAAGAAATACCTAATACTTATTTAAATTGTCGTAAATCCCCAATAATCATAAAACTATTATAAGACCAGAATATCGTCAAGTTACTGCCCCACCGCGGCAAAAGGAAGTGTAATTCCATGTTGATGATATTGAGATATAAGGGAAAACCCGAATTAGGCCCCTATAGCTAATGTAATGTAGGCCTATCTGTATAAAACTTGTAATTATTTGGTTGAAATGTGTGTTTTTATAATAAATAACACATACCTAACCAACAAATGTCAATTTGGCGAGTTTGTAAACAATGGAATGTAAAAAATCAATTAATGTGGTCATTGCTTCTTTTTGTCATGGTTTTTCATATGATGCCCTATGCTTTGCGTGTACAATTTAAAGGAAGCAAATGCTTAGTGGCGGATTTTTTTCAACATTTCAAAGACTTAACTGGGACAAACCTTTATTAAATTGAAAGATATTGTTACAGACAGCCTGCCAGCATTAAAAAATATGCTCAGAAAAAATCTCAACGGCATTTTTTGTTAGAGCAATGCCAACCGTGTGGAATCATAAATATATATGACACTGAATAGGATGTGGGGTGTTGGCAAATTCTATATCTTGATTTAGTGTGAAATTTTGCCCAAAAACTGTCATTTTAATCCGTTTTTCACCACAATATTGTTTTTCAGGATATTTCTATTTTTAAACATGTTATTTCATCATGACTGGTGCCAAATGAAAGATGAGGATGTAAGCTTTAATATGATACAAATATATGCGAGTATAAATCACGAATATCATAATTGTGATTGAAAACGCATCAATTTTTAGCAATTTTTGATCAAATTTTGAAATAGTTTTTTAATTAGGTATTAATTTAAGATTCAAAATAAAACAGCATCTGTC
Source organism: Ophiura sarsii (assembly GCA_035610835.1). NCBI lineage: Eukaryota > Metazoa > Echinodermata > Ophiuroidea > Amphilepidida > Ophiuridae > Ophiura > Ophiura sarsii. The sequence goes on from CM069446.1 coordinate 76,702,876, forward strand.
CCATATGTTCTGAAAAACTGCTCATATAACATTTAAATAATATAGAGGAAAAACAAAAAATGCTTCGATAATCCAAATTGTATTTTATAGCAATTTTATTCTACAAAGCAACAGAGAAAGAATCCCCTTTATTTCAAGGTGTTACACATACCTACATAGGATATAAACAAGCACATTATAGGGGACTGGTTTAATGAACCCGAACAGGACTTGTGTGAATTACCGTGCATGAATGCACCTATTATGGCATAATGTCCAGCTGACGCGGTAAATTCAAATGCGTGTTCCCTGGGTTTCATGCCTGGTGAATAATTTGTTTACATACAGATAAAGCTAAGAGTATGTACAAAGTGTATACACACTGATTAAATACAGAAAATAAGGAGGAATACGCAGATGAGGTTATTTTACCAAATTGATCATTATATTAAATATTCATCACTAAACTTGACTTTATTGGGAATATGGTGTTGTCATTGTCATTTATGTCAATTGCGGGGCATCGTTGGTCGGTTTCACTGTAAAACGGTAATTTCGACTCGTTTAAGATCATAATTATTGTTTCTTGTCAAATATTCCATTTTTCAATGATTGGTGTCAATCAAATGGAAGGTTATGACCGCTTTTATAATGATACCCATATAAACGAAACAGAGACCAGGAATACAAAATGGAGTAAAAACAAGTTTTTAGATTTAAATTAAAATAGCATTTGTTCTATATTTTCTATAAATGACTGATATTACACCTGAATTATATATCCAATGTTTTAATTATAATAATTGTTATTAATTTTATAACATTTACACATTTAAATGTAGATGCCAAAAACTTTTAGCATTTTAACTACAATAAAAAACCAAATTATTATGCTAATTGAAATGTATTAATTAGATTCCAAACAGAAATAGCATTTGTTCCACATTTTCTACAAAACGGCTCAAATTACATCTGAATTATACCGAGAAAAACTTATTAGGCCTAAACCGATCTGTAGTTTAGGCGACGATCCCCCCCCCCCCCCCCCCCCCCTGTTACGGGCAAACGGACCTCTCAGGTAGGGTAGATCGGTGAGTTTTTTCTTACGGGAGCCGCCGAATCAGGAATTTAAGAGAAGAGGGGGGGGGGGGGGGGGGGGAGGGGGGCGGTACTGTCGAGGCAGAAAATGTTGAGGGGCGGGGATTGACATGGTGTCCCGAGTTTTTCTCATGGTCTTAGTGCAGCATCACATAACTGTTTTAGATCGGAATATTGTTTTGAAGAATATCGCTTTTATATATAAACTTTTATTTAATTAGGACTGGTGTCAAACCGAAGGCGATGATATCAGCTATGTTTATAATACCCATGCGAATAAAAACTCAAAAGCACATCAAGGTCAGTAGCGTAGCCAGGCGAAGGGCCGGGGGGGGGGGGGGGAGTGCCATCCTGAAAAAGGGGTTCCCGGGAAAATCGGGAAGTCAAAGGAAAATCGGGAAGGCAAAGGAAGGGAATGAAAGGGAGAAGAGGATATAATAAAAATTCCTTTAAAAAGGAATGGGCGCTCAAATGAACATGCTTCATTTGATTAATTACAATATATTAAATAATAAATCTAGATAGGACTTTTGATTAATTACAAATTACATTAAATATAATAATTTGGTCCTGAAGATGTCAGAGTTAATCCTGACGAAAGTGTAAAAGTCTTAAACTTGTCCGCCGGCGTACCCGTTAAGCTCTATACTCTATTTGGCTTCCTCTGGACAGTAGCGTAACTTACCACACGCAGCTTGTACGCACGCGTATGTATATTCCGCCTTTCAACGCTCATGTGTATACGCCAGCGCCGCGAGTGTTATGTAGTGCAATTAGTAGAATACGCGGTTACGTCATGTATTATATATTCTTTAACTATAAATGACTTGTTAATCCAATTGAAGGATTATCTAATTAATCTATGCATTCATGATTTCATTTAGTATCGATCAATCAATCAATCAATCAATCAATCAATCAATCAATCAATCAATCAATCAATCAATCAATCAATCAATCAATCAATCAATCAATCAATCAATCAATCAATCAATCAATCAATCAATCAATCAATCAATCAATCAATCAATCAATCAATCAATCAATCAATCTGTCAATCTGTCAATCTGTCAATCTGTCAATCTGTCAATATGTCAATATGTCAATCTGTCAATCTGTCAATCTGTCAATCTGTCAATCTGTCAATCTGTCAGTCAATATTATTACATCTGTCAGTCAATATTATTACATCTGTCAGTCAATATTATTACATCTGTCAGTCAATCAATCAGTCAATATTATTACATATGTCAATCAGTCAATCAATCAGTCAATATTATTACATCTGTCAATCAGTCAATCAATCAGTCAATATTATTACATCTGTCAATCAGTCAATCAATCAGTCAATATTATTACATCTGTCAATCAGTCAATCAATCAGTCAATATTATTACATCTGTCAATCAGTCAATCAATCAGTCAATATTATTACATCTGTCAATCAGTCAATCAATCAGTCAATATTATTACATATGTCAATCAGTCAATCAATCAGTCAATATTATTACATATGTCAATCAGTCAATCAATCAGTCAATATTATTACATCTGTCAATCAGTCAATCAATCAAGCAATATTATTACATCTGTCAATCAGTCAATCAATCAAGCAATATTATTACATCTGTCAATCAGTCAATCAATCAAACAATATTATTACATATGTCAATCAGTCAATCAATCAAGCAATATTATTACATCTGTCAATCAGTCAATCAATCAAGCAATATTATTACATCTGTCAATCAGTCAATCAATCAAGCAATATTATTACATATGTCAATCAGTCAATCAATCAATCAAGCAATATTATTACATCTGTCAATCAGTCAATCAATCAAGCAATATTATTACATCTGTCAATCAGTCAATCAATCAAGCAATATTATTACATCTGTCAATCAGTCAATCAATCAATGATTTATGAATTCATCACTTCATTTATTCATCATTCAATGTGATTGATGAATAAAGTAATAATTTTAAAAGCGACTTAATCATATTATTACTAATGAAAGTTTAGTAGAGAACTCAGCAGTTTGGAATTGAAGACTCCAACTTTCCTGGTGTTTATATTATACCCACGTTCCAAACTACCAAGACCAACCCACTGATCTCTGCATGTAAGTAATTCATAATTAGGCCTACAGATGAGTTGATATTGAACAGCGGAGCTGCGTAAACTACAACTGTACACCGCCCCAACCCACACCTCTCAATGCCCTGTACAATGTACATGCAATGCTTTGCTATTATAATACATCTATATGCAGGCTGCATTATATAGCTGAGATACTGCACTGTACATATTCATATCGAGAATGTAACCGAGCGTAACTATCTCCATCCTTTATAACGAGCGTGATATTCAGCCTCGTTTATAGTTCGTAAACGCCGATAGCACTCGTACACTACAACTTAACATTTCACTGTTACGTAAATGTTAGTAAGAGACCATCAGTAAACATGGCAGCCTCCATTTATAATATCTAGAAATACCAAATTGTGTAAGTTTTCGCAAACTGATGACAATACAAGGGCTCCCGCCGTAGCGGGCGCCCAAAAAGGGAAGGAAAGGGGAAAGGGAAAGAAAACGGACAGAAAGGAGAAAGGAAGACAGGCAAGGATAACGGGCGTTCACTCGGAAAAGATCGCATAATCTGCCTAATATTAACTGCTTCTCCTCACTTTCCCCCTTATACTAACTACATATTTCAATCTACACAGGAATTAAAGTTATTGTCTTCGGTATCATAGTTATGCAATAACAAAATTGTGATTTACCTGCTGTTATGTTATGCAATCCTCTTAGCACGTGTTTCCTGCCAATCACAGAAAATATTAACTGAGTCAGTTGACTCATTTTGATGAATCTTATGATTGTCCGTGTACTGAGACACTTCAACGATTTACTGAGTCAAATGACTCAACACTAATGAGTCAATTGACCCACTAATGCTTTAAATGAGTCATATGATGCACCAGCAATGAGTCAAATGGCTCATTAATGCTTTAAATGAGTCATATGATACACTAGTAATGAGTCAAGTGAAACATGCATTGATCACCTGACTCATTTGAATGAGTCAAGTTACTCAGTGGTGGATCAAATTGAGTCTTTTAATGCATTTATTCGAGTCATTTGATGCATTTATTTGAGTCCCTTGACTCACTAGAATGAGTCATTGGTGTGTCCGTGTACTGAAACACTGTGATATTTTATTGAGTCAGTTGACTCGGTGGATGAGTCACATGACTCATCCACCGAGTCAACTGACTCATCCACCGAATCATCTGACTCGGTGGATGAGTCACATGACTCGGCTGATTTGGCAGGGTCTAAAGTGTACTGACTCTAATGCGTCATAGTTATGTAGAATTCCAAAAGTGAATTATTGAAAGACAAAGGTTCAAGCGTTATAATAATAGATTCACTCATGCGTATCATAACAAGATCATTTGCATTACATATTGACCAACCCTCGTATATATTTACAAGACCAGGAAGCGCTATTTTCTTATAATTAACCAGGCTAGCGAGGGATTGTAACATGTGTTACTGTTACGGTTAGGGTTAGGGATAGGTTTAGGGTTGGAATTAGGGTTATGGTTTTGGTTAGGCCTTAGGTCAGGGTTCAAATCAGGGGTTAGGTTACGAACACATTTTCAAACGCGATTTACTCAAAATGCGACGAATTATGTGAAATCTGACATGATTGCCTTTCATTTGGTACAAGTCATGCAGTAATCGAGTTTACGTCGTACAATATAGGGCCTATCCTTCAAGCAATATTTCGACACAAATTAAGAAGAAAAAAATGTTTTTGGAACAAATTGACCATTATTACAAGAAATTCTAGCAATTAGAAGTATAAGCTCACTTCAGTTTTCTCAGACATGTACAGGGTATCTCAGATTGGGCTATTCCAGATAATAATGAGAGACATCGGAATTCCAGACTTTTTTCCCCACCAATTTTTCAATGGAATTCCATACCTTTTTGGTACATGTTCTTGGAATTCCAGACTTTTTCACAAATGTATGTTTTTTCACTCGTTGTTTTATTGTTCATGATTTTTATTCGCTTATACTGATATCATATAAAAGCTGATATTGTCACCTTTCAATTGACATCAGTCCTGATGGAATCGGACCTTTAATAATGGAGATATTTCTAAAAGCAATAATTTGGTCGAAAACGTGTAAAAATCACGGTTTTTGGGCACAATTACACACTTAACTTCAATCTGAAATTTGCCAACAACCTATACCATGTGAGGTACATCCTGGTGATTTTATTACACATGGTTGGAATTGCTCTAACAAAAAATGCCGTTGAGATTTTTTCTGAGCATAATTTGTATTGCTGGCAGGCTGTCTGTTAGTGTTATTGTATTCATGCAAATAACTAAGTTTAAAAAAAATGGAGTTACTTCCTTTTGTCATGGTGGGGACAGTATCCTATATATATATTATTGCCTATGATGGCTATCCCTTTTCTACCATTTAGCATCAAAATTGAGGTGTATAATATGACATTTCGAGCTATAACACGTGTCTAATTAAAAAAAATACCGGCCATGTGAAAAACTGTTATTTAACTTGCAAAAATGAAAAGAAAGGATAGGCCTACTTGACTGGAGTTGGTTATCCAACTCCATTGGTTTTGGGATTATTTAATTTAGTTGTACCTATAGCAATGTAAATGTTATAATTTTTCGATGGGTATTCGCGTTTACGTGTTTAAAAACCAATACGATTTGCAAATTTAGGCAGATCGTGACCGACATCGTCTGTCTCTGTCTTAGTCTTTGTCAAAGACACCTCGCAAAATTTCCTGTCACGGCGCAGGCGTATATGGCAAGCTCAATGAATAATAATTCGATCGATAAACAGCGTTCTTCAATTTGATACACAAAGTTATAACTCAGTTCATCGATAAAACTGTTTTTTCGATCGAAAAACAGTGTTTATTAAATATCGGCTGTTTATCGAATTATTATACATTGAGCTTGCCATAGGCGTATTAG